>LPNX010685851.1:609-207086 GCA_001517045.1 Pseudotsuga menziesii | reverse complement strand
GGCAGATTCAACAACAGAAGCAGAATATGTGGCTGCAACTGAAGCAACGAAAGAAATAGTATGGCTTAGGAAGATACTTGAAGATTTGCAAGAAAAACAAGAGAACTCTACTCCATTGTTGGTCGACAATACTTCTGCAATCAAGCTGGCTAAGAATCCCATATTCCATGATCGAACCAAACACATCAACACAAAGTATCATTTGATTCGACATCATGTAGAGGCCAAGACAGTCCATCTTCGACGTTGTTCCACAAATGATCAAGTTGCAGACATCTTCACCAAAGCGCTTGGACGAGAAAAGTTTGAAAGATTCAGAAACATGCTCGGACTTACGAACACCCCTTCGGATTAAGAGGGGGATTATTGGAATATAATCCGTCGGGATTATATTTTGTAAATAAATAGTTATGTAGGAAGATGAACAGTTACATAGGAAGGTGAAAAGGCTGATGAAGCTCAACCACCACATGTAATATATAAATGTATGCATTAGCCATGAATAGAATTGAATCGAGAGTTATTACCTATCAGTTACATATGTTATCAGAGCTACAGGTTTCAACCTTGTCGCCTTTTGGGAACATCTAATTCTGCTTAAATTATGGAAAACTTTGTTCTAATCATAAAAATTTGTGTTGGAGTGTTTTGTGCACATACAAAATTGTTCTGTAACATGGATATAGCAACAACCTCATAAGGTGAGAATGCAGATCGATTCGAAGAAGGTGCACTAGCACCACGCCCATCCCAACCTGAGTAAGAACACTCTGAAGTCAGTCAAGTTCTTGAAACAATGAGGAACTTGATCGTAGAAATATAGAGCTTCATAGCGGATAATGAGAAGCTAAAGAAGGCTCAAGAAAGGAAGCAAGAGATTAATGAGATATTGTTTCAAAGTCTTCAAGAGAAGAATAATGGGGAAAACCCCCAAACAGAGATTGGGAGGGACCCAACAGTTCCAAAAAGTGCTAAAAGAAAAGACAGTTCCTCCAATGGAACTCAAAAATCTGAGAATCGATACAAGTGGGTCGGCAAAAGAAAAATCGACCACTTGGAAGGTGAGTTTAAAAAGATCAAGCCAACCATCTTCGACGGGGAATCCAAGACCGAGGAAGAAGCAGAGGCTTGGTTGTTATACATTAAGAACTACTTTCAAATATACAATTATTCTGGCAACATGAAGTTGATAATGGCCATCTACAATCTAAAGGGAAGAGCCATCATTTGGTGGCAAGATCTGCAGGTTTCCTAGGGAATAAAATAGAAGAACCTGGAGTGGTCTGTGTTCAAGAAGTTCTTCAAGAAGAAATACTTGTCAGAAAGCTACTATGAAAGAAACACTAAGGAATTCTATGAGTTAAAGCTCGACCAAATGAATATAGAGGACCTCATTAACAAATTTATGGATCTATTGCAGTTTGTGTCGTATATTAAAGAGGAAAAGGTAAAAATATAGAGGTTCTTGAGTTGCTTG
This sequence comes from Pseudotsuga menziesii, assembly GCA_001517045.1. Classification (NCBI taxonomy): domain Eukaryota; kingdom Viridiplantae; phylum Streptophyta; class Pinopsida; order Pinales; family Pinaceae; genus Pseudotsuga; species Pseudotsuga menziesii. The sequence continues at coordinate 205,609 of LPNX010685851.1, read as the reverse complement.
TCGTAGTCTTATAAGGACCGGATTGAATTTGACAATCCCAAAACCTTATAAGAAGCCTTAAAAAATACAAGGTTGTGTTTTGAACAATACAAATAGAGGAATGGCCTCTCCAAGGTCTAGAAGGGTAAAGAACATGAAAAGTTCAACCAACGAAAGAAGGGTTTCCAGCCCCCACCCTTCAGGAACATGCGAAGGAATTCACAAGGAAATTCCTACAGCAAAAACGATCAGCTGCCACATAAGAACTATAAATTTGTGAAAATTGGACCTAAGGGGACTGTTGGAGCCCCTAAAGAACCCTTGAAGTGTTGGGAATGTGGAGAGCCACACTTGCGAAGGAACTGCCCATGCTTCAATCAAACTAATAAGGTTGTTCACAACCTACAAGAACCTTCCACTGTTGCGGAAATTGGGAAAAGTTACCACCAAATTAATGCAACCCTAGAGAATTGACACACATATTAACAATATGCAATTGTGGAGATTGAAGGTACTATCTCTAATCGAAGTATTTCTATACTAATTGATCCAGGGGCTGCCTTAAGTTACATCACTCCCAAGGTGGTGGAGGACTGCCCAGCTCGCCAAGGTAAGGCATGCAAAACCCTGGTCAATCCAACTGGATATTGGAGACAGGAGAAAGGTAACTGAGTTTATTGCTGATTGTGAAGTTAAAACAATGGATCATGTGACTAGGATTAGTCTAAATGTCCTTCCTTTAGGGTCATATGACATGATTATTGGCATGGATTGGTTAGAAAAGTACAAAGTAATATTGAATTGTTTTGATAAAACCTTTACTTATGTGTTTGAGGATCAAATTATTAGGAAGGTAGAAGGTGTCAGTAAACCTATCTCCCTAAGGCAAATCTTTGCCATGCAATTAAAGAAATGCATGAGAAAGGGATGTAAGTTGTATGCAGTGCAGGTCGTTGACCTGCTCCTTAATGAAGGTCAAACACAGGTAAAAGACCACCCAATCCTAAGTAAGTTTATGGATGTATTTTCAAAAGAGATACCAGTACTACCCCCTCAACGAGAAATTGATTTCTCCATTGAGATTGTGTCTGGGTCTGCACCGGTATCTAAGATACCTTATCGTATGAGAATCCCTGAGTTAATTGAATTGAAAATTCAGTTACAAGAAGTACTAGATAAGGGTCACATCAGACCCAGTGTGTCTCCTTAGGGAGCACCAGTTTTATTTGTTAAGAAAAGGGATGGGACTCTAAGACTTCGCATAGATTACATACAGTTGAATAAAGTAACCATCAAGAACAAGTATTCTCTGCCTCGGATTAATGATCTGTTTGACCAAGTGGGGGGAGATAGAATCTTCTCCAAGTTCGATTTGCGGTTTGGTTATCACCGGATCATAATTAAAGAAGAAGATGTAAGCAAAATAACCTTCAGGACCTGATATGGGCACTACGAATTCGTAGTAATTCCTTTCGGTTTAACCAATGCGCTTGCTACATTCATGTGCTTAATGAACAATAGTTTCAACAAGTACCTAGACCAGTTTGTGCTGATATTTCTTGATGACATCCTAATATACTCCAAGACGGAGGAAGAACATCAACATCACGTGGAAATTGTGCTACAGACTTTAAGAGAGCATTAGTTGTATGGTAAGTTCGAGAAGTGTGATTTCTTTAAGAAATAATTTCAGTACCTAGGTAATGTCATCTCAGAAGACGGGATCGTAATAGACCCATAAAAGATTAAGGTTATTTCAGAATGGCCCATGCCTAAGGATGTCGCTGACATTCGATCCTTCATGGGACTCACTTGTTACTACCAGCAATTCATCCAAGGATTCTCGAAGATAGCCTATCCTATCACTTCCTTGTAAAAGAAAGGAGTAAAATTTGTTTGGTCCTTGAAGTGTCAAAAAGAGCTTTGAAATTCTAAAAATATTCATAACCATGACTCCAATTTTAAAGGTGGTTGACCCCTATAAAGACTACGCAGTATGTACAGATGCGAGTAAGGAGGGATTGGGGGGAATATTATCTCAAGAAATACACACTGTATGTTATGAATCTCATAAATTGAAAGAGCATGAACAAAATTATGTAGTGCATGATCTAGAATTGGCAGCAGTAGTGCATGCCTTAAAAATGTGGCGCCACTACCTGTTAGGGAAAAGGTTCCTTTTGTTGACAGACAACATGTTAGGATATTTAGACACTTAAGAGTTAGTTAAGATCAACTTGTGTAATATATCCGTTAGGTAAAAGTGTGTTTCTTTAGTATGCATTTGTAAATATTCTAATCCGACGGTCACGATATGTTCTAGACATAGAGTGATCTGACGGTTCAACTTCTCTTAGATCATACCTACCATTGATCTGTGGCTTAACACCCGATTGGTCTATGATCTCTATTTAAAGAGCATAGAGGGTCCTTGGCTAGTTGATTGATAATGATATGCTCATGTAACTTTCTGTCTTTTACATAATAAAATGCTCCAAGTAGCTATTTGGCTGGGGCCATGGACTGTTTCCCTCTCGAGGGTTTTAACCACGTGACAAACATCGATGTGTTGATCTGTGATCTATTTGTGTAAAGCGATTGATCTTCTTCTTCTTCCAACTTCCTTGGCAGATTTCCAACTCCAGTTTCTGATGATGACAGTGAGGATGAAAATCCACCTTCGCCTGCTCATGTTCCTCAAATTACACCAGCACCAATACTTCCTCGATGGGTTCGTTCAACATGTGAAGCAGCTGGTGATCTTGCCGGTGATCGTAGAGATCAACGTTGAACATGTTCTCAGTTTCAGCGAGCCTCTTCTCTTTTGGCTCAGGTTTTCGAGAATCATGATCCAGAAACTTTTGCAGAAGCTTCAGGAAATCCAAATTGGGATGCATCTATGGATGAAGAATATCGTTCCTTAATGGCGAACGATACTTGGAATCTTGTTCCTCTTCCAAAAGGAAGAAAACTTGTCAAATGTAAATGGGTCTACAGAACTAAGTATGCATCAGATGGAAGTGTTGAAAGACTTAAGGCAAGGTTAGTTGCCAAAGGTTTTTCCCAAGTTGAAGGGATTGACTACAATGAAACCTCTGCCCCTGTAGCAAAAATGAACTCCATCCGCCTTGTTCTTTCCCTTGCAGCCTTACATAACTAGGAAGTCCATCAAATGGATGTCAAGTCTACCTTCTTACATGGTGATTTACATGAGGAAATTTACATGGAACAACCTCCTAGATATGTTCAGAATAACTCTAGCTTTGTTTATCTCCTTAAGAAATCCTTATATGGCCTTAAGCAAGCTCCTAGAGCTTGGTATGCCAAAATGGATAACTTTCTCCTTGACACTAGTTTTTCTAGATGCCATTTTGACCCCAATGTATATACCAAGAAAGTAGGAAACCATCTCATCATACTTGTTCTTTATGTTGATGATCTTATCCTTACTGGTAGTGACCCTAAACTTATAACCCATGTGAAATCCAGTCTTAAGCAAAATTTTAAAATGTCAAACTTAGGACATTTGCATTATTTTCTTGGTATCCAAGTCTTGCAAACCAAAGAAGGAATCTTTCTTTCCCAGTCTAAGTATGCTTGTGACCTTCTTCGTCGCTTCCACATGGAAGATTGTAAACTAGCTCCTTCTCCCTTCCAGTCTGGAGTCAAGTTTTCTACCACTTGTACTTCCCCTGAAGCAGATGCCACCTTGTATCGTCAACTTGTTGGTAATCTTTTATACTTGACTCATTCTCGTCCTGACCTTTCCTTTGTCGTTGGTCGTGTTGCCCGTTATATGCAAACTCCTCATGAAAGTCACTGGAAAGCAGCAAAAAGAATACTTCAATATATTCGAGGTACAATTCAGTTTGGGATTCATTACAGTACATGAGGGAAACCTTTGTTGGTTGGTTTCACTGATTTAGATTGAGCTAGTGATCATGATGATCGAAAGTGTACTGCAGGTTATGTTTTCAGTCTGGGGTCTGGACTTGTCACTTGGGCTTGTAAGAAACAACAAGCTCTTGCTCTTTCTTCAGCAGAAGCAGAATATTGAGCCGCATTTAATTCCAGTCAGGAAGCTTTATGGCTTCGACAAATCCTTTCAGAGTTTGGATTCTAGCAGCAGTAGCCTACTCCACTTTGGTGCGACAATCAAAGTGCCATCAAGCTTGACAAAGATCCAGTTCTACATCAGCGCAGCAAACACATTGAGCTACACATGCACTTCATCAGAAATCTTGTCCATGATAGTGTTATTGAAGTTCTCTATTGCCCTACAGATGATCAAGTTGCAGACATCTTCACCAAGTCTCTTACAGAAGCGAAGTTTTCTAAACTTCGGTATATGTTAGGAGTTCAGGAATGTGTCCTTGAGGGGGGATAGGCTCTAATGCCTCCTTCCTTCTCCTAATAGTGTCATTTTTGTAAATCCTTCAATCATATCCCAAGTTGTTCTTAAGGGGGGATGTTAGGATATTTAGACACTTAGGAGTTAGTTAAGATCAACTTGTGTAATATATCCATTAGGTAAAAGTGTGTTTCTTTAGTATGCATTTGTAAATATTCTAATTCGACGGTCACGATATGTTCTAGACATAGAGTGATCCGACGGTTCAACTTCTCTTAGATCATACCTACCATTGATATGTGGCTTAACACCCGATTGGTCTATGATCTCTATTTAAAGAGCATAGAGGGTCCTTGGCTAGTTGATCGATTATGAGAAGCTCATGTAACTTTCTTTCTTTTGCATAATAAATTGCTCCAAGTAGCTATTTGGCTGGGGCCGTGGATTGTTTCCCTCTCAAGGGTTTTAACCACGTGACAAACATCGGTGTGTTGATCTGTGATCTATTTGTGTGAAGCAGTTGCTCAAGGTGTTCGGTCTTTTGGGAGTACCCTGTGTACTCGAACACAACACCTGTGTAAAGAATATGTTTACTCACCTAGGGCTAAATTCCAGACAAGCAAGATGGATGGCCTTCTTAAGTGAATTCAATTTTGAAGTAAAGCATATCAAGGGTAAGGAGAATAGGTTGGTTGATGCACTCAGTCGACGAGCTCATGAAGTATATGAGATTTATATGAGCCAACTAGAAAGTGAGTTGATGAGCGGAATAAACAAAACCAGCATCCATGATGTTGAATATGAAAATTTGTGAATAGATTGTTGAAAGACGAGGTAAACTTGAATGGGACAGAATTTCAGGTAGACCAGAAAGGGTTAATTTGGTTTAAAGGGAGAATATACATGCCTAACATTGCATATATAAAATTGTTTATTTTAAATGAAATGCAAAGACCTCCTTATGCAGGGCACCTTGGTTACCAAAAGATGATCAGAGCAGTAAGAAAACAATTATTTTGGCCCAAATTAAAGGCAGATTTAGTTGATTATCTGTCTAAATGTTTGGAATGTCAATAGGCGAAGTCTGAACATCAACATCCAACAGGTTTGTTACAACCATTTCCATTTCCCGAATGGAAATGGGAGGTAATATCTTTGGATTCCATCACAGGTTTGCCATACTAAAAAAAAATGATTCAATTATGGTTGGAGTAGATAAGTTTTTTTTTTTTAATAAAAACGATTATGATATTATAATGGACTCAGCTGAGAAACACCGATCAAGAAACAGATTACAACCATCCACCAAATCACTCCTTCCTTAAGCGGAGGACCTACAAACTAAGGAGGGATATGCATGCTTACAATCGAATTTACAATAAGATCATAGCAACCTACAGCTATTGATTTATTTGCTGCAGTATCCGCAGCCCATTAAGCTCCCTAAGAACATGAAAAAATTATATCTTCCTAAACCTTTTGGCCATAGACCTAATTCTATTAATAATCCTTTCAGTTCGCTCATTTTTTCCCCTTCTTCCCCCATTCAAAGCTTGGATAATTAGTATAGAATCTCCAATGACCATAACTTCCTCCACTCCTTTATTTTGCACCTACTTGAGGCCTTGCCAGAGCCCATAAGCTTCAGCCATGTTATTAGAATCATAACTGATGTTCCAGAAGTATTCAATTTCAACATTCCCTTCGGGGTTGATGACAACTCCTCCTCCTCCCGCTCTTCCCGGATTCCCTTTCGAGGCTCCATCAAAGAACAATTTACAGATCTTCTGTTCTCTTAACCAGTTCTCAAACTAAGATTTGTCCACGCGGACTTCCCATTCCTCCAGCTTTTTAGGAGCAATACTATTTGCTGCGTGAATATTAAGACTTTGCAGCTAGTTATTTTCTTTGTCTGTCAAGCCAGCTTTATTGTTTGGAATCTTAGAGATACTTACCACCTCACCAAGTAAAGCATTAGTTTTAGCCGCTATCTTCCATGCTGGTTGATTCTTATTCTGAAAAAATCTCTGATTTCTTTCTATCCAAATGCACCAGCGAATGATCTTTGGAAGTTTCAGCCAACAAGCTCTCAATCCTTTTTTCTGAACTAGCTCTCCCTGGTACATTTTTTCCCAATTAATAAAGCTGTCCTGAATATTGCCAGTCCATTGAGACCCATCGCTTCCATTCATCATTACTTCCTTCCATACAGATATGGCATACAGGCAATTTAAGAATAGATGGTTAATAGTTTCTGAATTTTCAGCACAAAGAGGGCAGCGGAATGGACCTGCCATCCCCCTTTTCTCCAGGTTCTCACCAGTTAGCAATCTATGGTGCATCAGTGTCCAGCTAAACATATCTATTTTTGGCAACGTTCTGATATTCCAAATTCTATTACAGATATCAGGCTTATTAGACACGTTTTAGTTTTCAACATACAGAAGATAGCCTTCAGTCGTCGTGTAGCTGTCGGTTCTCCTTCCCCAACCACGCCTATCCTTCAAGTTTTTGGATACCGGTGCAATCCCAACCAAATGGGTGATCAACGAATTTTTATCCTCTTCTAACTCGGCTGGATAGTCAGGCAATGCCCAACCTGTCCAACGGTGAGGAGATTCCAGCTCCCAATCAGATAGACTCCAAAGCGTTTTCAGCCCCATCGCCTCCATCCAATTCTACAAACGTGGGAGACATGGAGGAGGTTTTCCAAGTATCGAATCCTGCCAGTAATATATATATTTCCCATTGCCCGGTATCCAATATAGATTTTCAACGAATTGAGGCAGAGTTTTTTTGCATAATTTGAAAATTAGACACCCATTTGTTCTCACGTGCCCCCCCTCCATGCATCTGAGCCTTGAGCCCGGAAAGTATTTATTTTTTAGAACCCGACTACACCAGGAAGGTTTTGGGTCGAGCATATTCCAGAGTAATTTAGCCCCAATGGCCAAATTTTGAAATTTTAGATCCCTGATTTGAAGTCCTCCCTCAGATCTTGGCAACTTGATAGTTTTCCAACTAATCAAAGCAAACTTTATGCCTCCTCCATTGTTCACACCATTCCAGAGAAAGGATCTCAGCAGACCCTCGATTTGATTTATAATTTTAACAGGAGCAAGAAGAAGGGAGCACTGGTAAAGTAGGTAGCTGTTCAGGACAACTTTGATTAACACTACCTTCCCAGCCAGATTTAACCATGTTGTCCCCCATCCTGTGATTTTCTTTTTGATTTTTTCCACAATAGGATTCCAATCTAAACACTTAGATTTCAGTTTGAAAATAGGGACCCCTAGATATTTGAAGGAATCCCAACTAACAGCACCATCCATATTTAGTATCCTGGAGATATCTGACATTTCCCTTGGGTTTAAATTCCATTCGTAGATCTAACTCTTCCTTAGGTTGATTTTACTCCCTGAGGCTAGACAGTAATGGTTCAATTCAGACTTGAATCGACGGGCTATTATCTGACTTGCTCCTCCCATTAAGATGGTATCATCCGCGAATTGTGCATGGTTGATATCCTTAGTCCCTCTAGTCAGCCTTATGCCTGGAAGCTCATGCCCTTGCCTGGCATTTTCCAATTGAAAACTAAGTACTAAGGCCTAAATGGGGTAAAGCACAGGGGAGAGCGGGCACCCTTGCCTCAATCCTCTCGAAGCTTGAAAGAATGGAGCAGCTCTTCCGTTGATGAGAGGGGCAATCCATGGCTTGCTGATACAGGCCTTGACCCAAGAGACGAATTCAGGAGCGAATCCAAATCTTAGTATTACACGAAAGAGGAATGGGTGGCTGACTCTATCAAAAGCGTTTGCCAAATCAAGTTTCACCACCGTCTCTTTGTCTCCATCCTTCAGGCTAGAGTGGATGACTTCTTGCACTAAAATGATATTATCCCAAATCTTCCTTCCTTTAACGAATCCTCCTTGGTTCTCCGGGATAATATTTGGCAGAATATGTTTTAACCTGGAAGCCATGATCTTAGTAATAATTTTATATCCTATGTTACACAGGGATATTGCCCGGAACCTATCAAAGGATTTGGCTTCTTTCTCTTTGGGGATGAGAGCCAAAAAGGCAGAGTTCGTACTTCCTCCAATTTTTCCACACTTCTGAGATTTACTGATCCTTTTTAATAAATATTTTTTTATAATATCCCAGAAGCTGGTAAGGAAGTTGGCATTAAACCCATCTAGTCCTGGGGCTCTATCCTCCTCCATATTATCAACCGCGCCCTTAATCTCTTCCAGCGCGATGGCTTTGTTTAGGTTATCATTTTCTTTACTCTTTACAGTCCTAGGGACCAGATTCAGTAGGTGGACATCATTTGTAGTGGACTGATCAGTGAACAAGTCGTTGAAGTATCTAGTTGCTTCTGATTTAATTTCCTCAAAATTGTTGATTGCCCTATCATTGGCCTGGATCTCGAGCACGCAATTATTACATTTCCTAGCTTCTGTTAGTTTGTGAAAGTAGCCGGAGTTCCTGTCACCGTCCTTCAACCATTTACATCTAGAGTTTAGACGCCACCATTCAGCCTCTTGTCTACAAGCTGCGTGAAGATTCATTTGCAGGTTGGTCTCCATTTGAATGTCATCCTGGGTCACGATTTTGTCCTCCATGTTAGCCTTATGTGATTCCAGCGCGGTGGCAGCTTGGAGTTTAGTGTAGTTTGGAGGTGGTAACGACTTGACCCAGCTCTTCAAATTTTTCTTGAGCCTTCTCAATTTCTCCTCCCAGAAATAGAAGGGAGACCCTGTGACCGGATGAGCCCAGGAGTCGGCGACGATATTTAAAAACTCAGCATGGTTGATCCACATGGAGTTAAATCTGAACGGGATAGGGCCCAAATTTCTTTCATTCACCATCTCCAGAAGAATGGGCTTATGATCAGATCCTACAAAAGGTAAGATTTTGGATGTCATGTTCAGGCCCAGCAGGAGAAAGGTGTCCTGGACCAGGAATCGATCAAGCCCGGCAGCAATGTGCCCAAGACCGATCCTACTATTATTCTAGGTGTATTTCCCTGTAGTTGGCTTAATGTCAATTAGCTCCCAAGACATGATGGTCTCTTCCACAATATATTTAATGGGGTCTCTAGACCGAGAACCCCCTCTCCTTTCATCTTGGCTAAGGGTGACATTTAGGTCCCCAGCCAGAATAATATTACCATGCAGTTTACTCCTTTCCTCACGGAGTAGAGTTTAGCAATTTAATTTTTCAACATAAGAATTAGGTGCATATATATTGAATATACTTACTAGAGTGTTGGAGTCTTTTTGCCTCAGCAGAGTGAGGATCCAGTGAGTGTTGTTCTTAATGTCCACAACTTCAAATTTCTTATCATCCCAGAGGGTTCCTATGCCTCCGGAGGCTCCCCTAGAGCTGAATGCAGCAGTGCCCTTTTTGTTCCAAATTTTTTTACTGACTTGGAGGAATGCAGCTTCCTCCATCTTGGTTTCCTGGATCAAACAGATGTCTAGTTGGTGAAGAGAGATTAGATCTGGCATAGCTTCTTCCTTGATTTTACTTCCGAGCCCTATGCAGTTCCAGGAAATTACCTTCATTGCTTACTTTTAGAAGCCGTAGGCATCCCTTTCAGGGCATGCCCATGCTGGCGGGTATTTCTTGGATTTTTCAGCAGCTTTTCCAGGGTTAACTGGGAGCCTTGCAGCTTATCCTTGTAAGTGGTTTGCTCCCTTACTTCTTTCTTAGATTTCCTTCCTTTAGTTTTGGTCAGCCTTGCAGTGGTAATTTCAATTTCCCCTTCCTCCTCTTCTTCTTCTTCTGATTCAGGTTCTTCTTCAGATTTCCCCAGACTATCTCCTTCTTTTGTTCCTGTTGTTCCTTCCTCATTATCTTTCGCTTGATCTGAGAGGCCTGCTTTCGGGTCCTTACTTTCTTCATAGCTAGATCTGTCTTCTGCATCATTAGTGTCATTCCTTGCTTCTGTCATTTCTATAGTCTTTGAGGACTCTTGAATTTTTTCAGATGGACTAGCTCTATCTTCTTTGTTCCCCTCACCCTTCTTAGGGGCCCCTCCAGCTTGATTTTTAGGTTTGGATCTGTTCACCCTGTGCCATCCTTCCACCTTGTCTTGTTAGCTCTCAGTATTTTTATGACAGTTTCAAATGAAGTGCCCATATTCATGGCATCCTCTACATTTGAAGGGGAGTTGTTCGTAGTCCAGTTTTTGGAAGTGAGACCAATTCCCCACCGTTAAGTTTATAGCTTCTGGCAGTCCTGCTTCAAGATCAACCTCAACGTATATGCGTGCACAAGTGTATTGATCCTTTGGGCTAGCCATGTCAATGTATTTCCCCAGAGCATTCCCTATAGCTTGTAGGGATTTGGGGTTCCAACAGTGCATAGGGATATTGGGCAGTCTAACCCAGACTGGCACAGCTTTGGGGGTATCGGCTTCTGGATCAAAGTTTGGGGTCCACCCGTTGAGATAGAGGCCTTGCGGCCCCATGAAGTAGGGACCATTCCTGAAAATTAAGTCTTTGTCTTCTTTGGATTCGAAGTCAAAGAGGAAGTATCCCCTTCCGATGGAGTAGGAAGCTACATTTTTGGAAATTAGCGGTCGCCAGTTCCTTTGGACCCAACTGTCAGTAGTTTTAGGTGAGGGCCAGAGCCCTGTGAATTGCCCGATCAGGGCTCGATCTACCAAGGAAAGGCCAACCCGAATCGTTTCTTCCGGGGGGAGGGCAACCTCTGGCACATCCTCAATTCTTTTAACGAACTTCGGGAGGTCTCCTTTACCAGATCTTTTGGTGTGATTGGCGATTAGCCTTTCGAAGGCATCCGATCATAAATTAGAGGGTGGATTGCCGCCTACCTCGTCCACCGTCGAGCTGCCCCGCCTAAGGCCGGTCCAGCCTCAGAGCATGAGAGCCTTTCACGTCCAAGCAAGACCTCCAAGATAGCGCAAAGGCCAAGAGTCATGCACAGGCCCAGCCTCGCATGCACCCTCGAAACTCACGCTCACCTCCTTCAGATCGTGCTCACGTGAGGGAAAACCTGCTGCCGTCCTCATATCCATTCAGTATCGGGAATGTATAGTTATATCGGTTGTAGTAGATAAGTTAAGCAAGTCTGCTCATTTTATTCCTGCGAAATCAACTTACAAGGCTGTCAATGTTGCAGAAATATTTCTGGAGGAAGTATTATGACTCCATGGAGTACCAAAGATTGTAATTTTTGACCGAGATGTCAAGTTTACATCAAAATTTTGGAAATCATTGTTTCCAGGGTTAGAAATCAAGATAATTTTCAGCACTAGCTACCACCCCAAAACATATGGACAAATAGAACAAACCAAGTCATTGAAGACATGTTGAGGATGTATGTCATGGAGAGTCCCACTAAGTGGGAAGACTATTTGCATCTGGTAGAGTTTGCATCCAATAATGGTTATCAGGCCTCAACCAAGTTGATCACATTCAAAATCCTGTATGGGAAAAAGTTTACTACCCCTGTTAGTTGGGATAGCTTTATGGATCGACTATTGTGTAGGACGTGAAATGTTACAATAAATGGAACATATTGTTCAAAAGGCACAAAATAACTTGAAGACGGCACAGGATTTCCAAAAGAGTTATGCTGACTTGAAGATACAACATAAAGAATTTTTGGTCGGAGATCATGTTTACCTTCGAGTCAAGCCCAAAAAGAGCTCCCTGAGATTGGGAAGTTGTACCACACCACGATTCTGCGGACCCTTTTAAATATTGGAAAGGATTGGATCCGTGGTATATAAAATTTCATTTCCAACACACTTAAGAATTCATAATGTTTTTCATATTTCATTGCTGAAGAAATATATACATGATTCCACTCATATCATTGACTAGAATGTGGTACAGGTAGAACCAGAAGGAGAATTTCAAGTGGAACCTCTACGCATTATGGACAGGAAAGAAACAACACTTTGGAATTGGGTCGTCGCTCAGGTTAAGGTGCAATGGAAGCACTTTAGCCCATAGGAGACGACTTGGGAATTAGAGGAAGATATGTGAAAGAAGTACCCAGGTTTATTTCTAGAAGCTATGGAGGAAGACTGAGAACACTATTGACAATGTTGTAATCAAGGTGTGTGGATGTAACATCCCTCGATTTCTAAACATTATATGTAATATTATTATTCCATTGTATTCTTCGATGAGTTCAGTTGATCGAGGAATCTGTCCAAATGGTCCCTGGAGGACAGTTGTAAATGCTACATTTTGCCTTTAATGAAATTCAAAATGAAAGGGACAAGGCACGTTAAAATAGGAGACTATGCATGCAAGTGAGGGAGTCATAGAGCAGTAAACCTCAAGGAAGTACACCAGGTGCCGAAATGCCTTAATGGCGTCGGCCAGACGCTGGAGGAATCAGGGCGGAGTGGTTGACAGGGATTCAATGGAGAATGGACCGTAGCTGCGAAATAAGATCGGGAAAACCCTTGAGCAAATTCGGGCGTAGTGGTTGACGATGATTTCTTGGGGAATGTACCGTAGCTACAAAGTAAGACCTAGGAAACCAAACTATAAGAGAGCATATGCGAGGAGGCAAGATGCTGGTGAGTATGTTGGGAAAGAAGGAAATCTTGTTGTGTGAGCACTCTGTGTTAGGAAAGAGTTGAGAGAAATACTAGTTGCGTGAGAACTCTGTGTTAGGCAAGTGATTTCTGCTTGGAAACTGAACTGAGGTTAGTTGTCTCCTCTTTTGGCATGCATAGTTTAGCTCCAGGGTGATTGAGGACAGAGTAGATTTGTGCCTAATCTATGGTTGGATGGAACATGGTTGTTCCCTTTTCATTGCGGATCACTTTACAACCAGGTTTCATTACTCGGTTTATGTTTATGCAAGTCTATTGAGTTTAGGGTATATTTGCGTATGTGTAAATGTGTGTTTCAATGCTTATGAAATGATAAATACCAGTTTAGTTTTATTGATTAAAATGTTGCTTATGAATTGATGTATACTCATACTTGTTTTGAATGACCATGACTTACATTTGGTAAAATGGTTACTTAAACAATGTAATGTTGTTTTTGTAAAGAGTTACTCGCATGCGATATGTTTCCTTTGTTAAATGCCCAGTGTAAGAGATCCTTGGTAGGGAATCCAATGTGCTCTCCTGGGTTTAGCCCTTTTATGTTTAGTGAAGCCCTTGTACAATGCCTTAAACTCCTAAGGGAAGGTAAAACAATGAAGGAGAGATTGGTTTCTGAAGTTCTTAGGAACTGGCCACTGTACACCACCATAAAACACTTAAACTTGAGTTTGTCTAAGTAAATCATTTGGCTTAAGCCGTGAGTCAATTGAGGCCTGGAAACTCCTTAGTCTTGCCAAGAAAACACAGAGAAGTTAGGTGAAAAACCTTGGGCCGGAAGGCCTGCGGGAGCCTAAAAATGTATGAAGAATTCAAGTGCTTTCGCAACCTGCAATCTGCATTGCGGGAGCGGGAAGCAGAATAAAATTTATAAGGAACATGAAGTGTTTCCGCAACCCGCAATACGCATTGCGGAAGCAGAAACATGGTAAATTTCATAAGGAAGTGGGGCAGTTCCGCAATCTGCAATCTGCACTATGGAAGTGAAAAGCGAAGTAAAAGTTATAAGGAATGGGAGCATTTCCGCAACCCACAAACTGCATTGCGGAAGCAGAAACCAGGGTTAAAAACATAACTAGGATAAGGAATTTCCGCAATCTTCATTGTAGAATGCGAAAAGTAGAAGTCAAACTATAAAGGAATTAAGTGTCTCCGCAATCCGCATTGCGGAAAGCGAAAAGTGAAGGATAAAAATTGAGAAGGATGTGGAGGTATCTGCAATCCACATTGCAGAATGCGAAAAGCAGGAAGAATAAGTCATAAAAATGTTAAGCTTTCTACAATCTGCAATCCACATTACAGAATGTGGAAAGCGGAAAGGAAACGGTTAAAATGTAGTGAACATAAGGACTTTCCGCAATCCGCAATCTGCATTGCAGAATGCATAAAGTGAAAAGGAAAGTATAAAGAAAATGTGGGGTTTCTGCAATCCGTAATCCGCATTGCGAAATGTAGAAAGCGGAAAGTTAAAAGGAAAATATAAAGAAAATATGGGGTTTACGCAATCCACATTGTGGAATGCAGAAAGTGGAAAGTGGAAAGAAAAACATAAAGGAAATAGGGGGTTTCCACAATCCGCATTGCGGAATGCAGAAAGCAAAAAGTGGAAGAGAAAATATAAAGAAAATATGAGGTTTCTGCAATCCGCAATCTGCATTGCGGAAGCGGAGTTGCAGAATGGAGTTTTATTTGTGGAAATGACTTGTTATTTGTGGAAGGACTATTGCAGAAACAATTAATCTTAGGAATGGATGTTAGAGGAAGATTCATGGCCCATGTCTTATGCGAAATAAAAAAATTTATATATGCATTTTATCAGGTTATGTGGGTATGCTACAATAGAAATAGGTTGATCGTTTATCATACCTTCAATTTCAACCATAGAAGTTTGGTCATCTGCTTGTCAGTTTTCCAATTCAACGCAAATTCTAGGCATGCTCATTGCCATGTACCCAACTGTGACTGCTTATTGGATGGAATGAACATTAAAATTATTTTTTCTTACTAGGCAGTCTTTAAAGTAATGTGGCCATCCACACTCCCAACATTTTAAGGGTTCTTTTTGTGTTGGGTTCTTGTTAAGAACAGTTGGAGGTACTTTTACTGCAGAATTTTGCGGTATAAAGCTTTTGTAGTTATTACCCCGATACCCCCTATAGTTATTCCTTGTGTTTTTTCTGGAACTTATTCTGCTTCTTTCTTGGATCAAACTTATTTGGCCTTTTATTCTTCCAAGTTGGTACATTTTCCCTTTTATTTTTGTTTTGGTCATAACAGAAGTTTGCCTTTCTCATCGCTTCTTCTAGCGTCTTTGGATTGTCATACTCAATCCGTTCTTTGAACATGATAGGTAAACAATTGAAAAACCGTTGTATTTTAGGTTTTTCATCAATTATGTAAGGAACGTAACGAAGCAGGCTTAGAAACTTACTGCAGAGTTCCTTCATAGTCATGGCTCCTAGCTTTAATTCATAAAATTCTTTGGCCTTTTCTTCATAATATTGTTCTGATAAGTACTTTATTTTAAAAAAACTTTGTAAATGTTTTCCAAGTTACAAATATTCATTTTATCCCCTTAACCTTCTTTATAACCTACCACCATATATCTGCCTTTCTAGTCAGATTATAGATGGCCATTTTAGCCTTTAATTCGTGAGAGTAGTTGTATATTTGGAAATACTTTTTCATTCTAGACAACCAGGCTTCTGCCTCTTCGCCCTTCTCAATTTCCCCATTAAACATTGGTGGTTTAATTTTCTTAAACTTCGTGGAGATTTCCTCATAGGGTCTGTCTTATTTTTCCTTTTGTTATCATCACTACTTTTACTTGACTCTTATTGTTTTCTTAAGTGATGTTTAACTGACTCTTCACTGGAAGTTTCAATTTTATGGCTGGAAAATTCCAGCTTCCTTCCCTTACATTTGTAAGGTGTAGTTTTAGGTAGTTCAAGTTCAAATTCCTTATTTTTTTCATCATTATGTATCTTAGTTAACATAATAACATTTAATTCTTCCTAAGCCTTTAGAATTCGTTTGTTATCTTCTTTAACTTTTCTTAATTCTAATCTAAGTTCTTTCACTGTTCTTCTTAGTTTAGATTTATTATCTTGACTATCGTTTAAGTCCACCCACATTTCTACATCCCTTAAATTTCCCTCTTCATGATTTAAAGGATTTTCTGGGTGGTGTTCTTCTTCTGCATACATCTCTGCATCTGCCATGTTTTCCTGCAAAATACAGTTATCCTTCTCTTTCTGTTTTGTAAGAGAATTTAAACCATAAAATAAAATAAACATTAGTTTTCTGGTTTCTTTATCAGTGTAGATGTTGAGCCGGTTCAGGCCCAGTGTTATAACCGTGATCTGATACCATTATGTAGCACACCTAAAAATCGAAAATAAAATAAAAAATTACATGCATTACTTCTATACTTACTTAGCAGATTTCTATGTTTTATTTCTGCGAATTTTAATATCTTTGTCCCATTGGTTACGACATGTTTTGTTGATGGTTACAATGGTTAGCTCCTTACGGAACCTCCAACCATGTCTACACAAGTGATGTATTTTGTTGATACATGTTCTTTATTGTTTTATCTTTATAATAGGCTGAAACTTAACATAAGGCAAGGGAAACTATCCATGGTCTTGACCCCAACCCGTAAGTTGCATTGTAATTAAAGGCCTTGGCCTCACCATAGTTTATACTATGGTGTGTAAAAATCTTCCCTTAGGGTTTGTAAAGCGATGGTTCCTTCATACAATGACCTCTTGTTATATAAATAAAAGGTGAGGGTTTAAGATCTTATACTTGGCATGAGACTACATGGTTTGGCATAATGCACTTTCTTTATGGTCCTTAATGCTCCTGGTATATATACCATACCCTATGGTTTTAAGATGATTACAAAGTATTAAAGATTAAAATGCATGAAGCAATACGATGCTTGCAATGTAATTTGATGTTCTTAAAGCATAGGAATATGCTATGGTTGTATTATTAATTCGATGGCCACACTATAGTGATTAAATAATTCGGTGATATTAGCATTATAAAACACTATGGTTATAGTGTGAAGGGTGTGGGCCTTGGCATAAACCACGAAGGCATTACATGTTAGTCCTATCACCTCGCCACGAATGTTCTCGGCATAGGTTAATCTAGTGCACACACCCTTATTCATGACATAAGGTTTAACATTGGAGTACATTATATGGTTTGGCGCTTTTGTACATGTTCCAAGGTTCGAAGGTATCCAATGATTAGGCCTTACTAATGTTTTTTCCATGAATTATTGTGGTACTTACTTGGTTGACTTAAATAATTGTCGTGGCTACGAGTTGACAATGCAGCCACGCTCTAAGGTGACACGAGAATTGATCTCGACCTTACACCTGGATGGTGAGATCTTCATGGTTTTGTAGGGTTTTTAAAAAGGCTTTACTTTGTCCGAGCCTTCATTTTGGTGGTGTTGTTTGGTCGGAGGCCATCGAGGGCCGAAGCTCTGCTCTATGTAGTTTTTGCTCTATTTCCACCGCGTTTATGCCATTGTTTTAGTTATTTTCGAGGTAAAACGGATCCCCAAGTCTTCCTCAACGGTCTACCTTCCATGCTGGAGCTCCAACGAGCCTGCCAATACTTCCACCATGCAAACAATTTCCTTTAACATGTGAGTAAGACTTGGTAACCTATCTTTGCACTTTAATTGGTTTACAGTAGTTGTTTTCAAAGTTTACTGATATGTTTTCAGTGATTGCAGGCTACAGAGGGATAAGGGTACTCCATAGGAGCCAACCCTTGGCCCTCATTGCAGTATGCCAAGGTAAGGGTTCTTTAAAAAGTTAATCAGTTTTCGATTCGTTTTGTTCTTCTCAACATGAAACTGACCGAAGTTTGCATGGTTGCAGGTTGAAGGCGTTGGAGAGGGAGGTGACAGGGTCACCTCCTCCCAGGCCTGCTTTTTAAAATGCCTAGGTAAACTTCCTTCCGAACCTTAATAAAATTTCCTTTTATCAGTCATTAGGATTCTTTCAAAACATACAGTTTAATACCCTTATCTGTTGGTCGCAGGTAAAATTGAGTATGGGCATGGAAACGAGAGTGTGGCCACCGTTGTAAACAAGATAAGTTTCATAAAAAGAAATGAGATGTTGTGATTGAAAACCCTTAGTGTGATGCAGAGGCCTTACGACCATTCTGCCTCTGCCATAATCGTAGATGTAGTTGTTGTTCTTAAGCCTCTTGTGTAAGCGAATGAAATAATGAAAAGACCCGACCTTAGGGTCCGTGTGATCTCTGTTAAGAGTTTTTACTTTATGTTTAAGCGTGTGTGTTGTTTGTTTTATTTTTAAAATCAATGGCTTCCATCTGCGATGGTCTTACGACCATGAAAACAATGGTTGATTTAAGTTATGGTAATGTTGCTCACATTGGTGAACTTGTAGTAATGATTACATTATGTATTATAAGTTTGTCCATGCGTAATTTATGGTAGTCATTAGATGGACTTACGACCATCTCTTTACTTTAGTTAGCATGTGTTGGTGAATGATTATGACCCATCGGATTTGTGATTACTTGTGACATAAAAGTATACAGTCTTTAAAAGACTCGGATGCCATCAACGAATGCTTTAATGCTGGTCCTTGGGGAGAAGATTTGTTTAAAGAATCTCTACTACGAATCTCAATGAGTTTTAATACTTGGCTACCTTAAGTTAATTATACTGTAGGTCCTTAAAAAGGGGAAATGTGTTTTCTACGGTTTGTTTTATCATAGGATTGTAAATTAATTAATCACCTTAAAAAGATTCGATCCCAATATATCTGAAATGTAGTTTAACACGTGAATGTATCTTTAGTAGTTAAACATGTGATTTGATTTGGATTCTATTGGGATTGTTTTTACTGTACTTGGACAGGCTGGGCGTCATCGTAATGCTTATAACCTTCTTCTCGATTTAGTTGCATTTATTCATGATTGGAAATCGTATATCTATATTCTTGCTAAGTTGATTAAGGGATCTGTATAGGAGTTGATTTGGTTATTTATGTATATGTATACTTATGATAGCAGTACTATACTTGTTGGTTTGCATAAATGTTGCGATAAGCATTGTGGATCTTCGACAGTAGATGAACTTATAACTTAGGATTATTATGATACCCTGAAAATAGTTAGGACCCCGAGCCTGTTCGCTGAACCATAATAACAAAAATCCTTCAATGCGCCATCTCTTGCATTCTCAGATTTAATCCCCGTCCAATGCTAGTCTTCTATTGCTCATGGGCATACTGATATATAATATTTTACCTAGGACTTGGTCATTTATGAGCCTCCTGCTCTTTAGCACTCAACTAGGAGTTGTGACCTGATTTTTGGGGATGATGCCTCCTACATCTTGAGTTCTCACTCAGTGGCTTCAACCACATGTCTTTTCCTCTTGTGGGTCAGCAAACACTCTTTAACAACTATATCCACCTTTGTTCCCTTCACCATATTTTATTAAATAAAAAATGTTTTATTCTTGACTTTTCTGTAAAAAATAATAAAATAATAGTTAAAGTATTTTTTCGAGTAGAATTAATAATAAATT
Source organism: Pseudotsuga menziesii (assembly GCA_001517045.1). Classification (NCBI taxonomy): domain Eukaryota; kingdom Viridiplantae; phylum Streptophyta; class Pinopsida; order Pinales; family Pinaceae; genus Pseudotsuga; species Pseudotsuga menziesii. Next base: position 186,079 of record LPNX010685851.1, on the reverse strand, counting down.
ATTATTATTAATAATTATGAATAATTATTGTTATTAATTATGAATAAGTATTACTAATAATAATAAATTATTAATTCAGGGTGTATTACATAATCCATGTGAACTTGGTCATTAGTGAATGATGCTCATGAAAGACGAATTACAGTGAATGACCTGAGTATTAGATACTCAACGAAGTAAATCCCAAAATAATGATATTTTACAACATTGGATTGCATAAGCCCTTCATACACTTAAATAAAGAGAAATGAACTCTAAATAAATTGTCCAGAAAACACAACATTTCCTGAGATTTTACAAATAGGGTAGTGAGTTAAGTCGGCTTGAGTGTTTAAATAATTTTTAATATTAAATAATTTTTACCTAGAATCCTAATTGGATAGGCATCCTCATGTGATTATGCTATTTCTATTTATTTATTTATTTTTAATATTTTAATTAATTTATTTTATTTTTTTCCAAAGGAAAAAAGCTTTTCATATTGATCAGATAAAAGATTTACATACAAGTATGTTCTGTTTATTGTTGCATGGCAGCATTACATAAAAAAAAGACTATGTTCTATATATAACATTTGTATCCTATTTAGAAAAAAATTGTTCTTGTACCGGCTGAAACTTTTCATTTGAAATGCGCAAAAACCATCTTTGCTTCTGGCGCTTGTGGAAGACTCCATCCAAATATGCTTGATAAAGTGTTTCAAATCAAAATCAGTGCCAAAGAGTTATGGGCTATCAACTCAAAAACCATTGTGTGTGATTTATGTGCTTCCCATCCTTGGTTGTGGTTCAATGAAAGGTCTATGATAGAATTCATATACCTCTGCATCTCTTAGTTCCAAAAAATTCCACGTGTCAGGCTCCAGATTTAGCCCTTCTTTGGAAAGTCTATCTGCTTCGACATTCCTTTCCCTGTAAACATGGCAACATGTGATGACATCAAAATTTGTTAGAAGTCTATTAACTTCTTCATATAGAGCAACGAGAGAAATGTTCCGGCATTTTTGAACTTTGTTTATCCAGTTTATTACTACTAATGAGTCTCCAAAAATCTGAATTCTTCTACAGTCTCTTTCAATATCAAAACAAAGAAGCAGCTTCAAAGCCATTAGTTCTGTAAAATTGTTTGTCCCATTGCCCAGGCCCATCTGAATCTGAAAATTACGAGAATGATTTAGGAAGAGAGTAGCCCCTCCCCTTCTTTTATTATCTCATGATGCGCCATCAAAATATGCCCAAGGAAAAGATTGGTCAATCAGCTCTTTTGTGATGATCCTTGGAGCTGGCTGGTATTTGGTTTGCGGAAAAAAGGAGAGAATTACTAGGCCCTGTTTTGCTACCGCTTCAGGGGAGGAAGCCTTTTCTAGGAAGGTGGCGTTGTTTCGGGCTAGACAAATTCCCCATATATGGAGAAGTGGGAGGGCTTTAAACTGAGCATTCAAGGGGTTGGAGGACCAAGTTTTCCAAGCTTCTTCTACCGAGGGGCCTACCTAGTTAAATATGAGATTTGACAGAGTTTGTGAATGCAGCGAAACCTATGTAGAGAAGTTGCAGGTTAGAAAGAGGTGGTTTGTGCTTTCTTCATTGTCCTTGCATAACGAGCACCAACCAGGCCCTGCAAAGGAATTTTTTTTGAGCTTATACCAAGTTGGGATTCTATTTGATAACGTGCACCACATAAAGATTCTTGCCTTCAAAGGGCATTTTATCTTACATATTCTCGGTTGCCATCACTTTGGTTCCTCCTGAAAGAGGTTTGAACAGATATGTTGATATCTTGTTTTTGGGATGTATTGTCCATACTTTGCATGTTCCTAAACCAATTCATCTTGGGGATTTTTGAGCTATATGTGGGAGGAGAGCAGTTATGTGATATATCTATTCCATTCCCTAGACCAAATGTCTGGTATCTCTAGAGCCTGACTTCCTATCCATCCTTGGTGCCAGATGATTGTCGAGGCAAGATCAACAACTTGATTGAGATGGAAGAAACATTTTTGCTGTAATAGAAGGACAAGTTGTCATGGAAGAAGATGGCTTTGTTGACTTCCTGGCCAAGGATCTCCCCCTTATTCTAACACTCGCTCCATTCCCAATTTTCCATACCAATCCACTATGAATGAGAGGGAAAGCATTGCACATAGCCTTCCAAATAATCGAGCCATTTGGTGCATTGGTGAAGGCAAAGTATCTGATTTAGTCCACTAGTGGTAACAGGGCAATGTATTTATGGGTAATCACTTCTGTCCAAAGGTTGTGAGTTGAGACGAGCCTCCATCCCTCTTTTACCGCCAGTGCTTTTGCAAACAATATGGAGTTTTTGAGTCCCCACCCTCTTGTCTCTTTAGGTCTAGCAATTCGGTCCCATTTTACCCATGGGAGAACTCTTTGTTCCTTATTTCCCATCCATAGGAATTTTGAGCAAATTCTTTTGGTTTTTTCCAATATTGATTTTGGAAACCAGGCAAGCGCCATCCAATATACTGGTATGGCCTCTAGGACCGATTTAACCAAGATAAGCCTGCTTGCTCGTTAAAGCCATCTATTGCACTAGATGCTTACTCTGTGGTCGAGTTTTTCCAAAAGCCAGTTCCAGTCATCCTTCCTGTAACAGTTTGGTTTAAGCCTGAAGCCTAGATATTTAAGACCTTCATCCAAGGTATAATGCAGAAAAGGAAAGAGTTCCAGCAAGACCCTGATGATATCTTCTTCTAGGTTGAAAGTGGTGATTATGGATTTCAGGGAGTTGATTTGCATTCCTGTTGCTTTACAGAAAAGAAGAAATATTTTTGAGATCTTTTCTGCCTCCATGAGAGATACATTACAGAAGATAAGTATGTCATCTACAAATAGAAGATGTGTGATGTTTAGGTTAGCAGCTACCATGATTCCTTCAAACAAACCTCTTCTTTTTGCATCCAATAAGGCTCTTCTTAACCCTTCTGCAACCAGCAGAAAGAGAAGGGAGGAGAGTGGGTATCCTTGACGAAGACCTCTTTCTGAGTGAAATAAAGGGGAGGTTTCTCCATTGATGAGGACAACAAAGAAAGATGTTGTGATACAAGCAAAAACCCATTTTATAAAGGCATAGTTGAACCCCTGGTGAGTAAGGAGCAATCTGAGATAGAGCCAACTAACCCTTTCGAAAGCCTTGGACAAGTCTATTTTTAAGATTGCTCCCTTGGAATTTTTGACTTTTGCACTGTGGAGGCCTTCTTGGGCTAGCCCAATAGCTTCGTGTATCTGTCTGTCTTTCAGGAATCCAAACTGCTCCTTTGAGATAAGCTTTGAGAGGATCTTTTTGAGCCTTTGTACAATTATCTTTGTAACCACCTTATATGTGATGTTGCACATGGAGATGGGCTTGTAGTCTTCCAGACTGTCTGGATTATCTTTCTTCGGGATAAGAGCTAAAAATGTTGTGTTGAGGGGGGGATGTAAAAGGCTGTTTAACCTAGTTTCTTCCACCAAATGGAGGATGTAAGGACCGATGATGGCATAGGCAACCAGGAAGAATTCCACAGTCCATCCATTTGGTCTCGGGCTTTTGTCCTTTTGAAAGTTATGTAGAGTCACTTTCAACTCCTCTTCTGACACTTCCTCCATCATATCTGAGTTATCTTCCTCTGTGATACTTTCAGGAAAGAATTGCGAGATTTTGATTACCTAAGCTATTATTGCTTATTGATCTGCTTTGAACAAATTCTCAAAGTAAGACTTCCCTGTCTCACTTAGGTCTTAAAAGGAGGAGATTGTCTCATTGTTGGAATTCCTTAGCTCCCAAGTGGTGTTTTGTTGTTTTCTTCCTTTTGCAAAAGCTTGGAAGAATTTGGCATTTTCATCCTGGCATTCCATCCACATGGCTTTATTTTCCAGCCTCAAGACCTCCTCTCTTTCCTTCAAAATCTTATTTTTGTTAGATTTCAGAGTGAACAATCTCTCCTTATATTCAAGAGTGAGAACCCCCCCCCCCCATCAGTATTTTGGATCTCTTCCAAGTCTGCCTCGATCTGGATGATTGCTTGATCATCCATTACCTTTTTGTTTCGAGCCCAGTCCTTTAAAATGTTTTTTATGAGGAAAATATTTTGTAAAAAATGGATAACAACGTGTGTGCCTTCATTTGCTTGATAAGGTGTCCAGTTATTTTGGATAATCTGAATAACCTCCTCATTTTTAGCCAAGTAGAGCAAAGTTTGAAGGGGATGGTTGGTTTTCTTGGGTTTTTTTGAATTTCCAGACAGATGGGCAGGTGGTCTGAATCTCCTCCTGAGTCCACCCAATGTTTGAACATCAAATCTTTCTCTAAGAGGTTTTCTGCCAACAGGAATCTGTCTAACCTTTTTGCAATCCGCTCCTCCCCCATCCTTCTATTTGTCCATGAAGGTTTGAGCTTTTGGGGATCTAAGTCAACCATCTTTAGGTTATGGAGGAGGTTGTTGAAGAAGGAGGCCAAAGGGTTCGTTCTCACCCTTGGGCCCCAAATTTCATGCACTCCTAATGTAAAATTCATATCTCCCCCAATAATCAGATTTTCCTTTTGAATGAGGTTGGAGTTTTTAAAAGTTTCCCAAAACTCCACTTTGTTGTTGTAGGGCCCATAAATATTCAGAATGTTCAGAGTTAGGTTTGCCTCAACCCAGCTGAGCTGGATCCCTAGGCCATAGGGAGTTCCCCAAGAGTTTGTGCAATGTAGTGTGGACTAGTTCCACCCTATTACTATCCCACCAAAGTGTCCTCTTGGAATTTGAGCTATGAAGGTGTAAACAGAAGAAAGAATGGAAAGCAGCTTTGTCACTTCCAATTCTGACCCTAACGTCTCCTAGAGGACGACGACATCCGGTTTGTGGACCGAAAGCATCCTCTTTAGGGAAAGTTTTTTCCGGGTACTTGCGAGACCCCTGCAGTTAAGGGAGAGAAGTTTCATTTTGGAACCCCTGGGCTTGGACTGCTCTAAGTGCCCCAAAGAGGGCTTTTTGCCTTCCATTCGCCTGATCCCTAAGTGCTTTTTTGCTGAGTTGCGGAGAGATGTGATGGTCTTCCCCTCTCTTTTCCTTTTACAGGGAAGGTAGGGTTTGTGTCAAGTCCAAGGAGTGGGGCTGTCGGGACCGTCAAAACAGGAGCATCCCTCAATCGAAGGCAGAACCAGATTGAGGAAGTGGAGGGAGAATCCAAGGGAGCTGACTGTGGGGAATACCCAGGAACCTCCAAAGGGAGTAGTGGGCTGGAATGTGGGGGTGAGGAGGAGATGAGTGGAGGTGCAGGGATTGGGGATTTAGATTCACAGGGGGTTGGAGAAGTATTATCAATTAACTGTAAATCATTTAATTGATCATTCAAAATTGAAAAAGGGGCATACCACTAGTGTACTAAGGTTCTTCCTTAAGTGGAGGAGTAGACCCAGGAGTAGTGGCCATTGCTGCTTGTTCTTCATCTTTCCCTGTAGGCTGGCCTATTGCCTCTACTGCTAGCCAATTGCCTTCTTCTTCCTGTCCTGCCACTTGCCCTTCTGAACACGGATCCCTAGTTTCCTTAGAGATCCATCTCTTCCTGGTGAGGGCTGGGGACAGAGCTAGAGGGAAGTTCTTTGCTAGATGCCCTGTCTCATGGCATTTATGGCACCTGAAGAGAAGCCCTTCGTAATCCAACAATTGTTTCCTTGTTTTTGGGCCCCAAATCAGGTTGATGTGATCCTTGAGACTGGTTCGAATATTCAGGGACACTAGAATTCTTGCCACCATTTTGTGTTTTGTTTGCAAAAAAGAGAGATCTGCCTCTACGAAGGTCCCCAACGCCTTGCCTATGTCCCTCAAAGAATTTGGGTTCCAGAACTCCCATGGAAGCCCAGCAGGCGGACCCAGACCGGTATGGTATCCAGCCTTTTGGTGTCTGCATCGAACAAAGGGGTTCATTTCTTGAGCTTAAAAGGGGTCACGCCAAAGTTCCAAACCTGTCTTAGGATCTTCTTAGAATCGTCATTGCAGTTAAATTGAAAGCAAAACCAACCCTTATCCAATAGAGTGATTTAAGGTTCATATCGCAACAACCCCGTCCAATTTCTTGGGACCCAATTTCCCATTTCTTCCTGGGTGGGGTTTTGACCTCTGATTTTGTCGATTAGGGCAACTTTCGCCATGTCCCTTACTTCAACAATTGAAAGATCAACCTTACATACCAGATTTAGTGGTCCTCCACTAGGGTTTAGGCATCGATTCTTTTGTTTTTTGTTGCTGCTTTTCCCTTCCCTAGGGCTTCCATCAACCAGGCCCTCCCTTGTGTCCCGAGCCCGAGTTAGGTGAGGATCCACTGAAATTCCCGGGTTGTAAGAAGGAGGAAATGAAGCCTTCTGAGCTATGTGCAAAATCCAGAGGAAAAGTGGGGGCTTTTTATCGAAGGCGGGTATAGTTCCCGGTCATCCCACTTCCAGAAAATCGAGCTCATTGAGAAACCCTTGTTCTGATTGTGCCGAAGGGTTTGGAGGAACTGTCGAGAAGGGTTCACTATGCGTGATTAAGGCATCTATTGTCTGCGGAGAAGGAGTTGTAGGTATGCTTGCTGGAAAAAGAGTGTAGGGTAATCCTCCGAGCGATGTATCTAACTGCCTAACTGCTAATTGCCCCGTAAAACTGCATAATTCCCACAAACCCTAGCTTCATTTTTAGCTGGCAACTGTTCCAGCTTGTCCTGGACTGTTGCCGGAGATGAGACTGCGGTGAGTTCCGGTGCGGAGAAGATGGAGAAACCCTGCCACAGGTCCTCCATGAAATCTAAAAGCTCCTCGTCTTTGCCACTATTGTCTCCGGGCTCCATGCTGGCATCAGTAAAACAGTAAACCCCCTTTTTTACTTGTCAAAGCCTCATTTTAGCCCCCGAGGGCTTCTTCTCAGGACCGCATCACTCCTCTGAAGAAAACCGCAGACCAATAATGAATTAATTGATTTAATTTAGATTTATACATACTATACATATTATACTATTAATTTTTTTCTAGACTAAAAATATCTCCACAATTGCTTTGGTCTAAGCATTTGAGATAATCTTAATATATGTGATTAAATACCATGCATAATTCAAATTTGACAAGAAACCAAAGCTCCGTGACTCTCTCTAAAAAATAGCCACCTAGTTAAAAATACCGAACTAACACAATTAGCCAATTTGTAAATGATTGACCTATTTGCCCGACCATTTGCACCGATCGGACGACCGGCAACGTCGGATGTGACCGCTCACGTGAGCTAGGTCGTCCGATCGGTGCAAATGGTCGGTTAAGTAGTTTACTCCATTTGTAAATATTTTATACTTAACCCTCAAACCTTCCAAAGTCCCAAACAAGTAGGGGAGGGTGGTAGTTGTTAATTCATCTACAATCCTAAACCCAAATGTGAAGTTTACCATAATAACCAACAAAAAAATAAATTACAAAATACACTAATATTGAAACACGTAAAGAATTAATCTTTCATACAATTATATCATATTTAAATATAATATTACACCATTTGCAATATCAAACAATTTTTAAAAGAACTGGATAACAAACTAATGATTTAACTTTTTTAATTTCTAACATCATGCTATAAATATAAAAAAAAAATGATAATCAAACCTTTTGCTCAAATTCGCTATCAAATTTAATTGAAATTGCAAATTCTGATCGCATCAATCAATTTTATAAATTCAAACACGTCAATTACATCCCAATTGCACAATTTACACATTTAATATTCACAAATTGAGACTCATATTTAAAAAAAACCTATCAATTTAACCGCATCTTATTTTGTCGAGTAACAATTTTTCATCACCATATTCCGGTTACAGGAAGAATCAGAAGGCTATGTTAGTCACGTTAAATGACGTCATTGGCGGACCCAAAAGTGCCGCGAAAATATCACGCTAACCCGCCGAACCTAATGTTCACGCTCGGCCTCCCACACCTAATCCATCCGAGGCTAAAACATCAAATACAGACACGCACACACAACATTCGCTGCGCGAGGTTTGCCTGGATCGATAGTTTTATTTGCTTTCGTATGATTTTTATGCTCAAATTCCCGCATTCTCGTGCTCTCCACGCTATCTTCTTGAGCAGACCTCGCAGTCTCCATTTCGCATCACTTCTCATAAAATCAACCCTTCACTATACACAACTCCCACTTTCCATCGGATGGACTCTCGGCGATCGAATCGCGAGGCCCTCTGGTGATCTCTGCTGAAGAAATCGAGGTATGATGGAATCCCTTTAAGTCTTGCAGTTTTTTTTATTATAGTGGCAAATGGTGATACACGGGGTTTGTAGAGGCAATTTTTAAGAAAAGAACGGGGTTTTGTCTCATAATTCTGGCTGCAATTTGGCATGGGGATGATTATATTATTTTGATTGTGAGGGCATGGTAGGTTTCGCAGGCCGAGAGCTGGGGCTGCTGATCATCGCTTGATCCGATCTCGAGGTCGTTGGAGAAATTAGGGTAAAGGGTTTCAAATCATTGTTATATATGTTTCATCATCAATCAAAGGCTGAGAAGAGTGAAGCCCAGCAAAGAAGACCTGGAAGATCAGCTGGGATTGGACATCAACAGCCTCCCAAGGGTACTGGGGTTGGAGGGCCTAGCCCTCATTCCTCCTCCCCCTCTTCCACAATTAGAAGGTATGGATTCTTTAATATGTTGTCTTTCTGTACATCTTCATTATTTCCATCTTTGAAATTAAGTTTTGGTACAACAACTATGCATGGCTCCAATGTAAACCATTGATGATGAGTTGTACAACTTCTAAGAAATTGGAGAATAATTCCAGTTTATCCCAAAAGTTAACATTACTAGCATAGACCAATTTAAATCCTGGTCTGCTATGCATATCTAAAATTCTAACATTTAATGCACCTGTTTTTTGTGTGAGCTGGAGATATGCAAGCTCAAGCCTTGCAGCCCAAAATTGCATGCCAAACCTGGGTTTAGGTCGGTTTGTAACTTTGTACTGGTGTTTATATTAAATAGACTGACACAAATGCACAAAGTGTTAATGGATCCTCATCCCCTCTTGGGCCTCGCGTTTCTCGGTGCAATTTATAATCACATTTGTTTGTAACAATCTCCCATATATACCAGTTTCATGGTCATCACTCATGTAAGCCCAATTCCTTGCCAGCCTACCATAGAAGTGTTGGCTAGAGGGATCATGCGAATATAATTTATCACTGGTAGTGGTTTACATTGGTGGTTTTCTGTTAGGTTTTGATGGTATTCTGATTATGCGGAAGCCTCAAATTTGTGAATGCTTTACTGGGTTGGGCGGGTTACCTTTTTGATTGGGTGTAGCTTCCTGTTATGTACAGCCTGACATTATTTATTATGTATTCCAAATAATTCCATCATTGCATTGGGACCTTTGTACATTTTTTCCTCGTGAAATGGCAGTTTGTGGAAGTCAAATTAGTAATCAGCTGTTTGACAAAGTACTAGGTATTCATTAGGAGCACGCAATGAGATTAAAAGACAGAGAAATATATTCTCTAGTGTACATACTACATACTGTATCCATAATTCGATATTACACTAGTACAACAGTCCCAAAATTGGACTTTCTCCACACGAAATAGCAAAGCACACAATTTATGAGCTCTACATATCCTATCCACAATCCGGTATTACACTAGAGTACAGCAGTGCCAGAATTGGACATTCTTCATATGAGACAAAATAATTTCAGCTTCCATATATGCCATTCATCACATGAGATAAAATAATCGAGTTGCCTAATATGTCATTCAGCACATGAGACTGCCAAAAATACATGATGGTTAAAAATACTGAAATGACATAATGTGATGTTCATGAAAATTAATAAATTATAGAATTAAAGATGAGAGTAGCAGTTACATGGAAATAGCTTTTCAGAAATCAGTAGTATTTTTTAACTGCATGTTCATGGCAGTTTTTTGAGTTTTATCACGAGCACAGTATCGTCCTGTGTTTTTATCTCCAGGTTTGGAATTACTGTCAATTTTAGAGCTCATTTAAAATGAGCATGTTATCATTCTGTTCAACTTCTTAGTCATTACATATTAACTGTTGGCTTCGGAAGTGGAGTCCTATTCTGTGAAAATTCCCATGGTCAGTAAGCCAGTGGGAGATTGCATTAATGATTAATTTGTAAACTAAACCATCTATCTGAGACTGTACATATTTACTTGTATTTGATTTCAGCAGTAAGCGATCAAATGGACCGGGAGGGCAGTCCAGAGGGAAAACTAATGCAGGGTTTTTTGAACCTAATTCAAACCACATTGTTCCAACTGGTGAACATGCACACAGGCAACAACAAGGGACATCATTATCTGGTATTGGCAATTTGGCACCGACAACTGCAGTCCTAGCTATTTCTTAGTGGGTTACCATCGATGATCATCTTGATTTAATAACTATGTTTTGATGAGTACCTGCAGGGACATATGGAAATGTCACATCATCTGCAACACAACAGTCAAATACGTTGGCTCCTAAGAGTCATGGGCTTCTTCCAATCCCTTCTATTTCACAGGCTTCAAACATTAGAACTCTAGATGAAGCATCTCCATTGCCTAATACAGGTGCTTACTCTTTTATTTGTTGTTGGTTACTTTGCCCTTTGGAGATAATACATCCATTCATATGCGTTGTTGTAAAAGTGCTTGAATTGCCAGTTGGAGTTAGATTTTTATTTACACTGATCAGAAAATAATAGACTTATTTACTTAGAAAACCTTCAGCATCTCCTCTTTCACAGGCTCCGAGCTCTAGAAATTTAGAAAAGGCATCTCCAGTGCCTGTACCAGGTACTTCGTCTTGTATTTTATTGGTTCTTTTATGTTCTGAATTCGTTTTAACTTTCAACATATATTTTTGTCTGTTCAAAAGGTAACTTCAGGAGCCAACATGTTATTTTTTTTCTGTTATGGATGCTGTAGATTGAACTGTATTAGCACTTTACATTTACTCTTACTTGTACGATTACAGAAGTAGTCATTATGCTTATTTGATTAATATATGTTAAGCATTGGTTGTATTGGTTGTATTATGATTATGTACTTCTAAGTATATCATACTGAGGTGTGTTTTGTCTTTGAATTAGTGGTTCCTAGGGAGGTTCCCAGGGCTATGTTCCAACAATCAATTCCATTTCAGTTTGGAAGCTTGAGTTCTGGAATAATAAGTGGCTTACAGGTTTGCACTTTCTATCTTGTTTCTTGTTTCTTTTTTGTTAAAATGATTTCGATAGCTATTACATTGGAAGAATTGCATATGTACAGAATTCTTTTTATCCTTGTGAGGGGCAGAAATTGAGGGAGTTTGGTAACCAGAAATTCCACCCCAGCTCAAAATATTACAGTCCAACTTACGACACGAGGACCAAGCAGCCTGGAAAGAAACTGAACAACAAATTTTTTATCCTTGCGAGGGGTAGAGCTTGAGGAAGTCTGGTCACCTAGAAATTCCACCCCAGATCAAAACAGTACAGTCCTCAGTACTTGTGATGACCAAGCAGGCCAGAAAGAAATTATGGTCCATCCAACATGTAATACTTACCCCTCTGGAGGTCTATGTAGGATAGAGGCTGCAACAGTGCAATGCAGAGACATGCTGACATACCTTCGAGAGTCCATGCATATCCAATCTCTTCGAGGTCATAAAGACTTGGAGCAACATCGTATCACCCCATTTTAATGCCACAGACCATAGTAAAAGGGGGAATCTTTTTATACTTCAGAGAAAGATTATATGGAAACATGGCAGGCTGTACATCATTTAAATAATGTCTTGCAAAAGGCACAGCCATTGAGGCAAAGCCAGGATGTATGCTGTACAGGAGTCCTTTGCAATAACTGTAGCTACTAACATCTGTAACCCAAATGCACCAGTGAGGATACCAAGCAATAGAGCTGCAGGTTAATGGGCCTTGCCACATCCAGGCTTCATGCGGTCATGCAATTATTGCTTTCAACTATTATCTGATCTGGAGAGAGCTGCATAATGAATACGTATTCACCATATGTGGGTGACCATGTCCAAATCGATCGATAACGATACGTTACTACTGCAAGGTGAATGAACCCAAGGCTCTCCTTATACAGAACACATACGTTAAAACTGGTAGCGGGTTTTTAAGCCTCTACATGGGTTCTAGATGGAAATGGGTAGGCAGTGCAGGCTGTATGCTTACCAGTATAGTGCATCCTGTAGCAGTAAAGAAGCGCAACAGAAGCCAGGCAGATTGCAATCACACTGCAAACTGCATAGAAATTTGGATCAATAATCTTGTTACCTGGTAGTCGATTGCCTGACAGAATATAAGGTTGTCAGCCTTAAATCTAACCAATAGCCTGTTGTTCTTTAAGTTTATACACAAACTACTACCTAAAGGCAGCTTTTTTTCTTCCATGAAATACACATCCCGAGGAAACTCATTGGGCACTTACCCTCATTTCAAGAATGGTATCCAAGGTAAACCACCAGATTATTCAGGGCTCAGGGTGGATACAATAATATACATTAAGAGTCCAACATGTCACGTACGAGAAACTAGAATTCATCTTGGGTGGGGAGGAGAACACTCCTACTCTCCACCACCTGGCCTAGACTGAATTGACAGCTAATAAGCCAGCTGTTGGAATGGCCTTTTAGTTATTACACAACTGTTGATGAAGTCCAGTTGTTTGACAAACTCACATCTTAACCTTTTATTTAGAACTACATGCTTATTTTGTGACAAACATTTGGTGACAGTTGGCATGCTTCTTTAGTGATTGTGGGTGTGCCAGTATTAGGTCCATGGAGGCATTTGTATTAGATCACTATGGATCAGAATGCCAGTAGATAGTAGAAGTTTATGCCCGCACTCCTCAGAGCTCATTTACAGGTAATGCTAGGCTTTGTGGTAAGTAGCTCATTTTTTTGATGAATTTGTACCCAACCTCCATAGTTTAGTACCCTCAGCCTTAGTAACTGCTTCAATGCTGCCAGGTTATTCTGTAAGCGTCTCCTGTATAACGGCCTCTGCTCATACTTTTCTTGATGAAGCTAACCCTTGTAGTTTCCTCCAGGTCTAAGCTACTATTTCAATGCTGCCAGGTTATTCGGCAAGATTCTAGTTGTTGCCTCTTATCTGGCAGCCTCTGTTTTCCCATAACACATTGTTCAGGGACTCATCCAATGCCTTGAAGGAATAGCAATTTTTAAAATTTTACTAGCAATCTCTTTTGGGAGCTTTTTTCTCATAGTCCTCCTATTTGTAGCATTTAATATCCAATCTCAATTGTTTTAACTTTTCAGGTATCTTATTAGTGAGGGGGACTTATTAAACAATTTTTAATCCTTGGTGATGGGTCAGTGTTTGAACCTGGGATAATATCATGAATTCAATGTGCATGAACTCAAGTGTCCTTACCTGTACATTAACCATCTGTTGGACTACCTTTCCAGTGTTGCAGCAACTGCTAGCTTCCTAGGAAGATGCATGTATACAAGGTTTACTTCAGGAACATGAGTCGTTCTTTGCCTTATGAAGTCTCAAGACAAGCAATGATGGGTGGGGACCTATTAAACATTTTTTAATCCTTGGTGATGGGTCAGTGTTTGAACCTGGGATAATATCATGAATTCAACATACATGAACTCAAGTTGAAGTGCCCTTGCCTGTACACCAACCATCTATTGGACTACCTTTCCAGTGTTGCAGCAACTGCTAGCTTCCTAGGAAGATGCACATATACAAGGTTTACTTCAGGAACATGAGTCGTTCTTTGCCTTGTGAAGTCTCAAGACAAGCAATGAGCCATATGTAACTTATGGGCTATCCAATACTAGATCTTTGTTGTGTCAGCTCTAGTGTTGGAGGAATATTATTTGCCACGCCCAACTTATGTCTTGCAATGTGAAAAAATCCATCCTCCCTCAGGGAAAATGTATCAATTCGCATCAGGAGGCTATGGCTGGGCATGCTAAAATCGGCGTATTCAAGCCACCTTTTTTAGATTTCTCATGTTTTTCTGTGTTTTTGCTCTGCTTCCACATGTTCAGGACTAACTGTCAGGTCTGTTGTCTTCTTCCTTCTCTATGTGTGTCGCTTTTGATTTTAATCTCTTGTGATCTGGCCAGGTTGTCTCTTTCCCTTGTGTTCTTGCTCTGCTCATTGATACAGCTGCCGACCCAATATTCTACACCTTTAAACGCTGATACTAGACTAGAGGTAGGGTAAACAGAATTGATTTGAGAAGACTACTCACTTGCCTGCTGAATATCTTCCTTGGCAAATCTCAAAAGTCTCATTCCCTTTGGGTTAATGATGGATACATCCTTCTGGGGACTTCCCCTCCTCAGCTTCAGATGACAACTTTAGTGGGCACTGATTTTCCTTTTCCTGATCTACCCTTGCACCTTTGCACAAGGGATCCCTCCATGGCTTTCGATTTTTGCATTCTTCAGCTTTCTGTTTCAGCTATCTCTGTATCTTACTCTGAGCTGTTAGACCTTATAGATTATATCTGCTTTTATCCTGGTTTTATAGGAGTGGCTTTTGCACTCCCACTTTGTATTGGTACTGATGTTCTTGGCAGTCCCTTTGACCTATCTGCGGTCATTTCTTGGACATTAAAGAAATTATCTTATCTGAATTCTTATCTCATTTCATCATTGCATGATTTCCTCCTTCCTGAACCAGTGGCCACTTAACTCCTTGATAATAATCCTGATGTAATAGGCGCTTTAGCTTTAATGATGATGGTTTTTAGACAACCTCCATCCCAGGCATCAACATGAAAACCTTTCTCCCCTAGAGATACGAATGGTCACTAAGTGAAATCCCACCCCTAGGCCTAGGAGAAACCTGCATTCTTAATTCCTCTACAAACCCTAACCCTAAACAGTCCTGCAAAGACAAACCCTTCCCTCTCTCCATCACTCTCCCCTCCCTGTTTACTGAAATTTTGAATGTGCTGTATCTAAAACCTGTTCTGTTTTAAAAAATTGTACCTATCTCTCTGCTCCAGGGTACATAGCACAATATTCCATGCACAAACCTGAAGCATAAGGTCAAGAGAACACAGTCCACCTGAAACTTGAAAGTTGATGCCACACAGGACCATAGACCCTTTAAAATATCAAGACACAAGAGTTAAGTTCCATAATGTGTAAACAGGTTATTAAATGCTACCTGTCAACGGTGTCCCTTCTCTCTTACATCACTCTTCCCTCCTATTGTACATTTATATCTAGATATGTTGTTTCCCTGTTTGTTGAAATTTTAAATGTGCAGTCTCTGAAACCTGTTCTGTTTCCAAAATTGTACATAGCACAATATTTTGTGCACAAACCTGAAGCATAAAGTCAGGAGAACATAGTCCACCTGAAAGTTGATGCCACACAGGTCCTTAGACCTTTTAAAATATCAGGAAACCATGACCTTAGTTCCATAGCAAGTAAACAGATCATTAAATGCTTTTTCCCGAGGGTGTCCCTTCTCTTTTGTCCAAAATGAGACTACACCATCAAGTTTCCCCTAAACCTATGGCGTGGGACAAGAATTGTGTCACTTCATAGAGGGGAGTTAGTGGTGCCTTCTCCTTGACTGAGGCAAAAGCCTGGAAATTGCTTTTACTAGTTTGTTGTCTCGCTCTTCATTCTCATTAATTGTGGAATCACAAAATTTATCATATACATGAGCTATGCATTCAAATCAGGGGTTATATGTTCATGCAATATGATTGTTGAACGTTTTACTCTCAGGTTCCTGTACGGACAAACTCAGCACCTCCAGATTTTGAGGAACAGAAAAGTGATCAGGTGTGTCAGAATGGTACAGGATTTGGTTTGTTTTAGCTTTGGTCTTCTTTTCCCAATGTTAATATGCATTTTTGTAGGCACGCTTTGGGGCTGTCAATTCTGCGTCTATTGCTAAAGCACCAAAGGTTTTGTCTGGGTCAAAGCAGTGGCCACAGGTCTGTTGAACTTTCCTGTTTCTTATTATTGCTCACTTTTAATGGAAAGTATATATTTTATCATTTAGCTTTTTATTCCCTCTTTGATTCCAGCAGGATCGAGTGGTTTCAAAACAAGCTGCAAGTTCAATAGATCAAGCAGTTGAAGTGAACAAAAATTTGCAAGGGGCTAGGGGCGGGCTTCCTGTAATTCACAAAGTACAGCCTCCTGTTGTTTCAAGGCATGGTGTTGGTTCATCGATGTCATTTACCCAGAATTATGCACCAAGTTCACAAATCCAATCACAGGTTGTGGCTCCTCAACCAACACCTTTGCAGTATCAGTATCAGATGGCACCTGCAGTGCAAGGTCAAGTCCAGCGGCAGGTATTTGGTATGCAGAGTCTGCAACCAGATGCCTTCCAGTTGCCACAAGGGATGGTGCATCAAATGCAAGGGTTAACGTTTCCACAACCTATATGTCCGGCTCCCTCACATGCTATGCCTCAACAAGTGAATTCTATGACTACTCATATTCCATCACAACAGTTTTCTCCTATGCCTTTTTGTGTTTCCATGGGCACACATCTTCCACCATATATGTCACAACCAGCTAATCAATATATTCCTCAACGTATCAGCACAACTGTCAAGATCACTCATCCAGAGACTCATGAAGAGTTGAAATTTGGTCCAAAGGGCACAAAGATCACTCATCCAGAGACTCATGAAGAGTTGAAATTTGGTCCAAAGGGCACAAAGCTGGATTCCCACACAGATACTGGGACTGTTAAACTAACTTCTGGCACTAATACTTTGTCAGGAAGATCTTCAACTTATAAACCTCCACAGTCCGGTTTACCTGTGGCTTTCAGCAGTCCTCACAAACTGAATTCCAACTCAGCAATACCAGCAGGATCATATGGCCACTCAATTAATTTACATCAGCAGCCAAATACGTCAGTTTTAGTGGCAGGTGTATCTTCATCAAATGCTACTTCTGTGAGGTCTGATCCTGTGCATACATCTTCAGGTCAAAACTTGTCGACTATGGCACAGTCTAGTGGAACATTGGATCTATCAAAACCTTTCACTCGGGCTGAAGAAACTAGCCTCATTTCAGTGGAGTCTCAGCAAATGAAATCTTCTTGTTCAACATCATCTGCTACTGAGAGAATTTATGGTTCAACTCCTTTAGCTGTTTCAGTGGCTGTCAGCGGAGACATATCTGGTTCACAATTCACTACTGTGACTGAACTGTCAGCCACAAAGAAGTCTGATGCTGCAGTTAAGAATTTGCCAATGAACATGCCTACCCCAGAAACAATTGTTCCTGATGAAAAGATTATTTCAACTTCTATTTCTGCCCCTGGTCTGGAACAAAATGTCTCTTTTCAGGAAAAGCAGAATAGTGAATGTGTGAAGTCAATAGGTTATATAACAAAGGAAAATACGAGAAAGATAACTAAATCCGATCAGAGAAATAAAAAACAGCAGCTGCAGCAACATGCACCATCAACTGCTACCCTGCATCCGAGCCCTAAGGCACATTTCGAATCTAAAGGGGAGGGTGTCTTAGAGATATTGCTTAGTGAACTTCGTCATTGTAATGGGAAGGTAGAGAAATCTTTGTCTGATCACATTTCATCACCTACATCAATGGCTACTTCAAGTTTATCCCCACAGAAGACACACAAAACCCTAAGTTGCAGTGCACAGAAGTCTTCATCTACAGTAGCTAAAGTTGATGATATGAATGTCTCCTCAGGGGCTACTGCTGAACTGGTCAGAAAGGCTTTAGGAAAGATTGTACCGTTGCCATTGCCGGAGCATGGTTCTGTAGTCTGTCCATCCAGTTTAATTAGTGATTCGTTAAAGACATGCGAAATATTCACAGAAAAACAGACATCAGTACAGAAAGCGAATCACATGGCAATTCCATCCTTGCAGAAAACTGGCACTTCAGAACCTATGAGTGAGATCTCAGGTAAGGATACATGCATAGGGATGTCTGTATCGGTTGCAGATTCAAGGACTGCAACTGAATTTGTCAGTCAGGGCGAGCCTTTATACTCGAATTCAGTGGGCCCTCTATTTAATGGGGAGGGCACCCTGGAAGTATCCCTCAATGAATATGGCATTAATGATTTGGAGGCTAAGAAATATTTTTCCAGTCACATGTCACCTATGTCAATGATGAGTTTGAGTTTAGCTCCGCAAGAAACCATAACCTGCAGTGCTGAGAAGGCGGCATATGTATTGGACAAAGTTGAAGATACAAATGCTTACTTGGGGGTTACTGCTGAGTTGGCCAGGAAGCCTTTAGGAAAGATTTCACAATTGTCTTGTGGGGATCATGATTTTGATGAGTATCAATCAAGTTTCAGTAGTGATTCCTTACAGGATAATAAAATATCTCCAGCAAAGCTAACGTCACAAAAGAGAGCAGATAATGCAATTGCTCCATCTTTACTGGCAACTGGAGCTTCAAAACCTGTGGGTGATATCTCCAGTATTGATACATGCACTGGGACTTCAATATCTATGGGTGATTCAAGTCATATGACTGAAAATGCCAGTGCAGGTGGGCCTTCTTATTCAGAGACAGTGGGTCCTATGTCTGAAGGTATAATAGAAGCTGCAGGACCAATGGTAGTGGATGTGGATGTGAAATCGGGTGATATGTTTGAGGTTTCAGAAACATCAATGGCTTTCCCATCCATTCAGCCTAGTGTTGAACCAGCATGTATTAGAGATATGACATCAACAAAAACTAATGAATTAGTGAGCCTCAATAAAGATTCTATTGGATGTACACATAAAGGCAGTGAAGATTCTCAAATGATTGAGCAGGTGGTTCTACGGCATAAATATGAAAGCAAGTCTGTTTCCCACACTATGGCCACAGTGACAAGCAAAGAAATGGCTGAATCTTTTGTTGATTCAGAGTCTATTATTACAAATGAGCTGAGGTCACCTGAAGCGGAGCAAGAAAATCTTGAGATGAACCATAGCAGTTTAGAATTTCAACAGGTGACACATGCAGTTGGGATGTTAGTTAGCAAAGAAGCTCAAGATAAAGAAAGAGAAGATGAAGATTTATCTGTTACCTTGGAAATATCGGTTGTCAGTGAATCATCTGAACAAGGATTGAATTCTGGGGGTTCGGGAGTGACACTAAACCCTGCTGTGGCTTCTCTAGAGGAACGAGATTCTGCAGATTTGCTATCTAACAATAAACTCTTAGATTCTAACCTATCTCTTGGTCATGGAAAGGAAAAGGAAAGTAGTGATATTGTTTCTCGACTGGGGGAATGTAGTACTGACCTTGTAAAAGTGTCTGGTATCCAAAATCAGGTAGCATCCACATCTGTGGACAGTGGTGTGGAAACAATGGCCATACATCATCAGAAATCTTTCCTACCTGTTGAAGCCAAGATGGATTCATTAAGCAGAATGACAGAAGACTATAAAAATTTCTGTTCCCCTACTTCTTGTAAAGTCCCATATGCTACTGATGCTGCTAAAACGGGTGGCAATAAAAAGAAGAAAAAGAAGGAATATCTCACTAAAGCAGATGCTGCTGCTCCAACTGGTGACTTGTATAATGCATATAAAGCTCCAGAAGAAAAGCGGGAAAATGTGGACACTCAAGAAGCCGTGGACACTCAAGAAGCTTTAGCAGTAGTTGCTATTGTTGACCAGCCCTCTTTGAATGAGTCTGAGAATCAAGAACCAAAAGATTTGGATGACTGGGAAGATGCTGCTGAACTTTCGACAACTGTGGAGCAATTAGATGCACCAGAACTAAGAAGCTCAAGCAACATAAAGTACAGCAGAGATTTTTTGTTGACTTTCAGATGTCAGTTTAAAGATCTATCTTCACAGGTTAAAATTTCACCAGACATAATGGAAGTCCTTATGACTCCTCAATTGATTGCAAGTCATGTTGGAGAGATTGAGTCTTTAAACCACAGTGGCATTTCTCGATTTGAACGTCGTGGTAGTGCTGGCACAATAGATGAAGATAGATGGAACAAGTTGGGAGATCCATCTGGTCGTGATATTCATATGGAAGTGAGCTTAGGTGGTCCTGGTGGGTTTCGACAGGGACAAGGTGGTCCTGGTTTTGGAAGGAGTGCACGTGGAATGCCAGTGCATACGAGTGGAATCCTCTCTGGTGGACCTTTCACGCAAATGGCTTTTCCACAAGTTGGGTTAGCAAGAAGTAGCGCTGATGCTGATAAATGGCAACGGGTTTCTGGATTCCAAAAGGGGTTGATTCCTCCACCTCAAACACCTTCGCCTGCAATTCATAAAACTGACAACCGATATGAAGTGGGCAAAATTTCTGATGAGGAACAGTCAAAACAGAGAAAGATAAAATCAATACTCAACAAATTAACACCTCAAAACTTTGATAGACTTTTTGTACAGGTCAAAGAGGTGAACATTGATTCTGCACTTTGTCTTACTGGAGTGATATCTCAAATTTTTGATAAAGCCCTGATGGAGCCAACATTTTGTGAAATGTATGCAAAATTTTGTGTCCAATTAGCTGCTGAATTGCCTGAATTTTATAAAGACAATGAAAAAGTTATATTCAAGAGAGAACTCCTTAACAAGTGTCAGGAAGAATTTGAAAGGGATGAAATGGAACAGGCAGAAGCTGATAAGAGTGAAGGGGATAGTGATTTAAAGACTTCAGGAGAGGAAAGAGAGGAGAAAAAGGCTGCAATGCGCAGGAGAATGCTAGGAAACATACGGTTTATAGGTGAGCTCTACAAAGAAAGCATGTTGACAGAAAGAATAATGCATGAATGCATCAAGAAATTACTTGGAGAGTACCAAAATCCAGACACCGAGCATGTGGAATCTCTGTGCAAACTGATGAGCACTATTGGTCACATGATTGACCATCCAAAGGCCAAGGAGCACATTGATGCATACTTTGATAGGATGGCACAAATGTTAAATAACCAAAAGTTGCCTTCTCGACTGAAATTTATGTTGAGGGATATAATTGATCTCAGAAAGAATGGATGGCAACAAAGGAGAAAAGTTGAGGGTCCGAAGAAAATTGAGGAAGTGCATAGAGATGCTGTCCAAGAACGACAAGTACAGGTAGGACGCTTATCTCGTAGTTCCAATGTGGGACATACAGGGCGGAGACTTCCCACGGCTGATCGCAGCTTCCGGAGTCCTGCTGCACAACATTATTCACCGGGTGCACAAATGGGTTCATTTCAGCATATAGGTGGCATGAGGGGTGTACAATCCCAAGTGGGGATGCACGGTTTCAATAGCCAAGATTCTAGGGTTGCCAAGGCTCATTTTGATGAAAAGCCTCTGCCAATGCCTTTATCACATAGGCCTTCTGATGATAGTCGTCTGACTCTTGGGCCTCAAGGAGGTCTTGGCAAGGGAATGGCTGTTAGGGAACGACCTTCGATATCCAGTGGGAGCAATAGGCAAATGAACATGGGTCCAGTGTCTGTTTACAGTTCTACAATTCCTGTTCAGGTTCTGTTTGATGATCAAGATAAAAGCCTATCAAGAATCCATGGTGCAGAAAAGCCTTTGCATGCAAAGGCAGGGATCCCGGAGAAAAATTCTTTTGATCACGAGAGAAAAGATTTTAGGAATGCACATCCGTCTATTCATAAAGGTGGGATGGCAGCAAGCCGCGAATTTCAATCACATGGATGGTCGCCTCAAGGAGTTCCAAAAGTTTCCTCTGAAGGAATGCAAGGTTGCGAGGATCAGCTTGCCAAAAAGTCTTCCATGGCAATTAAGGAATTTTACAGGTCAGTTGTTCTAGGAAAGCAGTCTGTGATATATATCTTTTGGTGTTGGTTAGACCTAGTGATTAGCTTAGTTAGATACTTATCTATGCTGCATTTTTTCTTTTTCTTTTGCTTTCTTTTTCTTGCTTTCAGCATTACCTAGTAGCTTCTTTTGCACTTTCACATTGTATACACACTGGATGTATTATTTAGTCCCATTGACCTACTTTTATGGTCATTTGTTGGACATTAATAAAATCATCTTAGCCAGTGCAAAATCTAATTTCTTTGACTATAGATGTTGACAATGGTTGACTGACATTTCCATGCCTGTTTTTCAGTGTAAGAGACATGAAAGAAGCTGCTATGTGTGTAGAAGACCTTAAGTCACCGTGGTTCCATCCAACTATGGTGGCAGACTGGTTGATAGATTCTTTTGATAGGAAAGATGCTGAGAGAGATGTCCTGGCGGATCTACTTATATATTTACGCAAAACTGATTCTTGTTTAGTCAATCATGAACAACTTCAAAATGGGTAGGTGTGCATTTGAAGTTGAGTTGATTGAAAAGGCATGGGTATTGGTTCATTTCAAGCTTGAGTTTAATTTTAAAAGTAACCATTTGAGTTGATTAAAAAGGGACAAATATGGGTTCATTTCAAGGTTGAATTTAGTTTTATAAGTAACCAGTACCACTTTTATATTATAAGCAATATGTTCTCTTGTTTTGTAGTTTGAAGATAGTCTTATCATCAATGGAGGATACTGTTGTTGATGCACCTCGGGCCCCTGAGTTTCTTGGTGGGATTCTGGGAAAATTGGTTGCTGTTGGTGAATTCTCTATAGATGAGATTGTGAGGGCCATCAAAGGAGGAGGTATGGAGCCAGGAAGTTTATTGGAAACAGCTATTGGTCTTGATATCCTTGGTACTGTTCTGGGTGTCACAAGAAGAGAAAATGGGGAATCAGCATTATCTGCTATTTATAGAACAGCAGGGGTGTCTTTGGAAGAGTTTATGCCTTCTGGTGAAAATTCTGTTAACTTTGAAGTTTTTCTTGAGAAGAAAAAAATTCAATGTTTGTATCCACTTGGCTTTAGCAGACAAGTATAATGTAGAAAATTTTACAATAGCCCTGTCACAATGTTTTCTCTCCTTTCCAAATTTGCATGGTTGTTTATCAGCTTCCTGACACATCCAAAAGGTAAATAGCTGGCCTTTGATAGTTGTGTTCTGAGCATATCAGCATAAAGAGTTGATCTTTTCTGTACATTTTAGGCTACCTTAAACTTATGATGGTATATGGTAATTTCTGTATAGACAGTAGTGTATCATTGAATCCTCGAAGCCTACCATTACTAAAGAATCAAACAAATGCTTTCTAAGTAACAAGCTAATACACAAATCAATATGGGTACGTTGTCAATTTGTCCAGAAGATCACTAGCTAGTTTTGTTCTCATGATAGCTTATCTGATTCATGCATGTTACAACATATATCACATGGAAAGATAATTAGAAGATACTAAACATGTAGACGAGTAGATAATTTGTTCTCTTGATAGCTTATCGGACACTGTTTGCTCCCAGCTCCTCTAGTAGTTGATTATATCCTTGTGGGTTTACTCATGAACTTTAACTCCATATGTTTTTCCCACTCCACATTAGTGGAAAGCTTAGAAGTTGGCTTGTACATGAGAAAGTGGCATCGGCATCTTTAGTTTTGACTATTTGGCATGCGCTTAAGAAATTTGTTCCCTTCAGTGCATATCTTCTCTTCTATGTTCATTTAATACATACATAGAAGAGATGATAGTCCTCAAGTACCTATTAGAAAAGAAGGATATGGTTAGGCTGTTATTAAACTGCTACCGTGCAGCTTCTATTAGTCTCGTTGTCTTTGAAGTTTGAATAGAGGTTTGAATTTCAGTAACCATGATGGGTTACTGTTCTGGTTTTATGATTGACATACAGAGTTACTGTTATGAATTGTGTTTAGAAGTATATGGTTTTTTAATTCCCCATTGTTTGTTCACTGCTGTAGGTAAGGTACTCCTGTTATGAGCTGAGTTCAACATACCTATTTTATGAGTCAAGCCTAGAATTATGCTAAATTTTTTTGCAGATATCCAGCACAATATTGAGTACTGAGTACTATATTGTATATTGTTTATATCTATAGCAGGACAAGGAATGATCTAAAACCAGCATAATAAATTTACGGGATTTTAGTATAATACAAGTTGCCATTGTCATGAATAAATTAGGGAAGTGGGAGATGGCAACTGACAACGCTTACCAGGAAAGAAAGTTTAATGCAGTAGAAACAGGCTACCAGGTAGATATTTTTCCACAATCAAACGATCAAATTATCAGAAGGCATTCTGTAATTGAGGCATCTGAAAACATATAAAGGGATTTGATTACTCCTGCACTGTCCTGATTGTTAATGCATGCCAATATGTAGATGCTTTCGAGCTTTGCATTTCATTCTATAAAGACTTGTTGTAAAGCACATTGAAGAGTGAAGAAAGGGTAAGCTCTCTACCCTACAAGCAAACCATTGATGCATATCTTGCTGATTTGCTTTGATGCATCTTCTTGATAATTTTGGTGAGGATAATCGATCCATGGTGAGCTATGGATGTGGACAACACATTATGACAGTAAAGCCAACTTTAATGTTAGTGCTATCAAAGTCAATCATTTTTTTTGGTGAGGGTGTGGGGAGCTATGAACACCAACTCTGCATTATGACAGTAACGCCAACTTTAATGTGGGGTTTGTTCAAACTTGATCAACTGATACATATGATCAAGGTTCTATACCCGCCAGTTTTTGAAGTCGAGTCATTGTTGTGGCGATGCCTTGTCTCAACCACTAGGCTACTCTTGAAGTTTTAGGGTTTTTCAAAAAATTAACAAACTTGTACTTTTAATGCAGATTTAAGCTGTAAAATGTTGCTGAAGTGAGAGATACAGCAGTAGTAAAAACCTAATCAATAACAAACATATTTTTCATCTCTTTCAACTTCAGCACTCCCTTAAGGATCATTGTGTTAAAGCTCAGTTATGAAAGAAAATGTATAACAGCTGCAAAAACACACTGTAAAAGTCAATGTTCCCCCAAGTTTTCGGGACACGGGAACGCGGGAGCGGGGAAACGCACATTGGGGACGTGTGGAGACCACCCCCAAATTTTAACGAAATTCGAGGGGGGCAGGGAGACGTCCAGGTCTTAATAAAAATTAATATTATAAATTATTAAATCCCAGCAATAACAATTCAATGATTCATCCCATATAAATAGTAAATACTAAGTTTATCATTGTGTAATGTAAATCAGAATATAGCAAATTAATAATACAAACACGTTATACAATTCATCATGATAATTTTCGAATTTGTCATTTGAATCTTGATATTCATATTTCTAATTTCAGTCATTGTAATTGAAAACTTGAATCAATGATATTGCATGCTAAAATAGTGAAATAGTAAATTACTAAAGACTAAGCTTGAAATAGAGACTAAACAACAATTAAAATTAAAATTTTATTTTTTAAAACTGAAATTGGGAAAATTGTGGGGTGCGTCTAGGAGCCCCCCAGCTTCTGGAGGGGGCGTGTGGGAGCCCCCCTTCACCGAAGCGCGCTGCAAAACAAGGGGACGCACCCCTTTGTGAGTTTTTGAGAGTTTCCTGATTTTGGGGACGCTGGGAAACGTTTCCCCAGGAGCCCCTAAGCCCCCGGGGTGCAAGGAGCGAGGGGGGCGCGTCCTAGTGTAACACTGGTAAAAGTACATAAGCAATACTAATAAAATCATGAACAACAGTACATTTATTTAACTAATACAAGAAAAGAACTCAGGTGAACCTTACTAAAACTCAGAAATACTTTCAGATCAGACATTGTCTCTCAGAGACAAGCCATTAAGTGGAACACATCTAGCCCTTACTGTTGATTTTTTTGAGCAGCATCGAGAGCCATTCTCTTAGGAAAATGGAGACATCTGGTCCTGGACTAGGACGTGGACCCAATTTAGCACTAGGGGACTCAACCTTGAGTTGAGTGACCATTCTGTTGAATGGAGATATCTGGTCTGAGACCAGGATATGGAACCAGTCTAGCACTGGGGGACCCAACTTTGAGTTGAGTGACCATTTTGTTGAATGGAGACATTTGGTCTCGGACGAGAATGTGGAACTAGTCTAGCATTGGTGGACTCAACCTAGAGTTGAGTAGCCATTCTTTGAATGGAGGCACCTGGTTAGTTACCAACAATTTTACCTAGTCCGGGACCAGGGACTCAGCTCGGGGATGAGGGCCATTCTCTGGGAGAATGGAGGCGTTTGGTTTGTTACCAAGATTTGACCTTGTGTCAAATTATGCAACCTATGGTTGAGGCACCTGGTCTGTTACGAGGATAACACTATAAGCCCTAAACCGGGTCTTGGCATGTGTGACACTCTGACTCTTGAATAGTGGGCTTTGTGATCTTCCCCAAGGCTTAGCTACCCTTGGTTAAGACACCTTAGTATCCGATCTTGGTGTCACACAGAGTGTGAGATAAAAGTTCGTGTTCTTTCGTGACAAGCTTGGCATGGTAGCATCAAAGGTCGTGTACTTTCGTGACAAGCTTGGCATGGCAGAGAATGCCTCTCTTGCTGAGAGGGAGTGTTGATTTTTTTGAGCAGCATCGAGAGCCATTCTCTTAGAAGAATGGAAACATTTGGTTCGGGACCAGGATGTAGACCCAGTCCAACACTAGGGGACTCAACCTTGAGTTGAGTGACCTCTATGTTGAATGGAGATATCTGGTCTGGGACCAGGATATGGAACCGGTCCAGCATTGGGGGACTCAACCTTGAGTTGAGTGACCATTTTGTTGAATGGAGACATTTGGTCTGAGACCAGAATGTGGAACCAGTCTAACACTGGGGGACTCAGCCTTGAGTTGAGTGACCATTATGTTGAATGGAGATATCTGGTTTAGGACCAGGATATGGAACCAGTCCAGCACTGGGGGACTCAACCTTGAGCTGAGTGGCCATTCTTTGAATGGAGGCACTTGGTCAGTTATTAGGAATTTTACCTAGTCCGGGACTAGGAACTCAACCCGGGGTTGAGGGCCATTCTTTGGGAGAAAGGAGGCGCTTGGTCTGTTACCAAGTATTTGACCTTGTGTCAAATTATGCAGCCTATCGTTGAGGCACATATTCTATTACCAGGATAACACTATAAGCCCTAGACCGAGTCTGGGCATGTGTGACACTCTGACCCTCGATCAGTGGGCTTTGTGATCTTCTCCAAGGCTTAGCTACCCTTGGTTAAGACACCTTAGTATCCGATCTTGGTGTCACACATAGTGTGAGATAAAAACATTAGTAATTCTTTTTGTTTATGATGATGTACTTTGAGTGTGGATGAAGGACCACCTTGATCACTTGTTTTTACCACAGGGCACTTGAAGAAGGCTAAAGTAAAAGTCTAAAATACATAAGGACCCTTAGTACCACTAAGGAGTAAAAATGAAAGTGCAAAAAGACCTTTAGTACCACTAAGGAGTCAAAGTGAAAGTGCAAAAAGACCTTGGCATGGTAGCATCAAAGGTCGTGTACTTTCGTGACAAGCTTGGCATGGCAGAGAATGCCTCTCTTGCTGAGAGGGAGTGTTGATTTTTTTGAGCAGCATCGAGAGCCATTCTCTTAGAAGAATGGAAACATTTGGTTCGGGACCAGGATGTAGACCCAGTCCAACACTAGGGGACTCAACCTTGAGTTGAGTGACCTCTATGTTGAATGGAGATATCTGGTCTGGGACCAGGATATGGAACCAGTCCAGCATTGGGGGACTCAACCTTGAGTTGAGTGACCATTTTGTTGAATGGAGACATTTGGTCTGAGACCAGAATGTGGAACCAGTCTAACACTGGGGGACTCAGCCTTGAGTTGAGTGACCATTATGTTGAATGGAGATATCTGGTTTAGGACCAGGATATGGAACCAGTCCAGCACTGGGGGACTCAACCTTGAGCTGAGTGGCCATTCTTTGAATGGAGGCACTTGGTCAGTTATTAGGAATTTTACCTAGTCCGGGACTAGGAACTCAACCCGGGGTTGAGGGCCATTCTTTGGGAGAAAGGAGGCGCTTGGTCTGTTACCAAGTATTTGACCTTGTGTCAAATTATGCAGCCTATCGTTGAGGCACATATTCTATTACCAGGATAACACTATAAGCCCTAGACCGAGTCTGGGCATGTGTGACACTCTGACCCTCGATCAGTGGGCTTTGTGATCTTCTCCAAGGCTTAGCTACCCTTGGTTAAGACACCTTAGTATCCGATCTTGGTGTCACACATAGTGTGAGATAAAAACATTAGTAATTCTTTTTGTTTATGATGATGTACTTTGAGTGCGGATGAAGGACCACCTTGATCACTTGTTTTTACCACAGGGCACTTGAAGAAGGCTAAAGTAAAAGTCTAAAATACATAAGGACCCTTAGTACCACTAAGGAGTAAAAATGAAAGTGCAAAAAGACCTTTAGTACCACTAAGGAGTCAAAGTGAAAGTGCAAAAAGACCTTTAGTACCACTAAAGGTAAAAGTCAAAGTAATAAAAGAATACAATAATATTATTTCGCTCTTTTGAGTTTTGGTCCACTTACACGTGACTTACAGGTGACTCAAAGGCTATAAAATAAGATCAATCCATTTCATTATTACACACACTTGCTCTTGCACTTGCAGCTGCTCCAATAGAAGAATTCACTGATTATTGAAGAGAAGGAAGTTTTGTGTTTATGCCCTAGCATGGATGAGTCTAGCTAGGTAATCCACACTTGTTTTTATCAACCCTAAACTAGGGTTTCATCTTTTTGCAGTAGCTAGGGTTTAACCCTAAGTTTGTTCCTCCTCCCGGCTACCTCATTCTTCACCGAGCAGCTTCTAAAGTTCACAAGCAAAGATCTATACTTCACGGGCAAGGTGCCATTCTTCACGGGAAACCCTTCTTTGCCTTCGGGCACCTACAACAAGCTCGGGGTAGCCTGCTAGTGCTCTTGGGCTCATACAATAGGCTCGGGGGAGCCTGCTAGTGCTCTCGGGCACCTACAACCGGCCCGGTGTTGTTGATTTTTACAGGTTAGATGAGTGTTAATACAAGTACTAAAATTCAATACATGAACATATAAAGAACTGAGGTAAAATTCAAACTGTAATTAAACGTAACAACATAACTTTCATTTCTTTCAACTTAACGCTCTGCTGGTCACTGCGTTAAAGTTGATCATTGAAATGTTTCATCAACAGTCATGTACAGAAAAATAATAAATAACACGTGCAGTAAACTAAATCTCAAGTAAACTACAGAAGATAAAGAATCTTAACCATTGTTGGATCCGCCTTATACTCAGTTAGTTCTGAGTTTGATCTTGTCACTGAAAGGACAAGTCAAACTAGTTGAACCATATACGTACCTTGAGAGAGAGAGGGAGTAAACAGACCTTAGTTTCTTCAATCAATTTAGCAGTGCAGTCAAGGAGAATCACACAGATGCACTTAAAGCGAAAGATGTGCAGTCAAGCACTCTACCAACAGATTCACGATGAACAAATTCCCGAAACCAGTCAGGGTGGATCAAATAGAAAAAATCAGCCTGTGCAGAGAATAGATCGCAGTAAACCCCATGCAGAATAACACAGAGGTAAAATCTATGACAGATACACAATCGTGAAGGTAGACCCGTGGCAGAGGGAAATCAAGATGCTGAGACAAAAACTTGTGACGTGAAGACCAGGCAGGAGCAAGGATGCTGTGAAGTGAAACCGTGGAGAAAGCAGTCGGCAGAGGAATACTCAGGCAGCCGCAAGCATCCTTAGATCAATCACAAGCAATCAACAAAAAGACGCAGACAACCGGCAGAGGAAGTGAAATCGCATGGGATAGTCACATGCAGAGATCTCGGTGAAGTGAAACGTTGGAGAAAGCAGCCGACAAAGGAATACTCAGGCAGCCGCAGGCATCCCTAGATCAATCACAGGCAATCAACAAAAGAACGCAGGTAGCCGGCAGAGGAAGTGACCGGTGAAAATCAAAGGAACCCGTAGATTGCCGTGGAGAAGGAAAAACGCAGCCCCCAACCAGCAGACTGTTGTGAAGAAGGAAAACGCAGCCCAGACAGAGTAAACCAGGCAGATCGGTGAAGACCAGGCAGAGAGATCGGTGAAGACTAGGCAGAGTAATCCCGTGAAGGTAAGCCAAGCCGTGAAAAACCAAAAATAAAAAAACCAAGCCCGTGAAGGTAAGCCGTGAGATCCCAAAGTCACACTTTTGGAAACTAAAATAATCTCTTCCTTAAATAGGTTAGGGTAGATAAAAATTCACTTAGGATAGAATTAACGAAGGCCCACAAAAAATATAAAATCATAAAAATAAAAATTAGGTAGTCCAAAAAGGTAAATCGTCCCAACAGATTTTAATATAATAAAAAAGTAAATTGTCAAAAAGTCTATTAATAAAATCATGAGATTTTATTAATAAGACTGAATTATTTAATGAAATTATAATAAAATGAAAGTCCAAAAGGTCCAGCACAAAGTGCAAAATCATAAGTGGGTCATTATAATAAAAACATAAGGTAACCATAAAAATAAATAGTCCAATGATCTTTAATAAATCATCAAGTAAATATACTCCATAAAGTAGGAGTCATCATAGTCAAAGGTGCACACAAGTAATAATAAGAATAGGACCAAGATTCAACAACCAAAGGATCAAGGTGAATCGTAAAGGTGGACAATCAATCAAATAGGACCAATAAGACCAAATACTTTTCTCTCTCTCAAGGTACATAGTTTTATATATTTTGTCATCACTGTATAAGGGGGAAGATCCAAACGGATGGTATAATCCTTTTGTCCTTGACATTGCTCCTAAAGGCTAGGTACTAGGGACATCGTTAAGGGGTGGCTAGTCCCTTGAGAATCAACCTAGCAATAACCGATTAGGAGAGGGGACATCATTATCTTCCATTCTTAATGAATGGTTTTTAGCCTTAGGGTGAGTTTCAGTCTTACACCGAATCAAGTTGATCAATCCCTGGACCCTAACCGGGTCCTCCATTCTCTCGCAGAATGGTTCTCAGTACTACGCTGTGTTTTAGTCTCACACTGAAGTTGATCAACTACCTGCAGGACCTACTTGGACATCGTGTCCCTGGTCTTATACCAGAATATATCTTTGCCTCTACTTGCAGGCTCTACTTGGACATAACATCCTTGGTCCCAGACCAAGATACCCTAGAGGCATATAGGGGCCCTAGCCACATGCTAGGGGCTTTGCCGTGGCATCAACCTGCTTGGTCCTAGACCAAGAACCCCAGGAGACTACTGGGGGCTCTAGGGTACCTTCTAGGGTCTTACTCTGTCCTAGTCAACTGACTAGGAAACCATTTTTCTGAGAATGGGTGTCGCAGCTGCACTAACTTTAACACTCCCTCTCAGCACATCGATAACATATTGTACCCTTGCGTTGTGATAACTCATCTCGATGTCTTTCAGCCTGTTATCAAATACAGGGTTTTTTTAGAACCTCAAACAACTCTCCATCTTAGCATGAAGCATGATCTCATAGATCTTATTGGAAGTTATAGTTGACTTCCCTTGATGGCTGAGAATTACTTTCCGCAAATCAATTTTCCAAATCCGTTGTTGCACTGACTCCTCATAATAGGAGTAAACCAAATCAATGACATGGCTCTCACTGGGGCAACCTTGAAGCTTTTCAATAGGCTTCTTAATGAGATCAAATGTAGGCTTCTTGGCCTTCTCCCTCTGCTTCTCTAAGCGAGAAGTCTTATAAGATTCCATCTTTGAGTCATTGGAGGACTGATGGAAGATCACTCTTTCATCTTCTGCAACCCCACTTGGTTGGGGACTAGAGAGTACAGATGTCTCCCTCTTGATCTCTGAATCTTGACTGGGGTATAGAGTTTCAATGGCATGTCTTGGGGACCTTATAGAGGTCACCTTCACGAACTCCAATCACAATGGCTGAGTTTATACTTTACCTTTAGACCATATCAAAACTTTTCCTTCTGAGAAAGTTACAGAGTACCCCTCGTCTTCTAAAACTGTTACTGAAATAGCATTCTTCTTTAGACCAGGAACAAAAATAATTTCCTCAATATTAATCAACGTACCTGAATCAAGCTATATCTTGGTTGAACCAACCTCTTTAATGTCAAAGGTACTTCCATCTCCAAGTTCCACTTTCTTGTGGAACTGCTTGACCTTGATGGATGCCAAGGTCTCCTTAAATCCAGTCATATGCTTAGAGGCTCCACTGTCTATCCACTAGGAATCTGAAAAGTTGAAGGTGGGACTTGAAAGTGTTGAGGCCAAGTAATATTCTTTTACTTGACCTGTATTCTTGGTTTCAACCTTAGACCTCTTTTGTTGAGGTTGCTCTTCTTCTGTAGCAATTGAAACATGGTGTTTCTTTCTATGCCAATTTTTGTTAGATGGTTTTCTACACTCCCATGCATAATGACCAGGCTTACCACAATTATAACACTTAACTCTTGATTTAAAGAAATGCTTACCTCGAGGTTCCTTACTATTGTCCTTGTGTGGTAAGGGATTCTTTCCTTTCTTTGTTTTGACAAATAGAGCTGGATTATTTTCTGGCGGGGTCACGAATTTGCTTTGGATCCTGCTTTCTTTATTTAAGCAATCATGCCACAACCTTTCAAAGTTGGGTTGATCCCCTCGTCCATTTACTGAAGCCAAGAATGTCTTCCACGTTGTAGGGAGGCCATCGAACACTGTCTGCACAAGATCATCGTCTTCTACCTTATCTCCAATGGCCAAGAGTTGGTCTCTTATCTGAGCGATCCTAGAAAAGAAAGTAGCAACCTTCTCGTCTTTCTCCATTCTAGCTGATTTGAGTTGTTTCTTCAAAACTCTTCTCTGAGTAGGAGCTTTCTTCTCATAGAGGTTAGCTAGAGCATCGAAGCATTCTTTGGCTGTCCTTAACGGAGCTAACACAACCATCAGGTTATCTTTAACTGAGTCAAAGATAACTCGCTTTGCCTTGGCTTGCTTCTTTTTGAATGCTGCTCTGCCTTGGGCTGTAGTAGGTTCTTCAACAACTCTAGTAACCAAATCATCTAGATCGCTTTCTTCTAGGATATTTAGAACCCTAGATTTCCATGCATTGAAGTTGGAGGCTTCCTCAAGCCTATCTTTTGATTTTACTGAAGGAGTAGTCATCTTAACCTTTAATTGTCAACTTGAAAAGTAAGCTTTTGTGAAGTGTAGACCTTGTCTTAGGATCGTTGTAGTTTCTGTTGGCTGCAAAACAGAGTTAGCTACACCCTAAGCTCTGATACCATGTTGATTTTTACAGGTTATATGAGTGTTACTACAAGTACTAAAATTCAATACATGAACATATAAAGAAGTGAGGTAAAATTCAAACTGTAATAAAACGTAACAACATAACTTTCATTTCTTTCAACTTAACGCTCTGCTGGTCACTGCGTTAAAGTTGATCATTGAAATGTTTCATCAACTGTCATGTACAGAAAAATAATAAATAACATGCGCAGTAAACTAAATCTCAAGTAAACTACAGAAGATAAATAATCTTAACCATTGTTGGATCTGCCTTATACTCAGTTAGTTCTGAGTTTGATCTTGTCACTGAGAGGACAAGTCAAACTAGTTGAACCATATACGTACCTTGAGAGAGAGAGGGAGTAACAGACCTTAGTTTCTTCAATCAATTTAGCAATGCAGTCAAGGAGAATCACACAGATGCACTTAGAGTGAAAGATGTGCAGTCAAGCACTCTACCAACAAATTCACGATGAACAAATTCCCGAAACCAGTCAGGGTGGATCAAATAGAAAAACTCAGCCTGTGCAGAGAATAGATCGCAGTAAACCCCATGCAGAATAACACATAGGTAAAACCTGTGACAGATACACAATCGTGAAGGTAGACCCGTGGCAGAGGGAAAATCAAGATGCTGAGATTAAACTCGTGACGTGAAGACCAGGCAGGAGCAAGGATGTTGTGAAGTGAAACCGTGGAGAAAGCAGCCGGTAGAGGAATACTCAGGCAGCCGTAGGCATCCCTAGATCAATCACAGGAAATCAACAAAAGGACGCAGACAGTCGGCAGAGGAAGTGAAATCGCATGGGATAGTCACATGCAGAGATCTCGGTGAAGTGAAACTGTGGAGAAAGCAGCCGGCAGAGGAATACTGAGGCAGCCGCAGGCATCCCTAGATCAATCATAGGCAATCAACAAAAGAACGTAGGCTGTCGGCAGAGGAAGTGACAGGTGAAAAGCAAAGGAACCCACAGACTGCCGTAGAGAAGGAAAAACGCAGCCCCCGACCAGCAGATTGTCGTGAAGAAGGAAAACGCAGCCGAGACAGAGTAATCCAGGCAGATCGGTGAAGACTAGGCAGAGAGATCGGTGAAGACCAGGCAGAGTAATCCCGTGAAAGTAAGCCAAGCCGTGAAAAACCAAAAATAAAAAAACCAAGTCCGTGAAGGTAATCCGTGAGATCCCAAAGTCCCACTTTTGGAAACTAAAATAATCTCTTCCTTAAATGGGTTAGGGTAGATAAAAATTCACTTAGGATAGAATTAACGGAGTCCCACAAAAAATATAAAATCATAAAAATAAAAATTAGGTAGTCCAAAAAGGTAAATCGTCTCAACAGATTTTAATATAATAAAAAAGTAAATTGTCAAAAAGTCTATTAATAAAATCATGAGATTTTATTAATAAGACTAAATTATTTAATGAAATTATAATAAAATGAAAGTCCAAAAGGTCCAGCGTAAAGTCCAAAATCATAAGTGGGTTATTATAATAAAAACATAAGGTAACCATAAAAATAAATGGTCCAATGATCTTTAATAAATCATCAAGTAAATATACTCCATAAAGTAGGAGTCATTATAGTCAAAGGTGCACACAAGTAATAGTGCTAAGACTAGTAAGAATAGGACCAAGATTCAACAACCACAAGATCAAGGTGAATCGTAAAGGTGGACAATCAATCAAATAGGACCAATAAGACCAAATAATTCTCTCTCTCAAGGTACATAGTTTTATATATTTTGTCATCACTGTATAAGGGGGAAGATCCAAACGGATGGTACAATCCTTTTGTCCTTGACACTGCTCCTAAAGGTTAGGTACTAGGGACATCATCAAGGGGTGGCCAGTCCCTTGAGAGTCAACCTAGCAATAACCGATTAGGAGAGGGGACATCATTATTTTCCATTCTTAGTGAACGACTTTCAGCCTTAGGGTGAGTTTCAGTCTCACACTGAATCAAGTTGATCAATCCTTGGACCCTAACCGGGTCCTCCATTCTCTCGCAGAATGGTTCTCAGTACTAAGCTGAGTTTCAGTCTCACACTGAAGTTGATCAACTACCTGCAGGACCTACTTGGACATTGTGTCCCTGGTCCTATACCAGAATATATCTCTGCCTCTACCTGCAGGCTCTACTTGGACATTACATCCTTGGTCCCAGACCAAAATACCCTAGAGGCATATAGGGGCCCTAGCCACATGCTAGGGGCTTTGCCATGGCATCAACCTGCTTGGTCCTAGACCAAGAACCCCAGGAGACTATTAGGGGTCCTAGGGTACCTTCTAGGGTCTTACTCTGTCCTAGTCAATTGACTAGGAAACCATTCTTTGAGAATAGGTCTTGCAGCTGCACTAACTTTAAGCAACCACCGAGCACCCACAGGTAGCTTGTGAGGGATTCCGGGTCAGCAACAGGCCCTTGGGCTTCTAGCAGACAACCTGTAAGGGCTGCCGGTTTGTAGCAAACCCTCAAGCATCTAACATACAACCCGAGAGGGTTTCGTGTCTGCAAACAGAGCCTCGGGAACCCATCAAACAACCCGTAAGGGCTTTCGGGCAGCCAACTAAGAACAAGGGCATGGTCCCAGGCAGAAGGAAGAGGTCCAGGTAGGGCAGATCAGGCTCGGGCATGGCTGGGCAAGCTCGGGCAGGGTAGAGCATTTTTTTTGGGCAGCCAGATAGGCCATTGGAAGGTAAATAGCTAGTTCGGGCAGGAGAGAGAAAATTAGGGCAAAAAGCCCTAATTTGGTGAAAGACCTAATTTGGAGTTTCTTGTGTAAAAATTATCTTTTGTAATTTGTGGATTTGTGATACAAACCCATTAGGGTTTGATAATTTTTGAAGAACTTAGTCATCTCATTACGAGATGAATTACTAATGCTTTTGGGTTTTTTGTCCTTTAAAGGTTTCCGCAATGAAAAACTCTTGTGTTCAGTGTTTTGATGTGTTGATGTTTTACTGCACTTGTCATTGTTGATTTTTCTGAGCATCATCGAGAACCATTCTCTTAGGAAAATGGTGCCACCTGGTCCGGGACCATGGTGAAGACTCAACCCAGTGTTGAGTGACCATTCTATTGAATGGTAGATATCTGGTCTAGGACCATGATATAGACCCAACTCTGCCCTGGGTAGACTCAACCCAGTGTTGAGTGACCATTCGGTTGAATGGTAGACATCTGGTCTGGGACCATGATGTGGACCAATATAGCACTAGTAGACTCAGCTTAGTTTTGAGTAGCCATTCTCTTGGAGAATGGAGGCGCTTGGTTTGTTACCAAGTATTTGACCTAGGGTCAAATTATGTAGTCCATGGGTGAGGCACCTGGTCTGTTACCAGGAAGGCACTATAAGCCCTAGACTGGGTCTAGGCATGTAGGACACTCTGACTCTTGATTTATGGGTTTTGTGTACTTATCCAAAGATTAACTACCCCTGGTTATGTTACCCTAGTACCAGATCTAGTTGTCACACATAGTGTGAAGTAAAAACATTAATAACTCTCTTGGGTTATGATGATGTATTTTTGGAATAAAAAAGACCACAGGTAATGACCACAAAGGCACTTGGAAAAAGGCAAAAGTCAAAAGTAAAAAATACATAAGGACTTTTGGACCACAAGTGAAAGTCAAAGGTAAATAAGGACTTTGGTAAAAGTAAAAAATACATAAAATGACATTTTTTGGAAAAAAGGTAAAAGTGAAATTATGACAAGAATAAAATATTATTATTTTATCTTTCCTAATTTTGGCCCACTTACAGGGGACTAAAGGTTATAAAAGAAGATCAAGCCAATTCATTCTCTCACACACACTTGGCTTCCATAGGTACAACTGTTCCAAAGAAGAAGATTTTACTTGTTCAGGAAGAAGATAAAGTTTTGTGTATACCCTAACATGGATGAGTCTAGCTAGGGCATCCACATGTATCTTTGGATCAAAACCCTAAGCTAGGGTTTCATCAACAAGAAGGCATATGCAAGTCTATTGTCTTCATAATATAGGGTTTTTCCCTAAGTTTTCATCCTCTTCATTTACAGGCTTGGGCAATCTTCTAAAGTATTTTTGGGCAGCCCTATTCTTATGTTGGTTGCTTCTATTCTCCTCACGGGCAGTTCGTTCTAGGGCTTGGCCCTCTCTACCAGCTTCACGGGTAGCCATCGGGCAAGCCATTTTAGGGCTACCGAGATTGCTGATCCACCCTTGGGCAACCTACAGGCATACCCATAGGGTTCGGGGTAGCAGCCTACAGACCCGTAAGGGCTGTTGGGCCTATTTAGACCCTTGGCTACCCAACAATCAGCCCATAAAGGGTTGCCATGTACACAACATACATCATAGGTAGCTCTCAGCTCTCCGGGCATACAACAAAGTTCTTCGGGCTTACAGTTGGGGCCACGGGAAGCCTCCTGAAAATTAAAGCAGGGACATGCAAAAGTCCCGGGCAGCAGTAAGGCTTCCCAACAGCTCTCGCGCAGCTGATAGGCCCATTCCGGGAAGATCCGATAAAAGCTTGGGCATACAGACTTTATCAGTTTGGGAAATTTTATCTCGGGCAGATCTGAAGACTTTATCAGTGTGGGCATTTTATCTTGGGCAGATCTGATAAAAGTCTGGGCATACATACTTTATCATTATGGGCAGTTTTTATCAATCTGGGTAGGCTGCCACTAATCTCTGGCAGATTTGGGTAGGCTGCAAACAAACTCGGGCAGCAAGAATTCAGATCTGGGCAACTTCTTTTTTGACAGGGCAGTGGGCAGAAACGTATATACGCTGCTAGACAATCAACTTTTTGAGAAACCTGCTAATTCTGGCAGGAGAGAGAAAGTTAGGGCAGAAAAGCCCTAACTTGGTAAACAACCATTTTTGGCTCTTTGGCGAAATTGATCATCTGTGAATTGTGATTAAACCCAGATTGGGGTTTGAGGAACTTTTTGAAGAATTTCTAAGTCATCTCATTTACAAGATGAGATACTAATACTTTTTGGGGTTTTTGTCCTTTGAAGGTTTCCCCAGTAAAAAAATCTCGTGTCTATTGTGCTGATGTGATGAATGTGATTTTTACTGCACTTGTCAATTGTTATTTAAGTTGATCTGCAATTTTTTTTAAGTATTTATGCTAATGCTAAAAATTCAACAGTCATTTGTTATCAGTTAGTCTGCAAAATTTTTAAGAGTTCACGCTAATGCTAAAATTCAACACTTATCTGAGTGCATGGATATACCCGACAGAGAGAGAGATAAAGTGTTGTAGGATAAGGTTAGACAAGTACAGTAAAAGGTGCAACAATCAAGACATCAAGATGTTACCCAGGTCAACCAACAAGTGTTCTCAAGGTGAAAAATGAAACTTCAAGCAATAATGAAACCCTCAACTATAACACCCAACCAAGGAGTAGTGGCACTCTCAGAACCACACACACAAAGTGGAAACAGTCCACAAATAGACTAATGCCCACACTAACACCCCACCATAGACTGTGGCTTATACTAACAGTCCACAAGCAAGACGCGACTTGCATTAATAACCCACAAACTGGTTGTGACTTTTTCTCACAGCCTCACAAATGGTAGTGGTTACTCAAGAACAACCAATGCACAGGCTGAGGCTGAACAACCAACCCACAACTCAGGTAAATGATCCACAAACAACACACAACTCAGGTGGGGGGCCAACAAACAACCACGGCTCAGGTAAAGACCATCACAACAGTCCACGTTTAGGTGAAAGCCAACAAACAACCCATGGCTCCGGTGGAAAACCAATAAACAACTACAACTCAGGTAAATACCATCACAACAATCCACAGTTAAGGTTAAAGTCCAAGCAAGCAACCCATGAGACCTTCACAAACAAACAACAACAATAGCAACACCTTCAAACAGTGGGACGCCAACCTTCAACAAACAATAGACAAGCAACAAAAGGTGTCTTAACAACTAGCAGTATCTCTAACCTAACCTTGGTCCCCTCTTAACAGGTAGCAACAGTCTCAAGTTCAGTGGCCTCCCTCTAATAGTCCAAAAACCAGTCTACGATCACACAAAGTATAGTAGAGCAACAAACAAGAGAGCGCCCATGCAATTAAGACAAATAAACCCTAGACATCACCTTCAACCGACATTTCAAAACCTTGGAACAATTATTAAGGAGCATATCTCTAATTCATCTTCAAGATGAGATCACAATGAAGAATGAGAATTGTATTTATAACCTCTTAGAGACTTCTAGGAGGATCCCCCTTCTAATTCTTTATTGACTTAGGGTTACTTTACAAAAGGTCAAGACGTCATCACATTAGGAGTGTTGATTAATATAAAATATAACTTAATGTTAAGTTTACATAAACAAATGGTTAAGATGTCACACTAAGGAGGGCGCTAGAACCAACAAGGGAAACACAAGACCAAGTCAAGTACAAGGCTAACCACAAGCCAACAAGAGGTGTCACAACAAAGTGGGAGGGCAATCTTTTTACCCACAAGACCAAGGTGTACCAACAAGGTGGGAGAACAACCCTTTTACCCACAAGAAGAAGCAACCAAACTTTTATTTTCTTCTCTCAAGATATGTACACAAGTGTTTCATACAATAAATGGCAGTTTTATCATCACCATATAAGAAAGGTCCAAATTGGATGATGTGATCCTCTGGTCCTCCTGGATGCTCCTAAAGGTCAATTGCTAGTGACATTATCAAGGCTTAGCCAGTCCCTTGAAGAAACAACCTAGCTCAACCATGTAGGAGAGGAGGACCTTACACATCATCATCTTGGTTTATTGACCAAGATCCTCCTAGTTTACTGACCATGACTCTACATGTAGGGCTTGCTTGGTTCGGTCCTAGACCAAGAATCTGCCTGGTCCCAGACCATGATGTCTCTGTCTGACCCTGTAGAATTTGCTTTGTCCTTTTGACCAAGCACTATTTGGTCCTTGACCAGAATTCCCTAGAGACAAATAGGGCCCTAGCCACATGCTAGGGACTTTGCCATGACATCAACCTATTTGGTTCCAGACCAAGAATGCATGGGGGCCCTAGGGTACCTGCTAGGGACTTACTCTTCCTGGTTAACTGACCAGGAACCCTAGTTAATTGACTAGGGTTCCATTCAGAGAATGACTCTCGTAGCTGCACTATATTTAACACTCCCTCTCAACAA
Source organism: Pseudotsuga menziesii (assembly GCA_001517045.1). Classification (NCBI taxonomy): domain Eukaryota; kingdom Viridiplantae; phylum Streptophyta; class Pinopsida; order Pinales; family Pinaceae; genus Pseudotsuga; species Pseudotsuga menziesii. The sequence goes on along the minus strand of LPNX010685851.1, from coordinate 145,779 downwards.
GAGAGGCATTCTCAACAACACTAAGCTTGTCTCAGAAGTACCCAAACTTTGACAGAGGTTTAGTCAACACATCGATAATCTGTCTACTTCACCGAACATACTGCACCATGTCCTTAACATAGTGATGCTTCCTCTCGATATGTTTCAACCTGTCATAGAGCACACGATTTTCTTAGAGCTTCAAACAACTCTAATTGTCAGCAAGATCCACTTGAATGTTATAATTGACTTCCCTCGTTGTCTGAGAACCACTTTCCATATGTCATTTAGCATCTTCCAAACTTGATGTTTGGCTACCTCCTCATAAACATAGGATTTTGAATCAGTGACGTGGCTCAGTTGAGATATCAAACCAGAGCAACCTTGAAGCCTCTCAATAGGCTTCTTAAAGAGATCAAATGAAGACTCCTTGGCCTCCCTTTGCTCATATGAAAGGGATGACTCATGGTCTGGGCTCACTTCGCTCTCTGAATAACTTTCTCAAGGGAGATCACATCTTTACTTTGCAATCCCATTGTGTTGGGATTGAGGAGCACAGTTGGCTCCCTCTTGATCTGTGAACTTACTAGTTGTTCCACTCTAGTAAGGAATAATCCATCAATAACAAATGCTTGACAGATTCTCTTTTGCTGACTCTATACCGACACTTGAGAGGATGAACATCTAGGATCACTGATCCTACATTATGTGGAGCCTCTTACTCCCTCTATACCTAAGCAATCAGCTCCCTTTGGAACTATGCATTTAACTTTGAGCAGAAACATACTTCATCACTTGTTATCAGAGCAAGTCACATCCTCCTCCTCGTGGATGTTTCCTACAAGTTAAATTCAGTTTGATAATCAACAAAACCGATATTAATTTCATTTAATGAGATAGTCTTAGTATCCATCCATATACTATCTAGATGCCATCAAGAGCATCTCAATCACATATATGCAACATGACATAAAAATATGTTTCACCATGACAATACATATAATCAAAACAAGTCGGGATAGAAAGTCCTACCTTTTTATATCTGCCCTTATGTAGAAGTCACATTGTGCATCTTGATCTTGTCATTATATTGGACATGTACTTCTAAAGTGTGCAATGACATCATCATCATATCATCCTCATGCAATATCACACATTCATTAACACAATCTAGGTTAGATAATAACCCTAGATATGAGCAATTTAAAACATGAGGTCATGATAATTTCATACATGGATGAACTCTAAACTTCTTTGCACTTGCAAATTCACACCCCTTTGATCAATGAATCAGAAAACTCTTTACATAGTAAAATGATCAAACTAGAAGATCATGCAAGCCCATGATTACTAAAGATCAAGTCAAGATCTAACACAAAGAGTTAATTAGGCTCCTTACTCACCTCAGAAATACATACCCGAGTCAAACCTTTTAGGAATGCTAGTCATTCTTGACATACCTCTATAAGGGATCAAGTCCACATCTTGCTAATTTCTTCATGTCTTTTCTAATGTCATATTTAGGGCATAAACTAGCCAAACCATAGGGGCTGTAATAAACACATCATTGTTGTTACGTAAATAAAATATTAAATGATAATTATTGAATAATGTCATTATTAATTAATAATAGTAATGAATATTAAAAATCGAAAGTAAGAGGACATGACTCCTCAATATGTAAGCCCAAGCTATATTTAAGCAGACCATCTTGTAATTTATATCATCAATCTTCAATAATTCATTATTATTCAGAAACATGTTTTCTTCTTCAACTCCAGATTCGGGTTGCTTCATTGGTATTAGAGCAGCCTCACTCCTCATTAAAGCTTTGGATTTCTCATTAAAGCTTTGGATTTGGCTCAATCTACTCCCCTTCTTCGCTGCTCCACCTGCTGCAAGTCCATTCTCGCTCGTTCCAACACATCCACTCTCACACCTCCCCTCTACACATCAACCCACCAACCCACCTCTACTCCACGCCCTTCCACACACTCCATCCATCGGCTCGCTGCTCCCACTGCACCATCTTCCGTGCTCCTTTCTCCTCTCTCCCGCGACTTGCACTCCTCTCTCTCCACGACCCCTCTTTGCATCCATCCCTCCCCCTTATCCTGCACCCTCCTACCAGTCTTCATTTCCTCCCTACTCTTTGCGGCCCATCCACCCTCCCTTCCTATTCTCCACCCACCCTTCCACACACATTGCTCCTATGTGTGCTGCTCCACTATGTTTCGCCTCCTCCTCCTCGCGCTTCCCCTCTCCTGCAGTCAACCCGTCTTCCTTTCCCTTCCGCCAAGTGTGATACCCCCATGACATTATTATTTTTATTTTATTTTATTTAAATATTTTTGAGAATTTTNTGCACAACAAACTATTATATATATATATATATATATATATATATATATATATATATAATGGCACTAAATAGCACTTGGAGAGTTCATCTACATGAAGGGACACCACCATGGCACAAGAGAACACTTGTAAGCAAGCTAGAGAGATCTTTACCAATCAAATCCAATCTAAAGCTCAACAACCGGACAAGATCCTAAATCATAGGAACTTATGGATTGATTGGAGATTTGATTGGGATGGCATAAGGCCTGAAAAACTATATAAGAATGCATTCAGATAGCATGGGACATGGGACGCCATGTTGTGCATAGAGGAACTAGTTGAGTGTTCTCTCTTTTTAGAAGTCCATCTACTTGTTACGGACTCTATTACGAGGAAGTGACCACTTGTGTTCTGGTGCATGGTGGTGATCAAGCTCGGGGGTGGAGTGAAGCAAACAAAAGAGTTGCTTACTCCTAAGGTTGGGAGGAGCTGATTCTCCAAGTAGTTTTTTCTGATAAGTTATTTAACCGATTTTATAGTTGATCCATTTATCAAAGAGGAAATTTCTCAATCATTGTGAATCGTAATACAATGATTTACAGTTTTGAATCAGTTGCATTATATCGTTATCCCAGTTTTATTTTTATTTTTTTATATATATGCGTATTTTGAACAGAAACATTTCCGATCTAGTGAATGGGTATGGAGCCGTGTTTATTGAATATTTATATCGCTTGTTCTTGTTTATATATATATATATATATATGAAAATGTAAATGTAAATGTAAATGTAGTATTTAAAGTGATGAACGTTTCTTTTTAAATCCTTGCAATGTATGTTGTAATATGGGATATAATCAATACCTTGTATGTTCGTAGAGTTTCGATTTCAAATTAAATTTTGTTATGATTCTTCTGTAACTTGCCACCTTTCCTTTCTACCGTTTTGATTTTACATCCTCGGGTTCACGCTAATCTATGCTCTCAGCTTAACCTTGGTCATAGTAATCAGTGTGAACTGGGCATATTACCCTTCTTATCGTTTTCCGTGGGAAAAAGTAAATACGATGGATTTCGATACCAGACTTAGACAGAGTTTGGAATAACAGGTTACCTTGTAGTTTGATATAAAAACATTTTTATTTATTTTAGGAGGGATTTATGAAAATGCTTAGATTCCATAATTTTTTTTGAAAGAAAATAAGAAGAATTATAGGATTAATCAATAATAATAAAAAAATTGAAGTTTAACCTCTTTTGCCTAATGATCATTTTGGTAATTGATTTGGGGATCGATCATGTAAGTTCTGCTTGCAGAGATCTCTAATTAAATGAAGGATATATATATATATTGTGAACCCATATGTATTTGTATGTAAAGTCGTAAATTGTTTGGCATGTACATTTAATTAATGTAACAAATTAAGTATTTTTCATATATATATATATTATTTACTTTTCATTCCTACAAGTTATAAAGATTATGTATATATGATCCCATGAAGTTTGGCAGTTTCCTAAGGAGTGCACTAGTTCTTAAGCTTGATCGGGTCAATTGGACTTTCGTGAGGCTCATCCTCTTACAAATTGGCATTCCCCTTATGGGAGTTAACTGGATCATGGGATGCATTATTTCCTCAAACTTTGCTATATTGAGCAATAGTACTCTTTCTAGTTTTTTCACTGCTTCCAGGGGTATCAGACAAGGCTGACCCCTTACCCTCCTCTTTTTTCTCTTGATTATTGAAGGGCTTAGTCTGTTGAAAAATCCTCTTTTTTATATAGTGAAGTTGAGGAAGAAATATTGAATGGCATCTCTGGATTTATGCCCTTTAAAATGGATCCTATCATGGAGGGTTTTATATATCTGGGATACTTCCTAAAACCCCTTGGATATGGCATAAAGGATTGGCATTGGATCTTAAAACGATTTGAAAACAGAATAAGCCATTGGACCTACAGACCCCTCTCCTTGGGAGGAAGGCTCATCCTAATTAGAGTTGTCTTAACTAGTTTGCCAATGTACTGGTTTGCATTGGCTCCTGTGCCAAAATCTATTCTTAACAGACTTAGACAGTTCATCTTTTATTTTCTCTAGCGAAGTACACAGGATCCCCACCTTCTACACCTGTCAAGTTGGAAGTCCCTCTCCAGACCATTGGAATATGGGAGGTGGAACATTAAGCAACTGGATTGGTTCTGTATTGCACTTAGGATGAAAAGCTCTATGAGTTGGAAACAAAGATTTTAATGTCAAAGGCACATCCTTTTTTTGGAATGGTTTCTTAAGAGCCCTTACATGGATTACCAGAATGCTCAGTTGCAAAATTGGAAATGGTTTGTCCATAAAATTGGGCATCGACCCAATCATTGGGATGGACTCTCATTTTATCCTTTCAGATGATCTCAGGGATTACTTAAATCATTATGGATTGACTACTCTTCATCATATCCAAAACTTGGGTGATGGACTATCAACCACTCTTACTGGCTTTCTGCAGAAGATTTAGATCTTGGAGGTAGATGGAAGATGGAATGGGACTGCTACATTAAAGGTCTTACTGAGGGAGGCATCAAATTATCGGATCACATGGATAAGCTCCTATGGACCTACAATCCTAACAATGGTGCTGTTACCGCCAGTCTTGCATATGATATGATTGTCTCTTCTACTGTACTCCTTGAAAGGAATTTTTCCATGTCATAAATATGGGCCTGTAATATACTGCTCAAAGTCAAATGTTTTTTTGTGGCTAGCTATAGAGAATCGAATCTCAACCAGGGACAACTTGGACGATAACTATCATCACGGTCATCATAATGATAAAAAAAAAAAAACATGGACTTTTTCTACTCCACTTAATTTGGATTTGTTTTTTTAACTTCGTTGATTTCATTATTCCTTTTTAGATGAAAAAACATGTAACTTGTTATTCAAAAGGGAATCAAAGTTACATAAAATCTCTCAAACCAACCTACTTCCAACAAAAACTTATAGTCTCCCATTACAACATACAAATAAGCTACTAGCAGAAAAACTATTCTCCCTAGACTTACTATCAACAACTTACTCCTGCAAAGATCAAAGGGCCAAAAGAAACTACCAGACATCAACAAGAGTCATTTTATCAATTCTCAATGGGGCTACTGCAAACACAATTGGGGGAGCAGGCATTCACCTGACTATCCGTCCACACCATTTTTACTGTTTAAAGCTGGGCTGTGGTCACAGCACCAACACGAGGGCATAGCTACTTGCACTGTGGGATTTTCTCTATTTTGTGGATGCCATTGGACTTCCTTTTTTCCACATATTTGGAGACTCTGCTGTGGTGATCAATTGGGAAAACAATAAGTCAACTCCTTCTGTCCTGAATCTAGTATCTTGGTGTTATAATATTACCAAGCTGAAAGACACCTTCCTCTTCCTATTTTTTCAACACGTGTATAGGGAGCATAATGTGACGGCAGACTGCTTATTAAAGGAGGCACTATCATTGGCCCTTGGCCTCTTTACTTTCACAGAGTTTTATGATGATGAGATCATTGAAGAAAGAAATTTGCAGCTCTTTTAGAGCTTTTTGCAACTCGGTCTCCTTGAATAGATGCCCTGAGGCTCTATCTCGGCAATCTTGCCAATTGATTACTATTTTTGATTAGTTTATTTGTGTGGTGCCCCCTTGGATAAGCATCGTGGGCTCTACTTATGCTCTCTATTGTAGTGCAGATGACCAACTTGTGGAAGTTTTGTTTTATTTTGGTTATCCTGTTTACATTGGTAATTTTTGTTCCTCTAGCCCAGTGCACTCTGTTTTTTGAATCAGCACTGCATGTGATGACTTGTAGATATGATCAAGATATGGTATGATTATTTTATAATCATGTGATGTAATTATTTCCTTTGATTCATATGAATAGCAAGGAATAACTTTTTTCTTCTGAAAAAAAGAAGAAGAAGTTTGGTAGTCCCATTATTTGTAAATGCACCTTTTAGATAAATGAGAATATTGATATAATGGTAAAATTACATTTAGGCATTGTAAAAGTGCATATATTCTTGATATTGATATATTATATGATATATTATGAAATGAATGTAAATAGATGTAGATTGGGTAATGAAATAGGTATGATATGAAGGGGATATGAATAGTTGAAATATTGAAATTGATTAGTAGATGTAGTTATGAGATGAATGTAAATTGTTGTAATTTGAAGTGGATGTAACTTGTTTATACAAGTAAGAAGTTATTTGTATGCAATTTTTATTTTTTTCAAGCATTGTAAAAAATAAATTTTTAATTTTTAAAAGAAAAAAAACATTGGTAATATTTAGGGTTATTACAAAGTGATGTTACACCAACTCCTCACTTCCCCATCCACCCTCTTCGTCTTCTCCTCTACACTCCACAACTCCCTCTCTCCTTGCTCTCTGTGCACTCCTTTCTTCGCACATTGCTTCCACTCCACATTTGCTCCATCTCCGTTGCCCTCCCTTCCAACTCAATGCAAACCTACACACATAAAAAGAACCAAATAATAATGATAATAATAATAACAATAATTTTTTAAAGTTTTTAAACCAAAGTTTCAAATATATATATATAATAATAATAATATTATAATTATATATCTTGATTTTATTTTATTTTTTCTTAACTATACAAGGAAAAATACCTCGCACTAGATCTGCACTAGATCCATGGCAGAAATGAAGGACCGGATGGAAAATTTGGAAAAATACCAAGCTCGGGGATACAAAATTATTGAAGGTATAAACTCTAGACTAGATTAATTTGAAGCAGAGTTACAAGAAGGAAAATAAAATCTATCACGACATGTGCAATATGAAGTTGCTGGAGCAGTCTCACAGGAAATGAGGAAGGAATGAGATGAAATGAATACATACTTCGAAGAAGGGATAGATAAAATCACACAGTTCTTCAAGGATAGAGATGCCTCTAAAAATATTGATTCGTCGAAGAGAGACCACTCATGTCGCAATTCAGCCGATATCAATAACCATCAATCAAATTCCTTCAAAATGGAAATCCCAGAAGATCATAGAGATTATAATCATCATAAATCATACTGGGATACAATGCAAGCAATAAAGGGATATCGAATGAAACCCAGATTGGAGTTACCCAAATTCGATGGCGAGACCAAAAAAAGTGTCACATGGATCAATAAGGCGGAGGGATTCTTTTGCATTCACAAAATTTTGTCTGATGATGAAAAGGTTAAACAGGCCTCCATGCAACTTGAAGGCTGAGCATATAACTGGTACATGTGGTGGAAGAAAATGACAAATGTATGTGCTTACAGCTGGGAGACATTCAAAAATGATTTTTTAAAAAGGTTTGAAGATGTGACAGAGAATGACTTTTTCGCCCAAATCACTAGATTACAGCAAAAATGCAACATCGAAGAATACACCTATGAATGGGAAGCATTAGCGACGTGAGTACCAAAATTAACAAATGGTCAGTGACTCCAGACATATGTCTTTGGTCTCAAACCATACATACGATAAGAGTTAGAATTGCATAACATGTCCAACCTGGACAAGGCCAGGCGCAAAGCAAAACATACCGAGGATAAGTTTAAAAGATTAAGACAAGGGAACCTTGACAAGGAATATTTGTGATAACAAGAGACACAATGTCAATATTGCGAAGATATATGGTCACTTGGTCATTAGTGCAACAATCTCAATCATATGGCTATGAAGTCGAAAAGGGTTCAAAACATCAACCAATCGCTCTGACAATGACCTAAAAAAGAAGAATACTTGTTGATGCGGAGAAGATTGGATCCCAGGCCATAACTGCAAAACCAATCACACATTACCCTGCAAAATCATGAATGGGAAAGAAGTATAGTTTTCAAGAGAGGAAGATACGTCTGATTATGATGCAGACACAAGCTCATCTGAAGTATTAGTTGCGACAGTTACATGTATTCAACAAGCTTGTAAGGAAGAAGACTTTGAGACACCCAGGACAAATTACAACCAACAGAAGGAGAGCCAATCACTCACAAAGAGATATATCTCACCTCCATTGAGAAGTCGCAACAACCTTAAAGATGAAAAACTCCTATTTCAAGTAACAGAATCAAAGAAGTCAAGGCCAAATGGAATACAACTTACTGGGACAATTAAAAATAAGGACATCACAATTTTGGTCGATTCTAGAAGTACCCATAATTTGATTGATATCAACATGGCAAAGGAACTTAATATTTTTGTATTCCCTGCAAAATGACTAAAATATCGAGCATCACTGATCAACACATAAAAAGTGGGAAAATGCCATAAGGTGTCATTGCAAATACAAAACTTACACCTACAACTCATTTGTATTGCCTTACCACTAAAGGAAGTAGGCATGGTATTATGCGTCGACTAGTTAGCATAGTTAGGGATTACTCTACCAACCTACAAAAACAATACATGGAATTTAAATACAATGGAAGTAAGTATTGATTGTGTGAATTGAAAAATTTGTCTCCAAGTAGAAAGAGTCATAGCATAAAAATGATTCAGACCCTCATCAAGATAGAGAGATCAATCCAGATTGAATATATCAATTAGGCTTCAAAACATATCAAGAACAAAAGATGATGATAACAAATTCAACTTTGAGGGAAAAGCTTTCCTTAAGGGGAAGGCAATGCTACATAAATAAAATATTAAATGATAACCATTAAATAATATGTAATTAATAATTAATAATAATAATAATAATGAATAGTAAAATTCGGAAGTAAGAGGACACTACTCCTCAATATGTAAGCCTAAGCTATATTTAAGCAGACAATCTTGTAATTTATATCATCAATATTCAATAATTCATTATTATTCATAAACATGTTTTCTTCTTCAACTTCGGATTCAACTTACTTCACTTGTATGTGGCCATCCAACTCTGATTTCAAACCTTGCCTTAGGATCTATGTAAACTTTGATAAGCTGCGAAATCAGAGTTAGCTACAAACTCTAAGCTCTGATACCATGTTGACGTTTTAGGGTTTTTCAAAAATTTAACAAACTTGTACTTTTAATGTAGATTTAAACTGTAAACTGTTGTTGAAGTAAGAGATACAACAGTAGTAAAAACCTAATCAATAACAAACATAATTTTCATCTCTTTCAACTTTAGCACTCCCTCAAGGACCATTGTTTTTAAGTTGGGTCCTGAAACAAAATGTATAACAGTGGCAAAAACACACTGTAAAAGTACATAATCAATACTAATAAAATCATGAACAACAATACATTATTTTAACTAACAAAACAAAAGAGTTGAGTTGAAACTTCCTTATACTTAGAAATAATTTCAGATTAGACATTGTCTCTCAGAGATAAGTCACTAAGTGGAACACATCTGGCACTTACCCGAGGGCATGGATATACCTGAGAGAGAGAGAGAGAGAGAGAGAGAGAGAGAGAGAATGTGTTATATGATAGGGTTAGACAAGTATAGTAGAAGGTGCAGTAGTCAAGACATAACGATGTTACCCAAGTCAACCAGCAAGTGTCAACATGGGAAAAATGCAGCTTCAAGCAATAATGAAACAATAACAAAACCCTCAGTAGAAACACCCAACCAAGGAGCAATGACACTCTCAAAAATCTCATACACAAGTCGCAAACAATGCACAAATAGATCGATGCCCACACTAACAACCCACCATAGAATCTGGATTATACTAACAGTCGACAAGCAAGATGTGGATTGCATTAACATCCCACAAACATGTTGGGACCTGCTCTCACGACCTCACAAATGGAAGTGGCTACTTAAGAATAGCCAATGCACAGGATGAGGCACAACAAATAGTGCACAAGTCAGGTAAATGATCCACAAACATCCCACGACTCAAGTAGGGGACCAACAAACGATCATCATTTAAGGTAAATACCATCACAACAGTTCAAGGTTTAGGTGATAGCTGACAAAAAACCCACGACTCAGGTGGGGAACCAACAAACAACTATGGATTAGTTAAATACCATCACAACAGTCCACCATTAAGGTGAAAGTCCAAGTAAGCAGCCCACGACACCTTCACAAACAAATAACAACAACAACGACACCTTCAAACAACGAGACGAGAACCTTCAACAAACAAGAGACAAGTATAAAGAGGTGTCTTAACATGCACCAATATCTCTAACCTAACCTCAACCCCCTCTTAATAGGTAGAAACAATCTCAAGTTTACCCTAGTAGGTAGTGACCTCCCTCTATGTTAGATTTTTAACATTTAAGCTATATGATCTTTTAGGATCTTATCTGAGAGAATAACAAGCACAACAATCAATCACAAGAGACAATGAACACAAAGATTTTCCTCGTGGAAAACATAAAGGAGAAAACCCCACAACTTTCTCAGAGATAGAATCAGCACCAAAAGTAAAACCCAAAGATACAAAGATGATCTCTCTACAGCAGTAGTCTCTCTCTCTCGTCCCAACTTCTTCTCTCTCTCTCTCTCAGCTATGCGTTACAACTGAGTGTGTGCCACTGTGTGATAATTAGAGAGGCTCACTCTCTATTTATACTAATTCTTGACTTGACATGAACTCACCAGGGCTGACTTCTCTAGGAGAGTCTAATAACCAGTTGCGGGGACTTTAACCCTTGAACAATAACCCTCAATGACTTTACATGACTTGTTTACTTTATTGATTCTACCGATAGGATTATCGAGGTATGACATGACACAATTACATCACTGATACTCCCAATAGGGACATTGGGGTATAATATACAAGTGAATACATTCCGAAGTTACAAATACATCAACACTCCCTCTTAACTAGGAAGGTATTTTCTTGACATAATTTATCAGCACAAGTATTCTTCTCTGGGTCATCACTGGATCATCATCAAGTCCTCATCATCAAGTCTGGATCATCATTGGATCATCATCAAGTCTAGATCATCACTGGATCATCCATTAGAGAGAATTTGAGGTAAAAAATGGGCCTCCTAAGAGATGTACTACAAAAATATAAGATATATTAAAATATTATGAGTTAGGGGTTTTATGGGGTAGGTATATATGACAACTCACCTCCTACACTACTTTTTATGCACAATATAAATAACCATGGTTGAGTTACTTTTCTAAATTGACTATAAATAAAATTAATAAAATAACTCTACAATGATGTGGCTAAGATTCATTGTAAATTCCCAAAAATTTATTGTCCTTTAGCATTTATTTGTCTTGAACTTGTAAATAAAATTAAACAAAAATGAATTTAATTTATATGCATAAATATTTTTTTATGATATTAAATACAATTGAGTGAATATATAATTTAAAATTAAAAAAACATGAAAATGACAATATATTATTTTATAAAAAAAATGTGAAAAGACATTTTTATGAATTATGAGTACTTTACTTGAAAATGACAATAATATTATTTTATGAGAAAGTGAATTGTGAGTACTTTACTTGAAAATAACAATAATATTATTTTATGAGAAAGTGTGAAATGACTTTTATTGTGAGTATTTCACTTTATGACTTAAAAGTACTTGTACCACTACCTTGATTAACTATGGGTTTTCATCCACCATAGAAAATGTGACAAATAAGCATTCTTAACTCATGCAATGCCACCTCAACCATGGGGGATGATGTCATCCACTAGAATGTAATTGGTTGATTTTTATAGTACATTTTGGTCCTTTTGAAGCCCATTTTTTACCTCAAATTCTCTCTAATGATCATTTCTGGATCATCACCACTGCTTCTGCTATCTCGATCAAATGGTGCTATCTCTCAATTGTACTCATCACATGAAGTTCTACAGAGACAACCCTTTTTCATGATGGTTGTAGGCCTAGCCTCCATGCAGGTCTTCATCGACTTCAGCACTTATATCTGACCATGGAATGAACCATGTCAGAAAGGGCCGCCCAACACTTACATCTGACCATGGGAGGAACACATCCAAGAACCATGTCAAAAAGGCACGCCCAACACTCACATCTGACCATGGGAGGAACACATCCAAAACCCATGTCAGAAAGGCCCAGCACTCACATCCAACCTCATCTTGTCAGAAAGGATCTGCACTTACATCCAACCTCATCTTGTCAGAAATGATCTGCACTTACATCCAACCTCATCTTGTCAGAAAGGCTCTGCACTTACATCCGACTTCATCTTGTCAAAAAGGCTCTGCACTTACATCTAACCTCATCTTGTCAGAAAGGCTCTGCACTTACATCTGATCATGTGGGAACACATCCCACAATCACATCAGAATGGCTTTGCACTTATATCTGATCATGTGGGAATACATCCCACAATCACATCAGAATGGATTTGCACTGATCATGTGGAAACACATCCCCCAATCACATCAGAATGGCTCTGCACTGATCATGTGGGGACACATCCCACAATCACATCATAATGTCTCTGCACTTACATTCGACCATGTGGAGCCCAGCCTTCCACCATGTCAGAAAGGCTAACGGACACATCAATTCCCTTTGGAGGGAACCTCGATCTCGCGAACACCAAGCTTCTCCTTGAAGTACTCAAACTTCACTCTAGCTAATGGTTTGGTAAACACATCATCTATATGCTCATCCTTCGCAACATATTGGAGCTTCACTGCTCCTCTAAGCACCATATCCATGATATAGTGATATTTGATCTCAATATGCTTCGACTTGTCATGTAACAATGGGTTCTTCGACAACTTCACACAACTTTGGTAGTCACAATATATATAAGTAGCATCCAGCTGGAGATCAAATAAGTCCGACAGTAGCTTTCTCAACCACACTACCTCACAACTAGCCTAACAAGCTGCAACATACTCTGATTCGACTGTACTCAGTGCCACACAGGATGTGGCTTCCTGCTAAACCAGGAGATCACACCTGATCCCATACCGAAGCAACACCCTGAAGTGCTCTTCCTATTAATGGCACTGCCTGCCCAATCCAAATTTACATAACCTTCCAGGTTAACCTTCTGATTTTCCTCATACTTGAGCCCATAATCAACTGTACCCTTTAGGTACCTCAGAATATGCTTTGTAGCAATAAGGTGAATATGTCTTAGATCTGTTAGGAACTGGCTCAATGTGTTCACAACAAAGCAAACATCTGGTCTCGTATTCGTCATGTACATCAAGGACCCAATAATATGACGATACATCGTAGGATCGACTGACTTTGATGAAGCATCACTCAATAGCTTCAGATTCGATGCCATAGGTGTGGTCATGGCCTTGCAGTCCTGTTGCAGCTGCAACTTTTACCCCATTTTTTTTAAATTTTGGACCCTCCTTTTCTTTTTATCTTACCTGGAATTGTTTGGATTCCTGAACTCTGTTTTTCCTCTGCTACAAATTTGGATTTTTGAGGTTGAATTGAGGTCAACCGTTTTCATTCATTTCGGAAGTAGAATGATCTAAAACTGTCAATGCTTTTGACTGTGGAACTTAACATTTTTTGATTTTCGAATGGTTTGGTTTTATCGCTGTCGGAGGTTTGTTGAAGATTGAGTCGGAGTTTTAGTTCTTTGTGTCGCCGCTGTTTCAAAGATGAAACAAACTAATTTTACCATTGCACAACTTTAAAGTCTTTTGGGCACTTAACGTTTTCAATGATTTTTTCCTGTTTTGATAATTTTTGAACAACGAATTGGGGCATTAGTTCTCTATGCCGCCGATGGCTAGTCTTGTTTTTCGCCGATGCGCTTTTATCTCTTTTGTTTTATTTTACTATCTACGTTTTTGTTTTAATCACTGTCAGAGCACAAGTCTTCTAAGTCACCGCCGTTTCGGAGGGCAAATGGCAAACGTTCCGACGGATAGCTCTTATCTTTGCCGATGCCGTGGTTTTATTGTTTTAACTTTCTTTTTGACTTTATTGCTATCAGAGCAATGTTAACGTTGATCGGAGGGCTAGTCTTTTTTGTTGTCGGCACGATGACTGCATTAAGCTTTAAACTCGCTGATCCGTAGTCCTTAAATCTTACGATTGCCGATGGTTTCATGATCACCGGGACCTGTAGTTGGTTTGGCAGCTGCTGTTGCGGCTTTCTAGTAAACTATCCCGTCGACGATTAGTGGTTCCGATCTCCGATGCCTGTACGACAGTTTTTAGTGTTTTATTTCGTCGACGTTTTATTTTGCCGTGGAACCCTTGGTCTGTATGACTTCTGCCGTTGCGGTAGCTTAGTGAACTGACCGTCCGACATACAGTTGTTCCTTTCACCGATGAAGAGTTTGTTCGCCTGATACTTAGTATTTTTCCACCGGTGAGGGTTTTTCCCACATTTTTTGTGTGCTTTTACTCTATTTTTTGGGACGACGGAGTTTCTCCTTGGGTTTTGGTGGAGTCTAGTTTTTCTCTGAGATGAAGAGCGCAGTTTAGGTTTCGGATTGGCGCTTACATTGTTACAATTCATGCTTTCATTGGAGGATTTCGAATTGGTCCAGATGCGGCCTGGATTGAGACATGGAGCCTGTTTATCGGGCTTGTGTTTTTAGTTTGGACAATGGATTTAGAAGATTTTAGACCCAGTTTGCAGGATTTCCTTTGCCTTATCTTTTCATGCATTAATATTGTTTATAGTTCATTTTACAAAATGCATACAGTTTGTGTTACTTTGTTAAACACTAAATGGTCTAAAAATATGATATGTTCATGAAAGGATGATTGCTGCAAAGAAGACATGGCTAAAGGACAAGGCATAAGGTAGGCATTAAGGAAAGAAGAAGCTGAAGCATAATGAAGTAGATATGTTGCTCAAGGAAAAGAAGAGATTGAAGGTATGAGATCAACAGGATCTCAAAAAGACCAATGGATTACTGAGCAGAATCGATAGCAGCAGAGGCCCAGGCTTGGGAAAAGTTCGTCAGTTACCAAGCTGGTCCCTTTTTATAAAGTGCTCTAAAAACTTAATCTGAAATGTAACATATTGTATAAATCATGAGCACTCACAAAGAGACAAAAGGGTGGTTTTGAACGGTTGGGGGGAGCCCAAAGGTCACCGAGGGGCATCCCAAGAGTTTTGCTTGTAGTATAAGTATAGGAGAGTTAGACAGTGGACACGATTTTTTCCCAGATAGATTTGTGAGATTATGTTGGAAGAAGAACTATTTCCTTTTGCAATAAGAGTTACAAGTTTCTCGTTGGAGAATCTTGGTGGAAGATTTCAAATGCTGTGCTATGGATTTGTTGAATGTGAACTATTTCATTTTCAGCTTTGTGTCCATTAATTGTGAGATCGTTCTAACTCTTTGAACCTATGTTCTTGTTATGAATGCGCTCTAGTTTATTCTATGGAATTTCCACTATGAGTAATGAAGGCTTTTCATAAACAATGAGCTATCTTGTTGTTCATATATCTATTAATGTTCATGTGTTTTGAATTAAGTAACAGCTATCTGTGATTTTTCTTAATGCATGCGCAGAAATACATTACCCATTGATATAATCTTACTCCCTAGGGATAGGTTAGATAGTTAGTTTTAGTTTCTTGCTGTGTGTGATTTAGATGCGAGAGAGTTAAGATGAGAGGTAAGAACCTGCGCATCACATTGTGACCGCTCCTCGTATTCTCTATCAATCTGCATTCTTAGATAGGCACTTACATATCATACTTAAATTCAAAAAAAAAAAACTAAAATATACATGGTGGACCGGGCTGTAACTGGTAAAACCTTTTATTTTGTTACTTGACCTGCGGTAGCCGGACCGTAAACCAGACGGATTCCCCATACCAAATAGTAACGGGCTAGTTGAGAACGTTTACTGGGGAGAATCTCTAGTTGTTGTTATCTGCAAATTTCCAGGCATCAATAGTTTTTGGCGCTAGAAGGAGGGCATCCAATGCATGGTTGACCGAGGAAACCCATTTTCTCGAGATTATTCCACCAGTGACAGTTTTGAAAGCAGTTTGTTTCCCAATCCAATTCCACAAGAAAAATGTAAAGAGCATCTGTATTCTATTGATAATGAATTAGTTGATGATTTGAGAATATTTACTAGGACTTATGTGAAGAAGATTGGAGGATTATCGATTATCCCTGCCTTACCCAGAAGAGAATATCGGAAGAAAGACCGTCCTATATTAAAAGACGCAGTGTTGGTTGAATATTTTGAAGAACTGGTAGAAAGATCCTTACAGGAAGTTGTTCAACCTCTGAATCAGTTGGACCCAGATACACCTTACTGTTCACCTGTTCATACCCCTATTCATTCACCACCTCACTCTCCCATTAAAATCATGGCAAATGTAAACACAAATCAGCTACCTAACCCACCAAATCCACCACCTGCTTGGAGGGCTAGATCACCATTAAACCTAGCACCTCCTTTGCATGACTTACCTCTGGCTTTTGAGAAAATGTTGCTTAAGTTTGACCCAAGTGAAAAGATTTTGGTAGATGATCATTTGCAAAGCTTTTACTTGGCTATAGAAGGACTACGGGCAGGAGAACATGAAGATGTAGTATGCAGATTGTTCCCTCATACCCTGAAAGGAGTAGCAGCCTCATGGTATTTTGCTTTGCCTACAAACTCAATCACAGACTGGGATATATTTGAAATAATATTTAGAAGTAAATATGCAGTCCAAAAAACTCATGCAGCTTTGATGAAAGGGTTATGCGCTTTAAAGAAAGAAAGAAAAGAAAAAGTGCATAGTTTCACTCAAAGGTTTGCTACTTATCTAAAGAATTTTTCTGCAACTGATAAACCATCTGATAAAGTTATGAGTGAATACTATATTTCAGCTCTAGGGCTTGAATTGGCCATGTTTTCCAAGATATCAGTCAAACCCACATTGTCAGAAACTTATGAAGAAGCTGAGAGGGTAGAAGTTGAAAAAGAGAGCATAGAATATTATCCTGAGCAGTCGGGAGAAGTAAGAAAGTGTTGTTACTGACTAAGCCTAAGGATGAGCAAACACATGAATTTGAAGGGATGGTGAAGATGATGCAGAAGCTATCCAACAGAGTGATCGATTTGGAGAAAGAAAAGGATGCCCATAAAGTGTACAAGCCTTACTATAAAAGGGGAGAAAATGACAATCAATCTAAACCTCCTCCACATAGTCCTGCATCAATGAATTTAACTAAGGTGGGTATGGATAATTTTTGCACCTTTCATCAGCAGCCTTATTTTGAATTTTTTTTTCGTCAATGGATCAATTCGATGACATTAGTAATGAATCAGCTATTGGACTCTAAACTAACAGAAGCTGATGATGAGGAAGAAAATGGTAATAAATCCACAGAAAAACAAGAGGATGATGCTCTGGTTTTATGGGACCGTGTCTCACTTTTTGATATAGAAGAGGAAGGTTCATGGAAACAAGAAGAAACATTAGAAACAAATGCGACAACGAGAAGTCAAGGTTTGTTAAATAAAGACAATTCCATACTCCCGAAAATTAAGAGAATTCAAGAGAATGTAAAGAAGATTCAGAAGAGCACCAAAGCTGATAAAATACTTGAATTCACTATTACGAGTCAAAATCCAAAGAAAATCAACATGCCTGTTAAGCCTGTTGAAGAGAAAATTGATAATGTAAAAAAGAATCTCGAAGAACATAAGATGGAGTATAATATTGTGGAAGATATAAAAAGGGCTAAGGCAAATATCTCACTGTTTGAAATGTGTAATGTGCCTCAGCAGAAAGAAAAATGGTTAAAAACACTTGAAGTACCAGAGGAAAAGCTTCCCATTGAGAACCAATCTGAAGAAGAAGAAATTGGTGAAGCAAGTGTGGGAGGTAAGTCTAAATACAAAACCCCACCATTTCTCCTAACTTTTGAAATTTTCAACCATAACGTGCACAACTGTTTAGTAGACTCAGGGGCATCAGTCAATGTTATGCCACTTTCAGTCTGTAAGAAGATAAATGGACAACTTAAACCATCCACCTGACAGGTTATTCAATTAGACAGAACAGTTGTGAAGGTAATTGGGGAAATGGAGAATGTTTTGATTCGATTATCTTCAAATGAAAAGGTATGTCAGTTCATCGATATTGTAGTAGCAGACATACCTGAGGCTTATGGACTTGTTTTGAGTCGGGATTGGTCAGCAAAGCTAAATGGATATTTTGCATCAGATTGGTCACATCTGTGGTTGTCTCATAAGGTGAGTCCCAATTAAATAAAAGTATTAAGAGAATCCCACATGAAGCACAATGTTACTCAGTTGGAGGGTAAGAATGAACCAGTGAATTTCGTGTTGGGAAATTACTTTATTGAACTTGAACCAGGAAATTACCCAGTAGAAGAAGCCAACGGTACATCAGACACACAACCCGATCTCCTTCGAATTTCACGTGCTGATGAATTTGATTGTAAAATAGTAGACTTAGTTGCAGATGTAGTTTTTGATTTAAGTACGGTAGAAGTAGATAGTTTTTGGACACTTTTTTTTGATGGATCTAAAACTTTGGAAGTATCAGGAGCTGGCTGTGTCCTGATTGATACAAAGAAAAATAAACATTTTCTTTCATGTAGATTATGTTGGAGACATTTACCTTCATACTCACTCCTTCGGTCAAATTGGCCTAGTTAAACCACTATCCTAAGTTTAATTGACATCAGTGGAGCATTAATTACCGTCATCCCAGTCACTCCCACGCCTACCTACAGTCAAGGAGGCTAACTTAGGCTTCTCCTACAGTCAAGGAGGCTAACTGGAGCACTCCAGGGGTGATTTGTGTGACATTAAGGCACCTAATTGCTAACTGGTGGTTACTTTCAGTTCAACCAATCAGTTACAGTCAGTTAAGGCGCCTCCATTCATTAAATATATTATTTAATGATTATTTATTATTATTTTAATGAACTGGAGTGAACAAGGCGCCTTCACCAACTTCTGATGGTAAGTTCAGCTTCAGTTAACCTCATCAGGGTTTATTGGAGTCATGCAGTACTAGCACTTGATGATTGGATTGCTATGACATGTGTTTGATCTCCTTTAGTTGAGATTCAGTCATTTATTGCACTCCAACTTCAGTTAGGGTTTGGTGAGTCCATTAGGGTTTTGGTCAAGTGGTTAACTGAGTGAGATTGCATGGCAAAGAGTCAGTTAAGCTAGACTCACTCACTGAATTCGAATTGTCCCTTAGGTATTCGAATTCTTCATGGAGTTAAGCTATTGCTATGCATGGAAATTGTAATCCTTTATTGTTTATATAATATACAGAGAGGAAACCTATTTGGTATTCCAGTTATTTCCAATTCATGAGTATTTGTCAATTATTTTTTGATGATTTTGATTCCTAGTTCCTAGATCATGTGCAAGAATTAATAGATTAGAGTTTGAATGTACCAATAATACAACCGAATATGAAGCATTAGTTTAGGGACTAAGAAAAGCAATTGAATTAAAAGTAGAAAATCTGAAAGTGTATGGGGATTCTGAAATAATTGTAAAGCAAATTCAAAATCAGATACATTGCATTTCACCTCATTTAAAAGCTTACCAGAATGAAGTGTGGGATTTGCTTAAATTTTTTTATGCATTTAATATTGTATCCATTCCTAGATTAAAGAATGCAACAGCTGACTTGTTAGTTACCTCAACTGCAAGGCTTGTACCTTCAAATAATAGATGTTCTATTGAATTACTTTTCAGGCCTTCGGTTCCAGACATGATTACCAATCTACGAGTTTTTGATGATGATCAACAAATCTTGGAATGTTTGATGAATGATGAAACCTTCAAAGGAGCAATAATCGATGATGAAGAACACCAAGCTAAATTAAAATTCGACAACTTTATTCCTAAAGGAGTCAGGACCTTAGAGCGAATGTTTGATCTAGACAACAAATTCAGAAGGCCAACAAATGTCAAAACTCACAGCTCGTCCTTACAATTCGAGTTAATAAATTTGGGAAATGAAGTTAAACCCAGATATGTAAATGTGGGAAAGTGTTGTTCTCCAGGTGAAAGTAATAAGTTCATTAGTTTGTTCAAACAATACAAAGATGTGTTTTCCTGGACATATGAAGAGCTTAAAACATATGACATGAGAAGTGAAAAAAATATTGGATGCTAAAATTATATTCAAAGTCAGACATTCGGAATGGGTGTCGAATTTGGTGCCAGTAAGGAAGAAATCTAGAGAAATCAGGCTATGTGTAGATTTTAGAAACCTCAATCGTGCTTCAGATAAAGATAACTATCCAATCCCATCCATAGAACAAATATTGCAGATGGTTTCAGGTTCTGAGTTATTTTCATTACTAGATGGATTCTCTGGCTATAATCAGGTATTAGTAGTTGAAGAAGATAGACTTAAAACTACATTCAGAACAAAGTGGGGAACGTTTGCTTATAGAAAAATTCCCTTTGGACTCATCAACGCTGGAGCTACTTTCCAAAGGGCTATGGATATAGCTTTCCGCGGTCTGATTGGCCGTAGTGTTGTAGTATATCTCGACGATGTCACGATATTTTCAAAGAAGAGAGAAGAGCACGCATTCCATTTAAAACAAATTTTCGAGCGTTGTCGAAAATATGGGATCTCACTGAATCCTAGGAAATGTGTGTTTGCGGTTATAGAAGGAACTCTACTGGGTCACGTTGTTTCTAAAAAATGGATCTCCATAGACCCAAAAAGGATCAAGGCCATAGAAAAGATCCTGTTACCCCATAACAAAAAAAGTATGCAATCATTCATGGGGACAATTAATTTTGTGCGAAGGTTTGTACCAGATTTCTCTCAAATTGTTAAACATTTGCAGCAAATGGTGAAACAAAGTGTACAATTCAAGTGGAATGATGTAGAGAAGAATGCATTCAGTAAAATAAAGACATCTATTGCTCATGCACCATCTCTCAAAAGTCCAAATTTTGAAAAGGATTTTATTTTGTACACTTTCGCATCTGACGATTTATTAGCAGCGGTGCTTACACAGAAGGAAGATGGGGGAGATGAGTATCCCATATCATTTATGAGCATTGGTCTGCAGGGAGCCGAATTGAATTACCCAGTGATCGATAAACAATCTTATGCAGTTTTCAAAGCGGTAAAACAATTCAGGCCGTACATACTCAAGAACCGGACGAAGGTAATAGTTCCACACCCAGCTGTAAGGTCTCTTTTCGTACAAAAAGAATTAGGAGAAAGAAGAGGCAACTAGGTAACAACTCTACAAGAATATGACCTCGAATTCAAACCAACATCCATAGTTAAAGGGCAAGGACTGTGCAAACTAATGGCTGAAGGTAAAAACAATGAAGAAAACAATTGCGACAATGAAGCTGAGTTACATATGATGGATGTATGTCCTCTTTTCATAGCTCCAGATTCTTGGTATCGAGACCTTGTTCATTACCTTCAGGAAGGATTGTTGCCATAACATTAGAATTCCAAACAAGGAAGATCATTGCGCCTTAAATAAACTTCATATCAGATCGTTGACGGAATATTATTCAGAAAGAATTATGATGGAGTTCTTCTCAGATGCTTAGAGAACGAAGATGCGAAGAAGGTCATAACAGAGTTACATGATGGGCCTGCTAGAGGTCATTTTTCCGGAGATACGACAGCCCATAAGATTCTCAAAGCCGGATACTATTGGCCCACACTGTTCAAGGATGCGCATGCCCATGTCAGAAAGTGTGATATCTGCCAGAGGTGTGGGGGAAGACAAGCCAAAGCAGCAGGACCATTGAAGCCTGTGATGACAACAGAACCATTCGAGCAATGGGGGATTGATATCATTGGAGAGATAAAAGAAAATTCTTCCTTACAACACAAATACATTTTGATGACAACTGACTACTTCACTAGATGGGTCGAGGACATTCCGTTACGTAAAGTAAATGAAGATGTGGTCATGGATTTCTTGCAATATCATATAATGACCAGGTTTGGGGTTCCAATTTCCCTGGTTTTTGATAATGCTACTGATTTTGTTCTATTAGATTAACTGCATTTACTCATGAAAGAGGAATCAAGTTGCATTATTCTGTGAACTATTACCCACAAGGAAATGGTTTGGCAGAATCTACAAACAAGAATCTCATTAGGATCTTAAAAAGGACCGTGATAGAAAACCAAAGAAGTTGGCATTTAGCATTACCAAATGCTCTTTGGGCTGATAGGGTCACTCCCAAGAATTCCTTAGGTGTGTCTCCGTATACCCTTGTTTATGGAAAAGAAGCTATTCTTCCTCCTAACATTATGATACCATCTTCCATAATAGCTCAGGAGTCTAGAGGCACAGATAACAAAATCCTACAGATTAGAATCTATGATCTCTTAAAGGTGGAAGAGTCTAGGTCCAGAGCCAAGGAACATTTTAAGCATCAACAAGAAGTAGTGAAACGGTGGTTTGATAAACATAATGCTGGAAAAAAGGAATTTGAAGTGGGAGATCTGGTTCTTAAGTGGGATCACCCGCATGATGAAAAGGGGAAACACACGAAGTTTCAATAGTTATGGGTAGGCCCTTTTCAGATTGCAGCAAAGCTTGGCCCCTCAACTTACAAGTTGTAAAATTTACAGGGGTGGGAAGAGAACTTACCTGTTAATGGTTTAGTTCTCAAACCTTATTTTTCCTGATTTTTGTTTTTGTTTTGTACATAAATAAACCCATTGGGTTGTTTGTTTTTTGATTTATTTCATTTTTGTTTGTTTTAGTTACATTTTGATTGATTTCAATAAAATAAACAAAATTTTGGTTGCATGGAGAGCATCAGAATTCTGGTTAACAAAAATCCTTGATTATATGACTGTGTACTATTGATTTATCTGAAAGAATTTCTTCTAGTTTAGCAGTTTTCCTAAATGGCTATGAACACATTGAAGTCCTACTTAATCCTTGTAAAATAACTTAGGATCAAAAGGTCTAGAATACTATTTCGAGGCTCCATCCATCTCACATTTAAAAATGTCTGAGGGGGTGACAGCAAGGACCCATGGAAAGGAAGTAGGGTAAACAATATATTATATATAAATGATCCCATGCCAAGAATTGAAAGCCAAAAAGGCAAATAAGAGTAAAAAATTTCCTAAGAAAGCAAATTGATTTTTGAACAATGAATCGGGGCATTAGTTCTCTATGCCGCCAATGGCTAGTCCTGTTTTTCGCCAATGCGCTTTTATCTCTTTTGTTTTATTTTACTATCGAATTTTTTGTTTTATCACTGTCAGAGCACTAGTCTTCTAAGTCGCTGCCGTTTCGGAGGGAAAATGGAAAACGTTCAAACGGATAGCTCTTATCTTCGTCGATGCCATGGTTTTATTGTTTTAACTTCCTTTTTGACTTTGTCACTATCAGAGCAATGTTAACGTTGATCGAAGGGCTATTCTTTTTTGTTGCCGACATGACGACTGCGTTAAGCTTTAAACTCGTTGATCCGTAGTCCTTAAAGCTTCCGATCGCCGATGGTTTCATGATCACCGGGACCTGTAGTTGGTTTGACAGCTGCCGATGATTAGTGGTTCCGATCTCCGATGCTTGTACGACAATTTTTAGTGTTTTATTTCGTCGACGTTTTATTTTGCCGTGAAACCCTTAGTCTATATGACTTCCGCCGTCGCGACGGATTAGTGAATTGACCGTTCGACATAAAGTTGTTCCTTTCACCGATGAAGAGTTTGTCCACCTGATACTTAGTATTTTTACGCCGGTGAGGGTTTTTCCTGCCTTTTTGTGTGCTTTTACTCTATTTTTTGGGACAGCGGAGTTTCTCCTTGGGTTTTGGTCGAGACTAGTTTTTCTCTGAGATGAAGAGCGCAGTTTAGGTTTCGGATTGGCGGTTACATTGTTATGATTCACGCTTTCATTGGAGGATTTTGAATTGGTCCAAATGCGGCCTGGATTGAGACAGGGAGCCTGTTTATCGGGCTTGTATTTTTAGTTTGGACATTGGATTTAGCGGATTTCAGACCCAGTTTGCAGGATTTCCTTTGCCTTATCTTTTCATGCATTAATATTGTTTATAGTTAATTTTAAAGATTGCATGTATTGATACAGTTTGTGTTCCTTTGTTAAACGCTAAATGGTCTAAAAATATGATATGTTCATGACAGGATGATTGCTGCAAAGAAGACATGGCTAAAGGACAACGCAGAAGGTAGGTAGCAAGGAAAGAAGAAGCTGAAGCATAACGAAGCATAGATGTTGCTCAAGGAAAAGAAGAGAGTGAAGGTCTGAGATCAACAGGATCTCAAAAAGACCAATGGATTACCGAGCAGAATCGATAGCAGCAGAGGCCTAGGCTTGGGAAAAGTTCGTCAGTTACCAAGCTGGTCCGTTTTTATAAAGTGCTCTAAAAATTTAATCTGAAATGTAAGGTATTGTATAAATCATGAGCACTCACAAAGAGACAAAAGGGTGGTTTTGAATGGTTGGGGGGAACCCAAAGGTCACCGAGGGGCAGCCCAAGAGTTTTGCTTGTAGTATAAGTATAGGAGAGTTAGATAGTGGAGAGGACTTTTTCCCAGATAGATTTGTGAGATTATGTTGTAAGAAGAACTATTTCCTTTTGCAATAAGAATTACAAGTTTCCTGTTGGAGAAAGCTTGCGGGAAGATTTCAAATGCTGTGCTATGGATTTGTTGAATGTGAACTATTTCATTTTCATCTTTGTGTCCATTAACTGTGAGACCGTTCTAACTCTTTGAACCTATGTTCTTATTATGAATGCGCTCTAGTTTATTCTATGAAATTTCCATTATGAGTAATGAATATTTTTCATAAACAATGAGCTATCGTGTTGTTCATATATCTATTAATGTTCATGTGTTTTGAATTAAGTAACAACTATCTGTGATTTTTCTTAATGCATGCGCAAAAATATATTACTCATTGATATAATATTGCTCCCTAGGGATATGTTAGATAGTTAGTTTTAGTTTCTTGCTGTGTGTGATTTAGATGTGAGAGAGTTCAGACGAGAGGTAAGAACCTGTGCATCACATTGTGACCGCTCCTCGTATTCTCTATCAATATACATTCTTAGATAGGCACTTGCATATCATACTTAAATTAAAAAAAACTAAAATATACACGGTGGACCGGGCCATAACCGGTAAAACCTTTTATTTTGTTACTTGACCTGCGGTAGCCAGAACGTAAACTGGACGGATTCCCCATACCAAACAGTAACGGGTTAGTTGGGAACGTTTACTGGGGAGAATCCCTAGCTGTTGTTACTTGTGAATTTTCAGGCATCAACAAGTCCATCATCCCGAGTCTCTTCAGGATCTCAATCGCATACTTCCCTTGTTCTAGGGAGATTGCATCCACATTCTGCCACACCTCCATGCCTAGAAAGTAATGCATCATACCCAAGTCCTTCATCTCGAACTCAATAGCCAACTTTCTTTTTCTGTCAGCAATCAACCCATCTGTACCTGTTAAAAACAGATCATCTACATACAGTAGGAGCATCACTGGGTTCCCTTCTTCAGCCTTGTAGTAAAGGTTGGAATCTGCTTTACTTTTGGTAAAGCCCAAACTAGTCAAGAAGCTGTCAATTTTTTCGTACCACGTCCTGGGTTCTTGTTTCAAACCGTACAGGGCTTTCTTCAATTTACACACATGAGTCTTCCTATCATGTGTCTCAAAGCTGAGTGGCTGCTCCACATATAATTCCTCTTATACTACACCATTCAAGAAAGCTGTCTTGACATCCATCTGGTGTACTTTCCATTTCATTACTGCAGCTAAAGCAAGTACTGATCTGATGGAAGTATATCTAGTTACAGGTACAAAAGTCTCTTCATAATCTATCCCTTCTTTCTGGGAGAATCCACGAGCCACAAATCTTGCTTTATATTTCTCTATGCTACCATCTACAGTATGCTTGATCTTATAGATCCATTTGGAAGTCACAAAAGACTTCCCCTCTGGTCTTGGGACAACATCCCAAACATCATTCTTCATGATCGACTGATACTCCTCGATCATAGCATCCTTCCATTCTTTCTTTTCCGTCGCTTCTTCATAGTTGGAAGGTTCTTTATTGATGATGTCACATAATAGGGCTACATATCCGGAGTAGGACCTAGTTCTCTTCCTTTCTCTGTGAATTTCTTCTGGAGCCCCATATCCCTCTGCACCTTGGATAGCCTCTCGTACCCATGCAGGTTTCCTCTTGTGAGGATTATTCTCATGAAGTGGATCTATAGGTTCTTGAGGTTCTTCTATTTCTTGATCTTCTTCTGGAATTGCTTCATTCATGGTTGTATCTCGGATACTGGGTATTTCAGTTTCTTCAGGATCTTCAACTGGTCTCTTCCTGGATTTGTTGTAAGCTGTATCTTCATCAAATTTTAGATCTCTGCTGATGTCGATCTTCTTGAATCTTGGGAAGTATATTCTTTAAGCCTTCGAGCTTTCAGAGTATCCCACAAATATACCCTTCTTTCCTGAAGGATCTAACTTTGTCCTCTTTTCTTTTGGAATGTGTATGTACACTAGATAGCCAAATATTCTGAGATAATTGACTTCTGGTTTCTTTCTGAAAAACACTTCTTTAGGTGTCTTGTTGTCTAGTACTCTATGTGGAGTACAGTTCTGTACATACATAACTGTCCTGGCAGCTTATGCTCATATATGCATAGGAAGATCTTGATCATGGAGCATTGCCTTTGTTGCTTCAATGATTGTTCTATTCTTCCTTTCTTCAACCCCATTTTGTTGTAGATTATATGGAGTGGTCAACTCCCTATTAATCCCTGAATCTTTGCATAATTCCTTGAATTCATTTGATGTGAATTCTCTGCCATTGTCTGATCGGAAAATCTTGATCTTCTTCTCTATGTGGTTTTCGATTAAGGCTTTGAATTCCTTGAACTTGCTGAATACTTCGTCTTTGTTCTTCATGAAGTATATCCATGTCTTCCTAGAAAAATCATCAATGAAAGAAAAATAGTATACATACCCACTTAATGAACTGGATGACATCATACCGCATACATCGGAGTGAATGATTTCCAACATTCCTTTAGCCTTGCTTTCGGTACTTGGAAATGTCTTCTTTGTGTTCTTTCCTTTAGCACATCCCTTGCATACTCCTTCATGTTTTTCCTGCATTTCTGGAAGACCCTCAACAGATTTGCTTGCAAGTGGTAGTGCCCTACAGTGCACATGTGCAAGCCTTCTATGCCAAAGTTCATTTGGTTCTACTGAGTCATGAACCAAGGCTTGTTCTAGTTGGCCCTTTAATCTATAAAGTCCTCCCTCTTGTTCTCCAATTACTACTACATCGTCAATAGTCTTTCCTTTTGGCCACATGAGGACTTGGCCATCTATAAATGCAACTCTTATGCCTTTTGCATCTAATGTAGAGATGGAGAGAAGGTTCTTCTTTAGTCCTGGTACAAATAGGACATCCTTCATTTTCATAGACTTTCCAGAGTCTAATTTGTAGGAGGATTATCCACTACCTTTTATTGGATACCGGTAGTCATCCCCAAGTTTCACCTTGTGGGGTGATTCATGTTCTGGTAGTTTCACAAAGGATTCCTTAAATCCCGTCATGTGTTTGGAAGCCCCACTGTCAATAAGCCAATCATTGCTTCCATGTGTGGCAGTTCCCGTGAAGGCAGAAATCAACACATATTCTTCATCACTTGAAGAACCATCACTATCTTGTTTGATTCTCTTCTTGGAAGGCTCATCATCTTCTGCAGCATGAGCATGATGTCTTTTCTTGATACCTTCCTCCTATGAGATCTATATTTGTTTCTAGGACAATATCTTGCAAGGTGTCCTCTTTCATCACATGTATAGCAAATGAACTTAGACAAATATTTGTTAGATTTCCTAGTGTTATTCTTCTGGCGAGAGTGCTTACCTCTGTGATGGTCTGTTATGCTTTTCTTGGATTGTACTGTGAGAGCTTGATCTTAACTTCCCATATTTTCTTCTCGAGTTAATATTCGAGCTTCTTTTTGTGAGAACTCCTCCCACAATCTACTAAACTTGACTAGCTTCTTTCTGGCACAGATCCCTTAAACGAAAGAGTCCCATGCCCTAGGGAGACCATTCAAGGTGGTCATCACAATTTCTCCATTCTCTACTTCTTCATCTACAACTTCAATTTGTTCCTTGATATGAGATACCCTTGTAAAGTAAGACTGGATGGTCTTCGCATTATGGATCTTTACATTCTTCAATTGGTTTCTCATAGTCATCTTCCTGTTTATGTTCTTCCCTTCAAATAACTTAGTGAGGGCATCAAACATATCTTTAGGTGTCTTTAGGGAGGACACCTGAGGTATGAGATGATCCTTGCTTAAATCAACAATAATCCTCTTAGCCATTACCAATTTCTTTTTGTGTGAGGCCTTAGCCTCATCTCCCTCTGGAATTGGAACTTCTCCACTTATGAAGGAGTCCAATTGATTTTCTTCCAGGACCAGGGAGATCCTATACTTCCAGGCTCGGAATTTATCAACTCCTTCAAGCTTTTCATCAAGCTTGGTATGATGAGATAAAGTTAACAGAGAACCTCAAATGGAAATGCAAAATATTTATATCTTACCAGGTTAAGATGTTCGAATAGGATCTGGAGCTGGATTTCTGCAGAGCTGGTTTCTTGGTTCAGGAGCAGATTAGGGTTTGACTTTCCTAGAGTTCTACCCAACCAAAAAATTTGATCTTGATCTCTAAACTTCGATTTTGGGGAGGATATCAATACAAACTTGGGGTCACTCAAAAATTCCACTTCTGTGGAAAGCCCTAATTTCCTGCAGTAGTGTTGGGTCAAAAACTAAAAATGCTTAGAATCAGATTCTGCTTCGACAGAAATATACGCCCTAGGAAGGAGAGTCATCCTAGCCTCCTTTTTCTGAAAATATGTGGAGAGAGATCCAAAAAGTAGGAAGCCCTAGCTTCAACAACTGCACAGTATCTTCTTCTTAGGTTAGCTCTGATACCATGTTAGATTTTTAACATTTAAGCTATATGATCTTAGAATCTTATCTGAGAGAATAACAAGCACAACAATCAATCACAAGAGACAATTCACATAAAAAATTTTCCTCAGGGAAACCATAAAGAAGGAAACCCTGCAACTTCCTCAGAGATAGAATCAGCACCAAAAGTAAAACACAAAGATACAAAGATGATCTCTCGACAACAGTAGTCTCTCTCTCTCTCTTGTTCCAGCTTCTTCTTCTCTCTCTCAGTTATGCACTACAACTGAGTGTGTGTGACTATGTGATAAATAGAGAGGCTCACTCTCTATTTATACTAATTCCTGACTTGACATTAACTCATCAGGGCCGGCTTCTCTAGGAGAGTCTAATAACCCTAGTGCCACGCAACTGCAGGGTCTTTAATCCTTGAACAAAAAGGAGGGTTACCCTCAATGACTTTACATGACTTGTTTAGTTTATTTATTCTCGCGATAGGATCATTAGGGTATGACATGACACAATTACCACACTGATACTCCTAACAGGGACATTGGGGTATAATATACAAGTGAATACATTCCAAAGTTACAAATACATCAACACTCTAACAGTCCAAAAATGGGTACACGACTTACATGAAGTATAATAGAGAAAGAAACAAGAGAGCACCCAACCAATCAAGACAACGAAACCCTAAACGTCACCTTCAACCAGCACATCAAAACCTTAGAACAATCATTAAGGATCATATCTGTAATTCATCTTCAATACGAGATCACAATGAAAAATTAGAATTGTATTTTTAACCTCCTAGAGACTTCTAGAAGGATCCTCCTTCTAATTCTTCATTGAATTAGGGTTACTTTACAAAAGGTCAAGACATCATAACATTAGGATTGTTGATTAATATAAAATATAATTTAATGTTAAGTCAACATAACCAAAGGGTTAAGATACCACACTAAGGAGGGGCGCTAGAACCAACAAGAGAAACACAATACTGAGTTAAGTACAAGGCTAACCAAAATCCAACAAGAGGTGTCACACCAAAGTGGGAGGAAAACCCTTTTACCCACAAGACCAAGGTGTACCGACAAGGTGGGAGAACAACCTTTTTACCCACAAGAAGTTACCAAAATTTTATCTTTCTCTCTCAAGGTATGCTGTCCACAAGTGTTCCATATAATAACTGAAAGTATTATCATCACCATATAAGGAAAGTCCAAACTGGATGATGTGATCCTCTAGTCCTCTTGACTCCTCCTAAAGGTCAAGTGTTAGTGACATCATCAAGGATTGGCCAATTCTTTGAAGAAACAACCTAGCTCAACCATGTAGGAGAGGAGGACATCGCACATCATCATCTTGGTTAACTGACCAAAATTCTCCTATTTAACTGACCAAGACTGTACCTGCAGGACTTGCTTGGTCCTAGACCAAGAATTTGCATGCTCCTAGGTCAACATGTCTTTGTCTCATCCTACAGGATCTGCTTAGTCCTTTTGACTAAGCACTATCTAATCCATATCCATAATTCTATAGAGAAAGATAGGGGCCCTAGCCACATGCTAGGGACTTTACCATGGCATCAACATGTTTGGTCCCAAACCAAAAATGCTAGTAGACTGCTGGGGGCCCTAAGGTACGTGTTAGGGACTTACTCAACGTGGTTAACTGACTAGGAACTCTAGTTAACTAACTAGGGTTTCATTCAGAGAATGGATCTTGTAGATGCACTATCTTTAACAGCTACAACCCAATGGAAGAAGCTACTTACTTATTTGTTTAAGAATTTAAATTTGAAATCAACTTTCAAATATGAGGTGCAAATCCAATCTACTTGATAGATATATGTTGTTATAGTTCAAATCCTCTTACCTTCATCATAACCCTTTTGAATTGTTTACTTGGATATCATAAGATATCATTATCAACTACAGTTGTGGCGATCTCCAATCTCTACCACTAGGATACAACCCAATGGAATAATATAATTGACATATTTACTAGATTATTAGCTTGCTACAGTTCTAGCGATGCCTCATCTCTACCACTAGGCTACAACCCAATGAAATTATATACTTGACATATTTACCATCTCATTACTTGTTTATTTAAGCATTTGTATTTCAAATCACAAGGCACAAATCAAGTCTACTTGATATGTACGTTGTTATAGTCCAAAACCCGCTACCTTCATCATAACCCTTTTGACATGCATTCACTTGGATATCATAAGATATAATAACTAGATACTTTTTATCACTTAGGTGTAGACGCATCTGGATATCATTATGTCGCCATGACATTTTTTCACAAGGAAAAAGACTATAGTTGATTTGCAAAGCCAATAGTATGCCTGTAAAGGGTCGATTATGTGAATAGTTAAGGTTAAACTAAATAATTAAAATGATATTTTTAATTTAATATTATAAATTGTGATTGGATTGTTTGGTGTGATGTAATCCTTGTGAAGTGGTGCAAGATACCTAATGTTTTAAAACTTGGTCTTGGACTTGGAACCGGTCAAGGGTCAAATCGACTCGGACTCAAACTTGGCAATGACCCAGACCAGTTTGATTCCAATAACTTGTTTTTTTAAATACATAAAATATTCAAATTTTCAAGGGAAAATGATCCATGTCGCCCATGTGGTAGACAAGAGGACAACAAACACAATTGAATGAGTAGGGCCCTGTTATGGTAGAAGCTATTAATGCTAGACTGATCAAAGAAAAAACTATAAAGAATAAACATACACCAGACACTAAACAATTGCAATTAATAGACAATGCCAATCACAAAAGAATGTGAGACAATAATTGATAACAGAGAAACCCCAAGGGTGAAAAGCTCCAATCGGATTGAGCATTCATTGTAAGAGATTGGTCTCTTGAGTCTATAATAAAAGGGATGTAGTGAGACAAAAAACTCGGTTACATGTACACAGGTCGAATGTAGGATCCTCTGGGGCCCAATCGAGCCTTCTCTTTAGGAACTTGTCTTAATGCAGTCAAGAGCAAAAAACCAAAATCCCTTTCATTTTTGAGCTTACAAGTATTTATACAATTCTGAGGGAGCCTTTGGTAACTTCCAACCGTGTTTCAGTTAGAAATAAAATAATTACAATTTATTTTTTTAAGAGACCATTCGTCTTCTTCCGATTCGTCAGCTAGAAGTATATGAAGAGAAATCTTTGCCATGTCAATGGTGTTACTGATGCCTTTCGACTGTTCAAAATGTTGTCTAAGATGCGCTGGAATCATCAAGTACCGTCAACATGAATGATGACCTGTCAGGCGTTTATGTTGGTCAACTAAGTCATGGATCGACGGATCCATAGGGGAGACTGAGTCGTGGATCCAACCAAGAGTTGATTGGGACTAGGAAATAATCGATGGATCTAGTTGAGTCTTGGGATGGATCAAAATTCCCTCCTTAAGTGGAAATAGTCCCCATTTCCTTCTTGTGTAGATGAGGAAACTTGAGCTTCAATTCAGAGAGAGGATACCACTTTCCTTGATATGGAAGTTGTCTTTCTTTGGCCACCTGGAATAAGGGAATTGCTTACATCCTTGTATGGCGTGCTTGTTGTCCAAGGATGGCGTCGAAAACAAGAGGCTCTTGAACATATGGATGGATTTCCTTTGGATATGCCGGTTGTAAGTTGATATGTTCCAATAATGGCAGAAAATATAGTAGAATCAAGTCCACATTAAATATTGGATGCAGACCCAAGTATGGTGGAATGCTGAGCTTAAAAACGTTTTCCCCAACTTTCTCAAGATTGGTGTAAGGACCATATTGCAAAGGCTTCAACTTCTTGTATAGACTACCGAATCTTTCTTTCCTGAGATGCAACTAGAATTGATCCCCAATTTTGAATGAATGAGGAATACAATGCTTATTGTGTTGGGACTTGATTTTTTCATTAGCTCGCTACAACATCTCCTATGCTTGTTTCTGAATCTCACACCCCTGATCCCTGAACTTGAGTTCCTTGTCGATTTCTCATCATCCATGTTCGGTATCGACCAAGCTAGTTGATCGGTTGACCAAGTCAATAGGCACTGATGGTTGAAATCCATAGCAGGATTGAAATAGACACTTACTAGTAGAGCTATTCTGCGCTTGATAAAACTATGCTAGATGTCTGAGAGACTTTCATTCCATGTTCTGTGATGCTTGTGGTTGTACATGCAAAGCAAATGTACCACCGTGCGATTCACAACTTTCATCTGTCCATTAGTCTGAGGATGGAATGTTGTCGACATAGATAATTGTGTGTCGAGATGCTTCCAAAGTGTCTTCCAAAATTGCTAACAAATATGGAGTCATATTAAGAGATGATTGAAGTCGACAAGCCATAGTGTTTCAAACATTTTCAAAGAAGAGTTCAACAGTCTATTGGGCTGTCATGGTCTTCTTGCAAGGAATGAGGATAGCCATTTTATTGGAATATGTCAACCATTACCAGGATTGCATCATGCCGGTGTCGAGTAACAGGATATCCAGTCAAATAATGAAAGGAAATAGATTCCCATGGCCGTCTAGGAGTGTGCAAGGGCGTGCACAAACCTTGTCACTGGTTTGGCAGCTTAGTAATACCACAAACCATGCACGAATTGATATACTTATTGAAATCCATATTAAGTGACAAGGAGCATAAATACTTTTGGAGAACAACAAGAGTCCTTTCAACTCCAAAATGTCCTGTTATTTTGTTGTAGTTTGCATCCCAAATGAGATTCTGTCTGTGATCACCAAAAGGTACATAAAGCTGTTCTAACTTGTAAAGCAGGTGGTCCTCCATGTGGTAGTCGAGATCAATTAACTGACCTATCTGTATTTGTTGATACACTAAAGAGAACTTAGTGTCTTCTTCATACAGTCGAGTCCAAGTAATGGTGTCATAACCATGCATACTTAACATTGTAAGAAATAAAATAACTGGTGGTTGACAAAGGAAATCGATTGATGCATTGGATTTTCATTTTTGATGCTTGATTACCAACTGAAATTGTTGTAGGTAACCAATCCACTTGATTTGTCTCGTTGTCTACAACTTAGACTACGACAGAGTGAACTATAGAGGGTTATGGTCGACATGAATGGTTGTTTCTTTTCTTAGAATATAGTGTCTTAATTGCTTAAGAGCTTGTACAATGGCACCCAAATCCTTCTCGTAGGTAGAATACTTACAAACAATATCACTAATTTTTTTTGAGTGGAATGCGACTGGGTGACCTACTTGCATGATCACTATTCCCATGGCATAGTCGGATGCATCAGTCTCTATTTCAAATGGTTGATGAAAATAAGGTAGCACAAGCATTGAAGTGACACAAAGCTTGTTCCGAAGTTGCTCAACTTTATTGTTGTTGCATTGTATTCCATTTGAAAACTATATTTCACCTCCTTTTGTTAGTTGATTCAAAGGACAATCTATGTGGTTGAATCTCAACACAAATATGTGATAGAAATGACCAAAACCAAGGAAACTCCATAGTTATTGAATGGATTTTGGAGTAGGCCATTCCTTGATAACTTCTATCTTTTCTGGGTTTAATCGAATGCCTTTTGAGTCAATCAGATATCCCAAGTATTTGATATTTGTCATTGCAAAATAGCATTTCTCCAAGTTCAAACAGAGTTTGTGCTATTTGAGAACATTAAACACTTGTTGAAGTTACTGTCAATGTTTTTTCCACGATCTGCTGAATATCATGATTTTATCTAGATAAACAATGACACACTTAATTGCAAAAGGTCTAAGAACATCATCCATATGTTTCATAAAAGTTGCAGGTGCATTAGTTAGACCAACAGGCATAAATAACCTTTCAAATAAACCTTCCCTAGTTTTGAAAGCAATTTTCCATACATCTAAGGACTCTATGGGAATTTGATGATATCTTGACTTAAGGTTGAGTTTGGTAATTAATTTATCGTATTTCAAATAATCAAGTAAGTCATCTATTCTAGGAAAAGGATACCGATACTTTACTGAAATAATGTTGAGAGCCCTGTAGTCAATGAATTGCGCTATGTCCCATTTTTATTAGGAACTAGGACGAATGTACTTCCACAAGGAGAGTATCTAGGTTGAATACACCCTTTGTTGATCAAGTCTTGGTTAATGTACCTACCATGAAAGATTGTGCACATTATGGTTAATTTTGAACTTTGGACTAGTGAAACCCAAGCTATTTCCAAATGCCCCCAAATGATTTAGAATTTTATTTGGAAGGGATTGAGGGGTCTTAGGGAATATTAATGCATCTACTGGAAACTCATAAACTTGCTAAGAACATTTATGGCTTGAACTAATCATGGAGGAATGACAGGGAAAAATACTAGCAATTTCGATGTTGAAACCCCCTAATAGTCACTGACTCTTTTGGATTCCCAAATGTTGTACAAACATTCCTAATCTATGAAAAAAGGATTATCTTGGATAAAGGACTTCAATGGTAACCAAAATGCAACATTTATCATGATCTATAACTTGCTATTGCACCCATGAAGCAGCGAGTTGTAACACATAGACATTGTGTGGAAAGTATAGACAATAAGCATGGAAACTTTTACATGAACTTTGGTAAAATGCCAAAGGGGATTGCATAAAATAACTTGGTAATATACATTAGATTAAATGCTTCTCAAGCAGCTACAAAACTAGAGAAATTATGATGCAAATCTAATGTGTAAGTGATCCAAAAGTTCACAAGGAAGTATAGAGGAAAACTAGCTCGAATGAGATGATTGTTTGGATTCTATACATGGTTTACATGGTATTTTCAGCTATGGATCATATATGTAGCTAAATACAGTTCCATATATCAGATCTTACATCACTTAGGCCACAAGGACTCCATCATCAAGTTTTATACATACGCTAGTGCACTATCAACGCTAGAACATAAGCATAGAGAGGAGAATGGAAGAAGAATAGCTATGAGATGAGCTCAAACTGTAGTGGGACTTGGATCTGCAACAAACACCTGCATTAATATCTGATAAGAGGTATGAATATCCTCTCCTCTAACCTACTTGGATATGGATATTTCACCTTTGAAATTGGTTCAATGGCAGGAAGGGTAAACACCCATCGTGCATGGACAAGCAAAGCTCTTAAAGAGTGCAAAAAAAAATGATCCAAAAGCTGATTTCCTTCCTCATATTCCCTTTTTATTAACTTCATGTGGACTCCTTCCCTCCTTTATCTCTAATTTCCCTCCAAGATACTCACCCAACTCGAGTTAGTGGTTGATTCTCCTTCATGAGACACTTGTCGTCCTCATTCTTGCACCCCTCTTTCCCCAATTCGAATTGAGAATATTGGATGACCATAACTCCCTCCCTCCATGCGCCCTCTTAATGGCTATTTTTAGCCCTGATATGTTATATTTTCCATAGGTATTCTATCATGTTTGAATTTTTAATAGATTCCTTCATTATTGTTGTCATAGATGCCATGGAACCTCGTTACAAGTGTCAAAATTTGTCTATTATGCCTCTTCCTCTTCATGGGGAGTTACTCTTACACTCCAAGTCGAGTTTCCTTGAATCTTTCCATGAATATTGCCTCTTCACCTTCCCCAAGTATGTTACCCTCAACCTTGAACTCGAATTTGTGTGAGAATGATGCCAAATGTAGCGGGGAATTTTGCCACATGTGGGTCCTACAACCTCTTATGTTCCCTCATGATCCAATGCCACCTTATTTTCCCTTTTATTATTATTTATTTGGACCATTTAATGTGAATTTGTAAGTCTAAGGTCATTTTGGGCATTGTAGCTCCCTTATTTCAAATTTTAATGCTTCCACCCCAACCTAGGGAACTAGTAGGTTAGTGGAATTTTTCCTCCATGATAATTTATTTGAATGGGAACATTACATCTTATATTTGTTTGTGGATTTCTTTATTTCTAAAAAATACCTTCTGTAAGCAGATGCATTGGGTAATGAAGAACCAAAAACAATATCAATGGAGTTTTTTATCTAGCAATGTTGTGGTACTCCAGTTGGATCTATATTTCAAGTCTTCTATCAAATTGCTATGGTTGTTGAGGGTGGAGGTCGTTGGAGAGACGACTGGTTGTTGTGAACTTCCAGGAGTGTTGAGGTTTAATCATTAGCAACTTGAAATTTTGAGCCTACTTGATAAATTTTTTGGCTTGCTTTGCTGAAACCATCTTGACTGTTGGTGTGGGGTGACGTTCAGTATTCCATATCACTGCTTCTAGATTTTGACAATCACTTTCTATGGTATCGATTGATACCTTCCATGTCTGTCCCACAAGTAAGACTTTCCAAACAGTATGTCGAATACTGAAAGCAGTGCAACGTTGTAGAGCAACTCATCTTGAAAAGGATTGATGAAGTAAGGTAAGCTGCACTATCAGGTGATCTTGAGTTCTTGTCCATCCTTCATCCAATTGATGTTGTAAGGTTGCGGATACAGAGTAGTAACAAGAACCAATTTCTTCACAATGTCTTCAGAAACAAATTTCTTTTAACTACCATTTTCTATAATCAGATGCAATGGGATATTCTGAACCCATATATGTGTATGGAATAATCATTCCCTTTCCTCGTTATCGATGACAGTCAAGTTTGCAAGGGATATTGAAGTCGATGTCAATTAAGTCGTGGAGCAAGGGTAAAATTTCACAATAGCTTTGTTAGCCGAATCAGAAGTAGACATCTATGCCAAGAATGCCTTCTAAGATTTTCATTTTGATGCGTCATGCCAAGCTGAACTATGGTAATCACACCATTTCCTGTGGGAGGTTGTTTATGTGATTTTCCCTTGTCTTTGTTGAAAGTATTTTTACTCTGTTTCGGTTTCTAGGAAGTAGTCTGAGAAGACTGTTTTGATTTGTTAAAGTTAGCAGTCGAATGATATTTCTTATCGAAAGGTTGACTAGTCAATTTGGTCTGGAAATGTCCTTTTCTTTAATTTCATCTCAATCTTGATGTCATGTAATGGAATGCATCTGCAAGAGTTCCAATAGTGAGAAATTCCATCTTTTATTGGATATAAGGAGCTAAACTGCTGATATACTTCATAACAAGTAACTTTTATTCCTCCTTAGCACCAAGTCATGCTATTAGTCGGTGGAATTCATCGACATAACTCTGTATAGTTTGATCTTTCCATTGTCTCAACTGGTGCCACTTCTTGTACTACTGTTCCATGTACTTGGGTGGATAAGATTACTTCCAGACATGTTCAAATTTTTTTCTCATGTATTAGTAGGGTTTCCATCTTCATCGGATTTCATCGAGAGATTTTACCACCAACCGTGTCTAGAAGTTGACATCTTCAAAGACAGGAGGGTGACTTTCTCAGCCTTAGAAAATTGATTCACATAGAAATAAGACTCCAATTGTTGTATCCAGTTGTCTACAGATTCTGCATAAATATTTCCTTCTAAATTCAGTATGTCCAAGTTCATTTGCACCTTAAAGGGGATAACCTTGTCAAAGGAATTTCGCGTCGGGTTGCTAACCAAATTCTAGCTAAATAAAATGGTAAATTGAACAAGAATATCATTGAAATGCTAATACATTTCAGTTCACTGTCGAGTGAGAGCCTACTTAGTGAGTCGTTCAGTTTCTCCACTAGGAGTGTTGCCCACATTTTCACTTGCCATCTTCGGTCTGGGGTTATGAGTAGATAAATATTCAAAAGTCGAAGTTAGAGGTATGTTGAGTAGGTGAGTCTTGGAGCATGTTTGAACATGCATAAGTTGGATTTGTTGATGTAATTGTAACTTCAGAATGTAGTCACTTGTATATATTATGTATTGTACCCCGAATTTATTCCGGGAAGTGTTTGTAATGTAATTGAGTCATGTCATGCCCCAATGTTCCGATCGGGAGTTTCTATAATGTAAACAAGTCATGTAAAGTCATTGTGGGTAACCCTCCTATTGACAAGGGTTAAAGTCCCCGCAGTTGTGGGCCGCTAGGGTTATTAGACTCTCCTAGTGAAGTCGGCCCTATTGAGTTATTGTCAAGTCGGGAATTAGTATAAATAGAGAGTGAGCCTCTCTATTTATTACACACTCACTCACACTTAGTTGTAGCGCATAACTGAGAGAGAAGAAGTTGTTGGGACAAGACAGAGAGAGACTACTGCTGTCGGGAGATCATCTTACTGTTTTGGGGTTTTAATTTTGGTGCTGATTCTATCTCTAAGGAAATTGCGAGGTTTTCTCCTTTATGGTTTCCCCGAGGAAAATATTTGTGTCCATTGTCTCTTATGTTTGATTGCTGTGCTTGTTATTCTCTCAGTTAAAGATCCTAAGATAATGCTAGCTTAAATGTTAAAAATCTAACATGGTATCAGAGTTAACCTGAGAAGAAGACACTGTGTAGCTATGAAAACTAGGGCTTCCTACTTTTTGGATCTCTCTCCACATATTTTCAACAAAATAAGGTTGGGCTGACTCTCCTCTCTAGGGCACATCTTTCTGTCGAAGCAGAATCTGATTCTGAGCATTTTCAGTTTTTGACCCGACACTACTGCTGGAAATTAGGGCTTTCCACAAAGGAGGAATTTTTGAGTGAGCCCAGGCCTGGATTGATATCCTCCTCAAAATCAAAGTTTAGAGATCAAGATCAAATTTTTTGGTTGGACATAACTCCAAGAAAGTCAAACCCTAATATGCTTTTGAACCAACTCTGCAGAAATTCAACTCCAGATCCAGTTCCGACATCTTGACCTGGTAAGATCTAAATATTTTGTATTTCCATTTGAGGTTCTCAGATAAGATGTCTCATCATACCAAGCTTGATGAAAAGATTGAGGGAGCTGATAACTTACGAGCCTGGAAGTATAGGATCTCCCTGGTCCTGGAAGAAAATGAGTTGGACTCCTACATCAATGAGGAGGTTCTAGTTCTAGAGGGAGATGAGGCTAAGGCCTTACACAAAAAAAAGTTGGTCATGGCTAAGAGGATTATTTCTGATTCAGTCAAGGATCACCTCATACCACATGTGTCCTCCCTCAATACACCTAAAGCTATGTTTAATGCCCTGACCAAACTGTTTGAAGGGAAGAACATAAACCGGAAGATGACTTTGAGGAACCGGTTGAAGAATGTAAAGATCTAGAATGACGAGAACATACAGTCATACTTTACAAGGGTTTCCCAGATCAAAGAACAACTTGAAGCAGTGGAGAATGCAGAAATTGTGATGACAACCTTGAATGGTCTCCCTAGACCATGGGATTCTTTCATCCAAGGAATCTGTGCTAGAAAGAAGCTAATCAAGTTCAGTAGACTGTAGGAAGAATGCTCACAAGAAGAAGCTCGAATAGTAGCTCAAGAAGAAAATATGGGAAATGAAGATCAAGCTCTCACAGTACACTGCAAGAAAAGTAGAAGGGACAATCATCATCACCAAGGTAAGCATTCTCATTAGAAAGATAATTCTGTAAGAACAAACAAGGATCTATCCAAACTCAGATGCTATACATGTGATGAAAGATGACACTTTGCTAGAAATTGTCCCATGAATAAATCTAAGAAGAAGAAGAATTCCAAAAGAAGACATCATGCTCACACTGCTGAGGATGATGATCCTCCCAGAAAGAGAGTAAAACAAGAAAGTGAAGATTCTTCAAGTGATGAAGAATATGTTCTGATCTTCGCTCTCACGGGAACTGTCACACATGGAAGCAAAGATTGGCTTATTGACAGTCGGGCTTCCAAACACATGACAGGATTCAAGGAATCCTTTGAGAAACTATCCGAACATAATTCACCCCATAAGGTGAAACTTGGGGATGACTACCAATATCCCATAAAAGGTAGTGGTGAATCCTCCTACAAGCTAGACTCTGGAAAGTCTATGAAAATGAAGGATGCCTTGTTTGTACCAGGACTAAAGAAGAATCTTCTCTCCATATCGACACTAGATGCAAAAGGCATGAGGTTTGCATTTGTAGATGGCCAAGTCCTCATGTGGCCAAGAGGAAAGACCATTGATGATGCAATAGTAATTGGAGAATAAGAAGGAGGATTATACAAATTGAAGGGCCAACCAGAACAAGCTTTGGTTCATGACTCAGTAGAGCCAAATGAACTTTGGCATAGAAGGCTTGCACATGTACACTACAGAGCACTACCACGTGCAAGAAAAGATGTTGAAGGACTTCCAGAAATGCAGTCAAAACATGAAGGAGTCTGCAAAGGATGTGCGAAAGGAAAGAACATAAAGAAGACATTTCCAAGTAGCGAAAGCAAAGCAAAAGGAATCTTGGAAATCATTCACTTCGATGTATGCGGTCCAATGTCATTTAGTTCATTAAGAGGGTATGTATACTGTGTTTCTTTTATTGATGATTTTTCTAGGAAGACATGGATATACTTTATGAAGAACAAAGATGAAGTTTTCAGTAAGTTCAAGGAATTCAAATCCTTGATCGAGAACCACACAGAAAAGAAGATCAAGACCTTTCGATCATATAATGGCGGAGAATTCACATCAAATGAATTCAAAGAGTTATGCAAAGACTCAGGGATTAAGAGGGAGTTATCCACTCCATATAATCCACAACAGAATGGGGTTGCAGAAAGGAAGAATAGAATGATCATGGAAGATGCAAGGGCCATGCTTCATGATCAATACCTTCCCATGCATCTATGGGCAGAAGCTTCCAGAACAACGGTGTATGTACAGAACTGTACTCCACACAGAGTACTCAAGAACAAGACACCTAAAGAAGTATTTTCCGGCAAGAAACTAGAAGTCAACCATCTCAGAATATTCAGCTGTCCTGTATACATACACATTCCGAAAGAAAAGAGGACAAAGTTAGATCCTTTAGGAAAGAAGGGTATATTTGTGGGATACTCTGAAAGCTCGAAGGCTTACATAATATACTTCCTAGGATTCAAGAAGATCGACATCAGCAGGGACGTAACATTTAACAAAGACTCAGCTTACAACAAATCCAGAAAGAGACCCGTTGAAGAACTTGAAGAAACAGAAGCACCCAAAATTCATGACACAACCATGAACGAAGAATTTCAAGAAGAAGATTGAGAATTAGAAGAACCTCAAGAACCTGTAGATCCACTAGATCCACCTCAGGAGAAGAATCCTCACAAGAGGAAACCTGTTTGGGTACGAGAAGCTATCCAAGGTGCAGAAATATAAGGGGCTCCAGAAGAAAATCACAGAGAAAGAAAAAGAGCCTGGTCCTGCTCTGGGTATGTAGCCTTGTTATGTGACTTCATCGATAAAGAACCCTCCAACTATGAAGAAGCATCAGAAAGGAAAGAATGGAAGGATGCTATGATCGAAGAGTATCAATCGATCATGAAGAATGATGTTTGGGATATTGTCCCAAGACCAGAAGGGAAGTCTGTTGTAACTTCCAAATGGATCTACAAGATCAAGCATGCTGCAGACGGTAGCATAGAAAAATATAAAGCAATATTTGTGGCTCGTGGCTTCTCCCAGAAAGAAGGAATAGATTATGAAGAAACTTTTGCACCTATAGCCAGATACACTTCCATC
This sequence comes from Pseudotsuga menziesii, assembly GCA_001517045.1. Lineage (NCBI taxonomy): Eukaryota > Viridiplantae > Streptophyta > Pinopsida > Pinales > Pinaceae > Pseudotsuga > Pseudotsuga menziesii. Next base: position 103,008 of record LPNX010685851.1, on the reverse strand, counting down.
AAATCAGTACTTGTTCTGGTTGCAGTGATGAAATGGAAGATACACCAGATGGATGTCAAGATTGCTTTCTTGAATGGTGTAGTGGAAGAGGAAGTGTATGTGGAGCAGCCACTTGGTTTTGAGACACATGCCAGGGAATCTCATGTGTGTAGATTGAAGAAAGCCCTGTACGGTTTGAAACAAGTACCCAGGACATGGTACGACATAATTGATGGATTTCTATCTAGTTTAGGCTTTACCAAAAGTAAAGCAGACTCCAACCTTTACTACAAGGTTGAAGAAGGGAACCCAGTGATACTCCTAATGTATGTAGATGACCTGTTTGTAACAGGGGGAGATGGGTTGATTACTGATACAAAGAGGAAGCTTGCTGTTGAGTTCCAAATGAAGGACTCGGGTATGATGCACTATTTTCTAGGCATGGAGGTGTGGCAGAATGCAGATGGAATTTCCCTCGGACAAGGAAAGTATGCAGTAGCTATCCTGAAGAGATTCAGGATGATGGACTACAAGGCCATGACCACACCTATGGAATCGAACCTGAGGCTATTGAGTGATGCTTCATCAGAAGCTATTGATGCTACGATGTATTGTCAGATGATTGGGTCCTTGATGTACCTGACGAATACGAGACCATATATTTTCTTTGCTGTGAACACCTTGAGCCAGTTCCTGACAAATCCAAGACATGTTCACTTGATTGCTGCAAAGCATATTTTGAGGTACCTGAGGGGTACAGTTGATTATGGGCTCAAGTATAAGGCGGATCAGAAGATTAATCTAGAAGGTTATGTTGATTCATATTGGATAGGCAGTGCCATCGATAGAAAGAGCACCTCAGGGTGTTGCTTCAGTGTGGGATCAGGTGTGATCTCTTGGTTTAGCAGGAAGCAATCCCGTGTGGCACTGAGTACAGCTGAAGTAGAGTATGTCGTAACTTGTTCAGCTAGTTGTGAGGTAGTATGGCTAAGGAAGCTAATATATGATTTATTTGATCTCAAGTTAGATGCTACTTGTATATATTGCGACAACCAGAGTTGTGTGAAGTTGTCGGAGAACCCAGTGTTCCATGACAAGTCGAAGCATATCGAGATAAAATATCACTATATCAGGGATATGGTGTAGAGAGGAGAAATGAAGCTCCAGTATGTTGCGATGGACGAACATATAGCTGATGTGTTGATGAAGCCATTGGCCAGAGTGAAGTTTGAGTACTTCAGGGAGAAGCTTGGTGTTCTCCAGATCGAGGTTACTTCCAAGGGGAAGTGATGAGTCCGTGAGCCATTCTGACATGGTGAGAGGATTGGTTCCTTCCATGGTCAGATGTAAGGACTGAGCCATTCTGTCATGGTGAGAGGATTGGTTCCTTCCATGTCAGATATGAGTGCTGAGCCATTATGATGTGACTATAGGATTGGTTCCTACATGATCAAATATAAGTGTTGAATGCCATTCTCTGAATGGAGGCACCTGGTCAGTTACCAAGAATACTCAGCCTAGGGTTGAGGGCCATTCTGATATGACTGTGGGATGTGTTCTCACATGATCAGATATAAGTGCAGGGCCATTCTGATGTGATTGAGGGATGTGTTCCCACATGATCAGATATAAGTGCTGAATTCCATTCTCTGGGAGAATGGAGGCACCTGGTCAGTTACCAGGAATCCTCAGCCTGAGGCTGAGAGCCCTTTCGACATGTAGGTTGGATTGGTTCCTCGCATGGTTGAATGTAAGTGCAGAGCCTTTTCGACATGTAGGTTGGATTGGTTCATCACATGGTCGAATGTAACTACAGAGCCTTTTTGACATGTATGTTGGATTGGTTCCTCGCATGGTCAAATGTAAGTGCAGAGCCTTTCTGACATGAATGCTAGATTTGGTTCCTCTCATGGTCAAATGTGAGTGCTGGGCCTTTCTGACATAGATGACTGGATTGGTTCCTCTCATGGTCAAATGTGAGTGCCTTTTTGACATGTATGTTGGATGTGTTCCTCACATGGTTAGATGTAAGTGCTGGGTGGGCCATTCTGACTTAGGTTCAAATATAAGTGCTGAAGAAGACCTACATGGAGGCTAGGCCTACAACTAGGATGGAAAAGGGGTGGCTCTGTAGAAATTCCTGTGATGAGAAGAATCAAGAGATAGCACTTGTGATGATGATCCAACAGAGATGTTCCAGAACCAGAGATGATCCAGATCCAGTGATGATCCAGATCCAGAGATGATCCAGATTGAGTGATGATCCAGATCCAGTGATGAAGATGACTTGAAGAATAAATGGCTTGAAGATGAAGATGACGAGAACTTGACGATGATTCAGACGATACAGAGAAGAAGACTTGTGCTGATAAATTGTGTCGAGAGAATACCTTCCTAGTTAAGAGGGTGTGTTGATGTAATTGTAACTTCAGAATGTATTCACTTGTATATCTTATGTATTGTACCCCGATGTTTATTCCGGGAAGTGTTTATAATGTAATTGAGTCATGTCATGCCCCGATGTTCCGATCGAGAGTTTCTATAATGTAAACAAGTCATGTGAAGTCATTGTGGGTAACCCTCCTATTGATCAAGGGTTAAAGTCCCCGCAGTTGTGGGGCCCTAGGGTTATTAGACTCTCCTAGTGAAGTCGGCCCTAGTGAGTTATTGTCAAGTCGAGAATTAGTATAAATAGAGAGTGAGCCTCTCTATTTATCACACACTCACCCACACTCAGTTGTAGCGCATAACTGAGAGAGAAGAAGTTGTTGGGACAAGAGAGAGAGAGACTACTACTATTGGGAGATAATCTTACTGTTTTGGGGTTTTACTTTTGGTGCTGATTCTATCTCTGAGGAAGTTGCAGGGTTTTCTCCTTTACGGTTTCCCCGAGGAAAATCTTTGTGTCCATTGTCTCTTATGTTTGATTGCTGTGCTTGTTATTCTCTCAGTTAAAGATCCTAAGATAATGCTAGCTTAAATGTTAAAAATCTAACATGCTTAACTACGCAAGTAGTGTTTAAGCAAGGTTGGAGCAATTAGGATATGATACCAATGCTCCATGTCACCCAGGAGGTCTATAGGAGGACATTGGAGATGAGTGAATGAGTTGGGCCCTATTATGGCATAATCTATTAATGCTAGACCGATTAAAGAAACATCTATAAAGAATAGCATACACCGGACACTAAACAATTGCAAAATTAATAGATAATGCCAATCACAAAATAATGTGAGACAAGTACAATGATAATGGAGAAACCCTAAGGGTAAAAACTCCAATTGTATTGAGCAGTCATTGTAAGAGGAAAGTCTCTTGAGTCTGTAAGCAAATGGATGTAGCGATTCGAAAAAATCGGTTACATGTGCACAAACAAATGTAGGATCTGTTGGGCCCCAATCGAGCCTTCTCTTTAGGAACTCATATTAATGCATTCAAGAGCAAAGAACCAAAGGCCCTTTCATTTTCGAGCTTACAAGTATTTATACAATTCTGATAGACGATTGGGTACCTATCCGCCGTGTTTCAGTTACAAAGAAAATAGTTATAATTAATTTTTTTAAGAGACTATTCATCTTCTTTAGATTCATCATCTAGAAGAAGATGAAGAGACATCGTTGCCATGCTAATGGATTTTCTAATTCCTTCCGACTATTTAGAATGTCATTTGACACATGCTAGAATAATTAAGTACCGTCGGCATGAATGATGATCCATCGAGCATGTATTTTGATCGACTAAGTCTGTGGATCGACTGATCTGCAGGAACAACTGAGTCATGGATTTGACCAAGGAGTCGACTGGGACTAGGAAATAGTCGACGGATCTAGTTGAATCTTGGATTGGATCAAAAACATAATTTTAAAACCATTAGAGAAAAAATATACAAGTATACTCATGTATATATCATGCAAGGGTTAATATATAAAAAATGCACAAAGTGTGATGCATATATGGATCAAAATTGAAAATATATAATCAACAAGGCTTTAAATGGTCTACAGAGTCCAAAAAACAACATGATATGTCTACAAAGCTACAAGATCAACATGGTTAATCATCAAATATCAAACTCATGATAGGGGTAGATTTGACTCATTTCAGAATGTTAGCATACGTAGATAGTTGTCTGTTAGACTAGGGGAGAGTTGAGAAAACAACTAGCAAAAAAATTGAATGCCACAAGTAACAATGAGATGGAACACAAATCCTTCAAGATGGGATGCAACCTCAATTAGATGCCAAATTCACTACAAAGAACCCAAGAGGAATGCCCAACAAGCTCCAAAGCCTCCAAATGCTCAATAAAGATGATGAAGATGGTGCGAGGCAAATAGTGGGGTGGGGGGTGGGGGTTCATAAAGCATCAAGTGAAATTCATATATGACCTAAAATAAATAAACAAAGAATATTTCAATGGCACATATAGTCCAAAAAATTTCATGTTACAACACATGACACCATGTTTCGTCCTCCTTTAGGGTCTAGCCCTTGCCTCTACCTAAAATATTGAAGTTGATACTCCAAGGACATTAGTCAACACCCTACAATTTTGATGAAACTTCCTATTCCAAGACTTAAAATAAGGTAGAAAAAATTTCCTATGCTTGATAAGTGATTTTGTTGACTAAATGGTACATTTTTTATTAAGGTAATGACGAAGGAGTCCAATCAACTTTAACAATCAGGCATCAACACTGCCAACATCAAGGCACATAGAGAGCTTGATGTGCTTGATTAATTTCTTATCTCTAACCCTCGTACATGATAGAATCTAATGGAAACATTGCAATCCTAAAATCTTGAAAACTATTAAGACTGTTGAATTTTGAATGGGATCTAAAATTCTACTTTTGTATATAAATTTTGATGAGGTTGGAACTACTCTCAAACATCCCGGAACAATTGATGGTAATGTTAAAAATTTAAGTAAAATGATAGAAAATAAAAGATAAGTAGTCACTTTTTTTAATGTTTTAATATTACCATTTACTATTATTGACTTCAATGTCGCTTATATAAAACTGGTTGCGTTTGTACAAAATTAATCATTTTTTTAAAATTCGTGTCTACATCCATGCGTGCACCTCAGGTAGATTTGGATTAACTTGGTCAAGTTAATTCAAAACTGATTAGTTTGGTACCCACTCGGTCGGTTGGATGAGCTGACTTGACCAGTTTGGTACCAAACCGATTGAGTGAGCTAGTTTGAAGCTTGGTTCGAAATCCATATCCAACAACTCGATTGAACGGGCCGGTTTCGAGTCAGACTGACTGAGTTTTAAAACATTGTCGACACCTTTGGCAATGTTTTGCATTCAAGATGATAATAAGCATTGAGAAGTAGAGCGTTAAATGTCGTTTGGAGTCTCTTGCCACACAAATTAGCTCCCTACGCAAAGTCTCATAATAGGTTCTAGATAGCTACAACTATGGAAGTATTTCCACTATCACCTAAGCAACACTTCCCTTCCCTTTAAGTGATGATGTCCAATCTTACACTAAAGGGGATTCTCTAAGGCAATTAAGGTTGATTGATTAAGTGACGAGTGATGAATAGCCCTTTAGATTGCTTGTGAAGGGTTATGAGTGAGTTAATACATGCTAGTTTAAGTTGTTTGTATTAAATGACAAACATCCATACAATGATATTTCACAATAGACAATCTTACTCACAAATAACTTACTTAAACCATACACATGAGAAAGATGAAATGAAATGTTAAAAGACACATCTTTACTCATGTAAAACACTTATGCATTAGATTTGAGCAAGTGACGAAATAAGTGTCCTTTGATTATTCAACAAGTTAATATAAATTAAAAATGTTGCGTGACCATTTTGTATCAAGTAAATAAACACAGTAACAAATAACCAATAATAAACTTTAACTTTAAAACATGTAACAAGTGGATTCCATAACATTAAAACTGTAATGTAGATTGCTCATTGATCAAATATTTAGAATATTTGCAATAATTTCAATAAAATGAATGTGAAGTGGGTTCTTAAAACAACTAGAAAATTGAAAAAGATTTAACTTAATACAAGTATGGTGTGAGAATACCTAATTTTTTTTATGCTTAAGGTCAAATTAACATGTAGAGTTAAGAACTATGAAAGAATTCATTGAGTGAACTTGATATAGCACATTCAAACTGCTTAAACCCTTATAAGTAAAACATTAAGATTAAGATTGTAAATAAAAGGGATTAAGTTATTTTATTTTGAATATTTAAAGTTTTATGCATCAAATCAACTTGAATGACTTTTTGTAATGGGATTGTAAGAACAAATAAAACATTAAGATTAAGATTGTAAATAAAAGGGAATAAGTTAATTTATTTTTGTTCTAGGATTGTAAGAACTAATAAAACATTAAGATTAAGATTAAGATTGTAAGAACTATAAAAACAACTAATTATTTCACACAATATATAAAATATCTAATAGAAGCATCACATGAAAATAAAAATTACATAATGTTTTTTTAACATAAAGGTAAACAACATCATTAGAAAGAGGCTCTTGTTTTAGAGCTGTTTTCCGGGTAAAACAAAATTTTTATTCACAATAAAATATCCAATAGAAGCATCACATGAAAATGGAATTTTACACAATGTTTTTTTAAACAACATCATTAGAAAAAGGCTCTTGTTTTAGAGCTGTTTTTCCTAGTAAAACAAAAATCTTTATTCATAAAAATATGTAAATTATTTTGTTGAAACTTAATAGAAAAAATCCAAATCATCAATAAAAACATGTCAATATCCAGTAATTCACAAAGAAAGTACTAAACTCCAACTTAACTTAAATAGGATCTGTAAATTAAATCAACTACTTCAAACTTAACCAAATAACCTTCAATTCCAATGCAAATGAAATTAATTTTCTGAAATAAATATACTTATTTAATTAGATTTGAAAGCAAAGCATAAATGAAATTAATTTTCTGAAATAAATATACTTATTTAATTAGATTTGAAAGCAAAGCATAATATTGGGGGTTATTTACTAAAATTTAAGTAGCAAATTATAATTATAATTTCAAAAAAATTATTTAAAGAAAAGTTTGCAAAGTGAAACTGAAATGAGGTTTGTTTTGGTGGTTATTTAATGAAATTTAATTAGCAAATTATAATTCTTAGAAAATTGTTTAAAGAAAAGTTCCGTAAGTAAAATTGAAATAATGTTTGTTTTGTTTTTTTAGTGATTAGTGCCTTAGCCCGGAGTGACCATGGAGTCTTAAAGGATGGAATTAGACTTTTTAAAAAGAAGAAAATAAGAGATTGTTTAATCAATCTTTCAACTTTATGGCTCATTTGCTCTTTTTAAAGCTTAAAAAAAATAACTTGATATACTTAAAAAAATTTCTATGCCCTTGAAGCTTGAGAAAAAAAACTGTTATACTTAAAAAATGCTATGCAATTGCATATTAATAAGTGCGTGTAAATCTGTAAATCATATTGTAAAGTGCATACTTTTTTTTAAATGGAATGTCAACAAAATCTTGTCCAATGAAGGCTCTTTCATTCACCAATCTAAGATAATAATATAGAGGATAATCTCTTATAGAGGATGCGAGTGTTAAATTCTCACCAATATCATGTGCCATGACCCACTCACATCTAACCATTTTGGTATTGAAGATGAAATGCAATATTGTCAGTATATATATATATTTTTTCGAAAGAAAAAGAGTGTTTTTTTCGAAAAAAATAAAATAAAATCAATATAAGCCATGGTTGACTCAAGACATAGGATCGTCTATACAAAGAAGAGTTACCTATTTACATTTTTGTAGAAACAAAAAGTTTCAAAAAAATGTTTGAAATATAGTAAGATTCCTCCATCATTTCCGAGAGAGGCTTACAGCCTTTAGAATTACATTCCTGTATTCATGGAGTGATCCCACACTTCATTGTATTCGTATCATTGAAACTTATCCAGTTTCAAGTAGAGTTTTAAGGCTTAATCAAAAGAGAAGATATTAAATATGGAAAGATTACCTATTGAAGATCTCTGTGCTTAATGTGGAAAGATTACCCGTGTTGCTAAACTACCTGCCTCCTGGTTAAATGATAAATTCCCTATATGTATGATCTAGTGTGCGTCGATTGAACTTCCCCATGAATGACCATATACTCTTTAGAATATGTGAAAGGAGACTGTTTGAGCATATATATTCCTTTTTATCCATTTAGTTGCCAACTTTGAATCAAATAGGACATGTATATTTGTTATTCCGCGTGAGATAACCACTTTCAGCATTGTTATGATGACCAAAAGTTCGACGTGGTTGTTTCTGTTATATCTTGCTCCTGTTTGAAAACTATATTTTTGCTGTGTGCGATGATATAACTTCCTGCTCCTGATTGACTGGTATTCCCTCAAGAAGCTCTATCTATGAAACAGTAAGGGTGTCCACTGTCATAAACTGGTGCTTGCTTCTCTCTTTCTTGTTACTGACAGGCATGCAAGAATGTTTTCCAGTGAGTACTTGTATCTATAAAGCGCTGCTAGAAGAGTTTTTATTTTTTTGGAACATGTTATCATTCCTTGTTATCCAGATACATCAACACACTATTAGTGGGATCGAGAGATGTTCCAAGATTTTGCATTCTGAGTGCCATTTGTCCCATGCCTCTCTGAGAGTTGGGATGTGGGCCATCCCACTTTGTAATCAGTGATTGAAAAGTGGATTGAACCGCACTCCATACTTCCTGAGTGAAATGACATGAAACAAGAATGTGATTGATTGATTCTCCATAGTTTTGCACAAAGAGTAGATAGTTGGCAGCTGAAAACCTCTCTTCAGTAGATTGTTCCATGTAAGCACCTTGTTGTTCAGAGCTAGAAATCATTTTGTTTTTGGAGATGTTGGCAGTTTCCATACCCCATTTTGAATGGTCCTCACTGAAAGTAGATGAGAGTTCGATATCCTATCTTTAATTTATATGATCCAACTGCAGGGTTCTTTATCCATATGAGAGAATTTGGATCTTTATTGATGCTTTTTTTTAGCACATGAATATATTTCTCCCATTGCGTAGCTTGTATACCCGAGAAACCAACTCTGGAGGCTCTGAAATATTCTGATATCCCTAGATTTGCATTCTCCTCATGAATGTTTGACAGATGAGTGAAGTTTAGGAAGTGAAGAGAGGCATCAATGTCATTTGAAATGATCTCCTCAGAGGATAGTCCGATAATGGGATCAATATCAATAGTTATTCAATGTCCTTTCCCAGAGTCCAAGAAAGATCCTGGCCAATGATACGGAAACTTCGATTAATGATGCACCAAAAAAGAGAGACTCTAGGGTTGTAGTAGCGGGAGGGAGTGAGCTAGCTGTGGAGCAAAACTCCCTCCATCGGACGGAGGAGGAGCAAAGTCAACGCTAACTTTGCTCCTCCTCCGCCCAATGAGGGAGGATTGCTCCACAGCTAGCTTACTCCGTAGCGGGAGGATTGAATCCATGAAATGATCGAGAGAGGGATTATATATTTCTAATACATAACTACCTGCCATAAATTTTTTTGCGTTGAGCCTCCATAAGCTTTTTGCGGCCAAGGCCTGAGAGAATAGAGACATCCTTGATTCCCTAGCCTCCCTGACCCTTTGGTTTGCATAATGATTCCCATTTGCAGAGTGGGAGTCCAACTTTATCTCTATTCCTTGACCAGAGATAAGATATGCAAATTATCCTTATCTGGTTGACAACTTCTTTTGGAATGTAATTTAGAGACATCGAATACACTGAGATGGTTTCGATGACATTTTTAATGAGTGTTTACCTTCCAGCCAACGAGATCCATCTGTGATACCAGAGTTCTAGTATTTTGCTGATTTTTTGAGTCTATAGTCATTTGCTTTTAGCATAAGCCTTGAATATTTGAAAACAGAGTCAACGTTCTGCTCTGGGACGGGAAGTAAAATAAAAATAACTTCCCAATGTAAAGTTCTCAATGGATTGTTCTTTGTTTATGAATATGCTGAGAGCATCTGCTACAATGAGAAAAAGTAAAGGAGACAACGAATAGCCCTAATGGAGGCCGCAGGAGGGAGAGAAAAATGATGAAGCATCTCCGTTGATAAGGATAGTGAAATAGACGCTTTTGAAATAGTATTCAACCCAATTTATGAAGGGAGGGGTAAATCCAACTTGAGTTAGGATAAGGCGCAGGGAGATCCAATTTACTTTGTCAAAAGCCTTGGATAAATCATTTTTCAACATGAAAGGATGGGCTTTTGTTTTTAAGGAAGGGAAAGCTTCTTGAGCCACTCCAACGACATCATGGATACTTCTATTGTCCAGGAAACTGAATTGTTCAAAATAAATGTTGGAGGAGAGTATGGGCTTAATTTTGAGGGCAACGATTGAACGACCTTGGGGATAAGTTTATATATATAGTGGCACAGGGAGATTGGTCTATATATCAAAGCCCGATGGACCGGAATCGCTCTTAGGGATATTGTCAATAAGAATGGAATTGAATGGGGGATGAATTTTGCATGTAGACCTTGATTCTTTAACAACAGTTACAATGTCCTCGGCCACTAGATTCCAGAAGTGTACGGTAGAATTCAGAGGTCTAGCCATAATTACCTGGTGATTTTACAGGTTATAAAGAGAGAAGAGCACTATGAACTTCAGTCTTTGCAATTGGTTGTTGAAGCTCGTCTTCCTATTCCATAGATATCCATCCTCCAAAGAAGTGGTGATTACCATAATATCTCTAACGTTTTCTTTTGGCGGCTCTGTGTAGAGAGATTTATAGTGTTTATCAGTAGCTTTGGATATGGAGAAGGAATCTTTGCATTCCTCTCCCTTATCATTCTTAACATTCCATATGGTGTTTATGGCTCTTCTCCCATTTGTATGGTGATGAAAAAGTCTAGTATCATCATCATCTTCCGAAAGCCATAGGGTTCTACTCTTCATCCGCCATTTTTCCACCATCCAAGCAAGTAATCTATCCTTCTCCCTCTCCAATTGAGCAATTTAATCTAAAGTAGCTCGATCCATTTGTGAACTTGCAATAGAACCCATTTGCCTCGAAATCTGATCCTCCACACCTATTAGATTTTTTCATAATTTTTGAAAGTCTTCTTTGCCCATCTTGTTAAACCCTTAATTTTGATTAAGTTCATATGTAAGGAAATCAAAATTGGAGACTTAGCTGAATCCACACAAGGAGACCATTTGTTTGTGACGATAGACTTGATGTCTTTGTATTTGAGCCAGTGGGAGTTGAATTTAAAAGGAGACAGGGATTTGTTCGCTTTGACAGAGATTTCCAACAAGATAGGAAGGTGATCTGAGATGGCTGCTTTCAATGTATCAAATTTATAAGCCAGGAGAGATAAAAGAAGGGACTCCTTTACGAGGAGTTGATCAAGCCGCTTAGATGGGACCAGAATCCAAGGGTTCAACATCAACCAGAGAGTGGGAGCATAAAAGCTGAGATAAGTGATTGGATCAAGGGCCAGGTCTCATCGAGATGCCGCAGCTTTTCAAGTGGTGTAGGGTGAAGTTTAGGTCGTCGCCGACTATAAGGTTAGTGAGGGAAATGAGAAGGGATGAATTGATGGAATCCCAGAACGAAAGACGGTTGTGGCAACCAGCGTAAAATGTTGAGCATGTCTAAGGATAATTTAAAAAAGGGGAAAGACATTATACTAGAATATAGTTTTGATGGATTACCGAGGAGGTTTTGCGGAAAAATGGATACCATCCCAACGCCAAGCTACCCAAGTTTCCCAGTGCTTCCTCCACCATGAAAGTCCATTCTGGAAAATGTTTCTTTAGAATTTTCTGAGAAGATGCCGCTGCACACATTGCCTCTTGGATGAAAATAATTGATGGACTAAACTTTGTACAAATCCCCCTTAGGGCACTTTGTTTCGTGGCGAACCCTTGCCTCTGATGTTTGGAGATAACATTTTCATATCTCAACCGTAGAGGGGATTGCACGGCTAAGATCCAGGCCAGTAATAGTTTGCTGTGTTCCTCGATCGACCAGGGGCTTTCTTGGAATGAAATTCGGTGAGGTAGCACTGGCAGTGCCTTGAGGAAAGAGAGGAAAAGTGACTTGATGAGCAATTCTTTGTGCTTTCAGCCAGCGGGACAAAATCTTTTGAGCGAGTGGATTGATTTTATGGATTGGGAGGACGACTAAGGGGAAGACACTAAAAGAGAAGGGCTAAGTTACCGGATTTGGCCTTAGGCCTAACCGCACCCGAATGGATTCTTCATCGGAGTCTCTCATCTGGTTTTGACATATTTCAAGTTTTTATGTAGTATAAATGTAGGATAATTAGGGTGAGGGTTCTTAATCCCCAATTCTTAATTTTAGGATGAGTGGCCTTCCAAGTGTCTCGTAATTAATTGTTTCTCTAGCTATTTGAATCTTTCCATAAGTTGAGCGTTTACTTTTGCCACCTTGATATCAATTTCGAGTTGTTCATTCCCAAAGTTTGATGTTCATTCCCAAAGTTTGATGGACTCATCAGTGATTGTGTGCCTCCACTATCCTCCGAGGGTTTCCCATATGGACAGCTGATCTAAAGATGTCCACATAATTTGCAATCCATTGTATCTGAGTGGTAAATTTTTGTAGTGTAAATATTGCATGCCAAGTGATGCTCTTCTGTTTCTAATATAATCACATTAGGGAGCTTCTGGGTCATGTCCATTTCGACGTAGATGGAGGCTACTTAATTTTTTGCTTTACTTTTATATTCAGGAGCGATCTTCAAGAATTTCCCTATGATATTTAAAATGGGTGGCTCCTAAAGTTCAAGGGGGAGGCAAGGTAGTTTGACCCACCTATCCATGGCGTGATTTCGTTCTCTAATCAGGTCGAAATCGATGTGCCATCGAAATAATGTAAGGGAAAAGTTCCCCTAGAACCACAAACCTTCCATTGCAATTTTCTCCCTATCCTCTCTTCAGCTGAATTGAAGACAAAGGTAATGTATCTACGGGATCCAACATGAGTAAGTGGGATATATGCCAAAATATGTTCCCATGTTCTAGCTGTCCAATTTTTTACAGCCTCTTCATTAAACTATTAAGCGTGAAATCTGCCAATGAGGTCACGTTTTGTGTAGAGCACTACTTGCTCATGAAAGAGGGTTGTGTCTATTACAACCTTCATTTTGTTTGTGCAGTGTTTGATGCACTTAGGCCAACTCTTATGAGGTCTCCTCCCATGATTTTTGATGGGGTCTTGTGGATTGCTTGATGAGGGAGGGTTCATATAGCAATGGATATGAAGGTTGGAGGAAAATTGATGAAGTTGAGGGGTGTAACTGCAGAGAAGGATCCAATGTGATTAATATGATGGAAGGAGAGACTATGGATTGAGGGCAAGGAGGACGTACGAATGATCCATCAACCTTGAAAGGAGGGCCATCATTAGGAAACACTGGCTTGTTAAGTTGTAGGGATGTACCTTTTACCTGGTACATGCAAGATTTGCCATGATTGCTTCCAGGAGTTTCTTGTAAAGCCCCAAAATTCATAGCTCTGAATATTATATATATATGCATATACATATAATTTTTTTTTCCTACCATGGGAACTGATACCGACACACAATAAATCCACTAGCTAATGCATCTTCATCTCATCTCACTGGCTCGAATTTTGACTTTCACTAGCTTCGAGGTCCATGAACTAAGGGATAAATGCCATGTCATCTCCACATGAAGGCACATATTACAAGCTAAGGAGCAAAATGTAGTGAATGTGGGTGGCCCCATGTAACAACCCAAAATTACTCTTAAATTAATTATTAATAAAAATATAGGAAAACTATATTAAATATTAAAATAAATAAATATTCAATAAAACAAACCAAAATTAGAATTTAATTAATTCTAATAAACATGGAAAAAGTAAGTAATGGGTGTATTACATATTAAAACAATAATAAATTATAAAATTTGGAGAATTGTCATTAAAAAATTAATTAAAAATAATTGGATCAAGTACCGAAGACAAGAAGAAAAATCTTTAAAGAGGATGATTGGAGGAAAGAGGGGGTTTTTTCTTAGTCTTGAAGGAAGATAGGTATTATGATGGATATGGAGGGGAAGAGAAGAGAACCAAGATGGCTAGGGTTTATTGGTTGAGGGCTCAGGGGTTCTCAGTGTCTCAACTGAGGGGGAGACATTGAGGGGTTGTTTGGGTGGAGAATCGTCCCCCACAAATTTTTGTCCTCGTCACTTATGGAGTTCTAGAGGTACATTCTTTATATCATTCATCAGATTGAGGTATGTCTTTCCTTATTTCATTTGATATTATTATTATGATATCTTGTTTATTGTTTTAGAACTACAAATTACACATGATAATGAAGTTAATATTTAGTCAATTGTTTGAAGTATTTGTATTCTTATTGATTGTAGGCTCAAGGCCCATTAGGGCCTTACATTTGGTATAAGAGCCATAGGTTTCTAACCCTAGGACCCTTCCTTAACTAGATGAATTGGTATAGATTTCATTTATTGTTGTTAGATCTAATAAATTTGTTGTAGATCTAGTACATTTCATAGATTGGTATAGATCTCATTTATTCTTGTTAGATCTAATAAATTGGTTGTAGATCTAGTGGATTTGCAATGAACTGATAAAAAAAAGGTCATTAGATCTAGAATATAGATTTGGAAATTACAGAAATATACCTAAAGCCTCTAATATAAAAGAAGATTTGTTATAGTTCTAATGTACATAGATATGGTCTTAGATCGGAATACCTTTGAAACATAAACTTGGTTGTGTATGTGGCCAATCTGCCTTTCCATCCACCATAGTAAGCCCTCCTTTGAATAACCATGTCATTAAAAATAACGCTTAGCTCTTATATGCTCTTACAATATAAAGGTTTAATTATTTTGTTTGTGTGAAGCCATGGACTCCCAAGAAGCATGAGACTGATTCCCTATGAATTGTAAGATTAATGACCATGTATTGTCTTAAAATGTGGTTCGTGCAATCTGGGATACACCATATATATGTTGTATGTGTCCATTATTAGTTGTGGCAACAAATGTTGGAGCTATCATCTATAAATGCCACGGTTGGAACAGTGCCTATCATTGTGTATAAGATCATGGAAGCTAGACACTTGTTGGGCTCTTTGTTATGTAAGCTTATCTCAATTGTTGATTCCCTCCATTCAACGGGCAAGGAGCAGAGTCAATAGTTGACTCTGCTCCTTTCCCGTAGGATAGAGGGAATCACCAATCGTGATGAGGATGGCTTGCTACGGTGAGTTTATCTTGATTGCTGATTCCCTCCATCCAACGGTGAGATTGAATTTCTTAAGTAATCGAACTCACAGCCTGGTGTGCAAAGCTTTCGATCTCAACCAGTCCAAATCTACATCATATTGTAACTGATTCAAATCTAGCCTAGAACTTGTAGATCTGATTTGCTTGGTTGTGGGCGAAGTCGAAGTTTGTTTAATATAGTTTAAAAAATGTTCATCTACTAAGAAGAAAATGCATGTACCATCCTAATCAGAGATACTTAGATTTGTTTAAGAGATCACAGAGTTTTAATTCGATCCATTTGAAAGCATCTTGAGTGAGCTATAATGTATTATGTATATGGTAATTAGAAGTCTTGGTAAAGCTAGATCTGTGTGGAAATCAAAGATCAAAATGACATTGTTATGCAAAGTATGCTTCTTTGTTTAGATCTCCTTCAAAGATCAAAGATATACATTGCACGTCCTTTATATAAATATACATTTTAACAAAGCCTTAGTATGTACCACTATTCAACAAATAAATCGAGCGAATGTTTGTTTTTCACATAGTTGTTACCATTTTTTTTATGATCATTATATATCATGAATAAGGTTACGCTCTTATTAAAATTTTATATGTATGGGTAAAATTTCTAGAGATTGTCATTTTCACATTAACATTTTAAAAACTAACATGGCATTACAAATATCAATTTAAAGCTAAATTAAAAAAAAAGCAACTGCTTTAGGTTAAATTTGATAACCAGAGTCTAACTAAACCATATTAATCATTGTTTTGGATATTTCAAACTTTTCAAAATATATTTAAGAGGTAGTAGTATTGTGGTGATTTTTCAAACTTTTAAAAACATTTTTTGATTTTAAAATATTATTTTTAATTGTAAATCATGCTCAATAATTAATATGCTTCACCATAGAGTTCTCAAATTTCACATTTCAAGGTACTCTTTCGCATTAACTACTCAACCTCTTATCATTCACTCATCACCATTGTATACAAAAACACTGAAATCCTTTCTCTTAAATCCCTTGTAATAAGTGTTTAATATTCAAAACCATAAATATTAAAAAATTTAAATATTATAACCATATTCAAACATTACTATCATGTTAAAACTGAAGAAAAACTTGCAAATAATATAACAGTTCTCCATTTGTTGCAGTGAAAAGTATATCAACCAACTATGTAATGCAAACTTGCAAATAATATATCAGTTCTCCATTTGTGGGAGTGAAAAATATATTAACCAACTATGTAATGCAAATAATATGTGCGCTATCTAGATATCATTGAAATGCAAACATAATATATCAATGTAATGCAAATAATACTTGAACTATCCAGATAATTGATAATTAATGACATGATACAAATATTACGTGCCGGTTCACTCCAACAATAATATCATTTACAATATGGATTAATACCTGGGGAATACAGATAATTAATGACATAATACAAACATTACCTTCCCTCATGATCATTGCAACAATATTATCATTTCTGATACTTCAAGATACTACAAAAATATGCATAAATACATGTGCCATCCACTGCAACAATTAATTTGCGAGGATATGGAACTAATTTGCCTAATTAACAAATTGATTTGCATAGGTAACAAGAGTATTAATAGAGTGCCATAACAATATGATATTAATTACCACAAATATTACCCGCACGATCAAATATACGAAGTGATACCCCTTTGAGTATCATCCATGGCAGTGTGCAATAATATGCAGGGATACCCCGTAGCATGATAATCCATGGAAACCTTCCTTTCAAATACACATATTATGTTGAAGACGTGATTTCAACGACAAAATGGGTGAGTATTGGATTCGATAGAGGGAAAAGGGTTTACAGTTTGAGAAATTCGATCCCTCTCGGCACTTGTAGAGCCACCTTTAAGATGGATCTATGTTGGTAAAATATAAGCAACACTGGACTTCTTATCTAGTGCCAGTACTTCGATTTTGTTTGGCTAATTCTATTTGCACATTGTTATATCCTAAAATATTTTATAGGGATGAAAATAACTCTTACATTTAAGTCCCAAGGTTGACTTGATTGGGATATGTTCTCACAATTTCACGAACGTCTCAAAATTTATTGTAAATTTTGAATACATTGAATTATTTGTGAAAGCTCAAGGAAGCTTTAAGATCAAATTCCAATGGACAATTTCATGAAAGTCTTATATTGGATTATTTATGAAAATTCAAGGGAGCATCAAGATCAAATTCCAATGGACATATGGACAATGGAAAGGCTCCAACATGAGTTGTCGAGGAACTCATGCTATAAGTCTGAAGACCTCTTATATTTTACTCAATTAGTAGATTTTCTTGTATGGAGGTTCAATGAGGTCTCATGATTAAATCCTATTGAGTCCCTGGGGGCACATGCTTAGGTAAGACACCGTAGCTCATGTGAACATTTAAAAAGGGCTCCAGTATGAACTTTCCATATGATGCAACTTTTTCTAGATCCATTAATTAGGGATGAAAACACCTACTACATTTATAATTAGTTCAAATTCAACTCTGTTATTATTGCTGAGAGGTTTAATAGAAATTCCATCTATAAATGCACAGAAACATCCTTTGGATTTTTACATAATTTTTTTTTCCAAAACACAGATATATATAGTATAAACCCATTTCAAAGTTTAGTAAAATTATATCTTGGAAGATTTAATCTTATATGTCAAGGCCATCGGGCAAGAGCTATCCATTGAGCTGCAGAGTATTTAATGCCATCGCAGTAAGCTTGATGATCGTTGGATCTTGAGCTGTTCGAAATCCAACGGTCATCAAGCCTGCTGCAGCCACATTAAATGCTCTGCAGCTCAATGAATAACTTTTGCCATCAAGGATTGCAAAAACAGTCTAAAGAAGCTCTTGATCCTGTGCAGACTGATTCCAACAGGTGATTTGTGCTCTGTTTCAAGTCATTTGTAAGGTAGGAAGCCCAACACCGACAATTGTACTTTTTTGCTACTTCTAGAGTGAGTGAGTTCATTCCTCGAAAACTGCATCTCTTCTTTTCCCCTCAGATAAAGAAGATTATTCTCAATTCATCAAATTCTGCCACCAAGCAACGATGTAAAGCCATACACTTCTAGGAACAGGTTTCCTGATAAACAATGACTACACCAAATAATCCAACAAAAATTGTTTGAAAAGATTGCTGAAAGGCCACTACCCATCACAACATGGTCAGCAGGATATGGCTATTCACATAGATTGGTCAAATTATTCCTATCCCGAAAATGACTTTTCATGTGTTTCATACAGGAACGATTCCGTTTGCAGAGAAATTTTGAAACTGACGGAATTGGACGCCAAGTGCCATCATTCGATCTTTGACTGAGCCTCTGAGTGCACAACAAAATCCACGTGCCTGGATATCGGAATTTTAAAAATGGTTCAAAGGTAAATATCCAATCCAAATTTTTTTAGAATAACAAAAATAATGGAATGCATCACAGTTCAACATAATGGAGACTAATTTCTGGAATAAGTGTATGAGAATATTTTGTAGCCTAGAACACACAAGGCATACTATTTGAATAAGTTAAGAGTGGAGCAACTAAAGTCTGAATCTCTGTTCCACAAATCTGTTAGCAATTTCCTTCAGTCCCCCGTTTTAGCCACAATACAATTCTCCACCTGTAGATTTTTGGAATATGGACAGCAGATATGGAATAATAAAATTGCTTCTTTCTTAAAAAACAAATACACACAACACTTAAATGGAACAAGATTGCTTCTTTCTTAAAAAACAAATACACACAACACTTAAATGGAACAAGAATATGAGCACACAAGGAAATCAGACAGAGCATTCATAAAATACACACACATGCATAAATACACTCGCATATTCAGGCAAGAAATTCGAAATTTGGGCATGAATACTTCCAATTCTATTTACATCTGCACTCTGTGCAAAAGTCACACACCGTATTATACAGCATTAACATACATTCTTACACCTGCAAACTAGTTTCAAGAATATTTTTAATACCAAGAAAACATACACCAAGTACAAGGAGTCTCGACCCTTCGTTTGCTCTCAGTGGAGAGAACAGCTTCATCGAGATGCCTCTGCACATTTAATTCGGTAGTTATCTTCTAAACTACCAGCTGAAATGAAAATAATGTGGTAGTTATCTTCTCAACTAACAGCTGAAATGAAAATAAGGTGGCATTGATGTGAGTTGGCGTTGAACAATTCTTGATGGCCGAAATTTGTTTTCACCTACCAACATTCTCCCACTCAAAATAAAATGGAGGCAAAACTCTGGTTATTCATCCAAAACTATGGATCATGTTACTCCCAAGCAAAACAAGCTTCTACAAATATCTTGCTTGTCTCTTGGGAAAAATTTAGTGAGCATATAAGTAGGGTTCTCAACAGTATGAATCTTTTCCAGATTTAATTCCCTTCTTCTAAAACTTGGCGAATCCAGTGGTACCTTAGATCAATGTGCTTGGTCCTTGAGTGAAATGCTGTGTTTTTCACCAAGTGAATGGCACTCTGAATTTCACAATGCAACACATACTTGTCATGTTTTATTCCCATCTTTCCTAGGAATCGTTGTATCCACAACATCTCTTTGCAAGCCTATGTTGCAGCTATGTATTCTTCCTTGGTTGTGGAGAGAGCTACAATTTTTTGTAGACTAGATACCCAAGACACCGCTGCACATGCAAATGTATACAAGTAACCAGTGGTGGAATTTTTAGTGTCCATGTCTCCAACCATATCTGCATCTGTAGAGTCTTCAAGCACAACATCGATATTAACAAAACATAATCAATACTTACTAGTACCCTTAAGGCACCTTCAAATCCATTTTACCGCTTGCCAATGTTGTTTGCATGGATTGGCAAGAAATCTATTCACTACTCCCACTGAATGTGCAATGTACGTGCGTGTACATACCATGGCATACTTCAAGCTGCCAACTACTCAAGCATAGGGGATTTTGTTCATTTCCTCCTTCTCCTTGTCATAACAAGGGCACAAATCAACACTTAATTTGAAGTGGGCTGCAAGAGGCGTTCCCATCAGTTTGGTGTCCTTCATGTTGAACTTGTTAAGAACCTTCTCAATATACCTTTCTTGTGATAGCCACAACCTTTTGTTTTTCCTATCGCGTATGATCCTCATGCCCAATATCTGTTGTGATTGGCCAAAATCCTTCATTGCAAATTGACTTCCCAAGTCCTTCTTCAACTTGTTAATCATACTCTTATTATTCCCAACAAATAGCATGTCATCCACATATAGCAACAAAATGATAAACCTTTCTTGGTCATACCTCTTAATGTAAACACATTGATCAACGTCTAATCTCCTAAAACCATGCTCCAACATGAATGAATCAAACATTTTATACCATAGAGGTGCTTGTTTCATCCCATAGAGGCTCTTCTTCAACCTACAAACCAAGTTTTCTTTACCTTTTGTTTTGAATCCTTCTGGTTGCTCCATATAAATCTCCTCCTTCAATTCTCCATGAAGGAAGGAAATCTTCACATCCAGTTGTTTATACTCTAAATCTAAAGCAACAACAAAAGTAAGAATAATTCTAATGGATGACATTTTAACAACATGTGAAAAAATTTCATTAAAATCAATACCTTCTTTTTGGGCAAATCCCTTCACCACCAACCTTGTCTTGTACCTTTCCTTCTTTACTTCACCCTCATGCTTGATCTTGTATACCCACTTGTTTTGAAGAGCTTTTCTTCCTTTTGGAAGATTTACTAGCTCCCAGGTTTTGTTCTCCAACAAAGAATCAATTTCTTCCTGCACAGCTTTCTTCCAATCTTTGCTATGGTCATCATCACAAGCTTCCCGAAAACAATGAGGTTCACCTTCATCAGTTAATAAAATATAATTTGAGGGAGGATACCTTTGTGATGGCTTATGAGGCCTTGTAGACCTGCAAACCGGTTTTGGTGGTATATTTTCTGGTTGGACTTCTTGTATTTGCTGCTGCAAGGTTTCTTCTTCTCGCTGCCCATAATTTTTCAGCAGGTTGTCCATCATCTTCAGGTGGCTGTCCTTGATTTTCAGCCTGCTTCCCATTATTTTCTTGCAAAGGTGGGATGTTTTCTTTTTGCTCAACAAACCTATCCGCATATTTCTTGACCTCCATATCACATGTAGGATTCTTAAACATTTCTAACTCATTAAATATGACATCCCTGCTTTTAGTTACTTTGCATTTAACCGAATCCCACAAATGATAACCAAATTCACCATCAACATGCCCAAGAAAAATACATTTCATGGATTTATTATCTAATTTGGTACTTTTCTCTTTGGGAATGTGTACAAATGTTTCACATCCAAAATTTTTCAAGTGAGAGTAGTTTCTCCTCTTACCGGTCCAAACTTCTTCATGAATGCCACCGTCCAAGGATGTTGTAGGCGATCAGTTGATGAGGTAACAAGCTGTCCTCACTGCTTCTACCCAAAAATGCTTCTCCAACCTAGAAATTGACAACATCATTGTTGAGTTTAGTTGTCATTGATGTCAAAGAAGTTCATTAATGTCAAAGGAAGTGATGATGTGGATGTTGAGTATTGTCATTGATGTCAAAGGAGTTTAGTAAGGCAAGGCATGTAGGAGTTGAGAATAGAGTAAAATAGGATATCAACAAGGCCTGTAGGAGTTAGAGAGGTAAAAGAGGCCAATCAAAGATGTATCAGGCTTAAGGAGATTAGAATGTAGGTATTCTAAGGGGGAAAGAAGAGAGAGATCGATTGATTGATTCTTTTATCAATCAACACTACAACGAGAAGGATGAATAATAATTGATCGATCACTGTAAGGATCGATGATGAACCAATAGGCCTAAGTCTGTGCAGGTATCGATGGCTGAGATCATGGTGAGAGAAAAATCCATGAATGTGGTTGAATTTCGCAAGTTAGAGTTGCGAATGAGATAAATTGATAATCCTCATTCATATGCTTGAGGATCGTGTGGTGGAGATCTGAAGGAGCTCCAGATCAACGACCCAAAAGAATTTTGCTGAGCAACGAGAAAGGAAAATAAAAAAGGGTTGGGTTTGTGAAATCAAAAGTGATCGTGGGAAAGCACCTTTATGATCGACGACATAGGTTAATCATAGAACCAAATCAACAGTGGTCAGCGATTCTGCTGGAAGGACTAGCGTAGACAAATAAATTCCCGGTGTGCGTAGAATTTTAATGAAATACGCCTTATGTTATTTGAAGTCCACTGTCGATTTTAATCCGACGATCAACAATAATTCCGTTGATTCAAATAGCGAGGTGGTTAACAACAGCAGATGGATGCGTAATTTCTATCAAATCCG
Source organism: Pseudotsuga menziesii (assembly GCA_001517045.1). Lineage (NCBI taxonomy): Eukaryota > Viridiplantae > Streptophyta > Pinopsida > Pinales > Pinaceae > Pseudotsuga > Pseudotsuga menziesii. Next base: position 80,377 of record LPNX010685851.1, on the reverse strand, counting down.
CTTCACTTTGTTTGAAGTCCACCGTCGATCAAAGGAAAGTTAGATCCAACAGTTGTTGGTCATTTCGCTGATTCAACTAGTAAGGTGGTTAACAGCAGAGGTTGGATGCATAATTTTAATGTAATCCTCTCTATAGTATTTGGAGTCCATTATAGTATTTGGAGTCCACCGTCGATTGGGGTGGATCAAGATCTAACGATCTTAAACAATTCCGCTGATTCAACTAGTAGGGAAATTAATAGCAGAGGCTGGACGCAGAATTCTTATGAGATCCAATTCATCAAAGGTTTGAAGTTCGCTCTTCGTTGAGAGCTGGTCAATCCGGAAGATCGACGGTCCAGAAAACATCCGCATGAGATCGACGGTGCGAAAAGATTGGTTCGAAAATCGGAAGGCAGAGAATTGTGAAAATGTCGTTTGAGTTTCTTGAGAGATCGCTTTCCGCAACCCGTTGTCTGGAGATCGACAGTCACGAAGAGATCGAAGGAGATCAACGATGCAGAATGGTTGGTGTGGAAAGACAACTGCGAAAATCTCGAAATGACAATTTGGAAAATTCACAGTTCCGCAACCGACAGTCTGGGAGATCTACGGTTAGGAAGAATCCTGCTATAAAATCGATGGCTCATGATGGCTGCGAAAATGGAGAATGTGGAAGGCCACGACTGGAAGATTCATGAAGAGGTACGATAAATGAAATGGCGCAATAGTGAAGAGATGCGTCTGCAGGAAGACATGAAGGTATTTATTGTCAGAATGATTGAAGGAAATAAGTGGTCTTTGTGATTGCGAATGACAAAGTCCAAGAAGTGAATAACAAATTGATAAAAATCAGTTCAGGGTGGTAGGGTGGCGTTAGGGCAGGCTATAAGTCTTCAAAGGGTGTCGTAGCATCCTCGTCTATTGGAGCAGGAAGAAACCAGGGTGTTGGAGCAGGAAAAAACCCAGGGTGTTGGAGCATCCTTGTCTATTGTAACAGGAAGAAACTCACACCGTTGTTGCATCCTTTCTGTAGCAGCAGATAACGCAATTTTGTAGATTCATCTTTTTAATGAGTTTGAATTGGTGGTTTTCTCTTTGAAGTTTCCACGAGAAAATTTGTGTCTTAACCTATTTGATTCATTTTGTGTTTTTATTTTAAAAGAAAAAGACAATACTGATTCATGCCCTCTCTCAATATTGTGGATAATCCAACAATTGGTATCAGATCTGGTTCCTTCACCACAGTTTAATCACTAGAAGGAAGATCCTATTTAAAAAACCACTATGGATCAACAATAAGGTTTAGCCACTAACAAACCTCCATTATTTATAGGTGAAAATTATGCATACTGGAGTGTGAGAATGAAGTGTCATCTACTGTCTCTTGGATGGAAGGTTTGGGCAGCAACTGAAAAGGAGTATAAAATAGAAGACCAAGCACCTACAGACAGTGTGGAACTAGACCAATATGAAGGTAATGCTAAAGCCCTAAATGCAATATTGTGTGGATTGACAAACTCTGTATTTACAAATGTTATGCGATGCAAGACTGCAAAACAAGCTTGGGATAAGTTAAAGATTATCTATGAAGGGACATCTAAAGTCAAAGTATCCAAGCTTCAGACATACAAAGGGAATTTTGAGAGCCTTAAAATGAAAGATGAAGAAAATATTGGGGAATACCTTCTAAGAGTAGATGAGGTTGTCAATGCTATTAGAGGTATTGGAGGAAAATTAAAAGAAAGAGAATTGGTTAGAAAGGTACTAAGATCATTGCCAATGAAGTATGACTCAAAAGTATCCACCCTAGAAGAACTGTTGGAGACATTTACCACCATACACACTCTTTTTGGTCAAATTGGACTAGTTAAACCACTATCCTAAATATAATTGACATTAATTGACATTAGTGGATCATTAATTGCCATCATCCAGTCGCACCCACGCTTACCTACAGTCAAGGAGGCTAACTTATCCTTCTCCTACAGTCAAGGAGGATAACTAGAGCACTTCGGGGGTGATCTGAGTGATATTAATGAACCTAATTGCTAACTGGTGGTTACAATCAGTTCAACTAGTCAGTTAAGGCGCCTCCTCTCATTAAATATATTATTTAATGATTATTTATTATTATTTAATGATCTAGAGTCAACAGGGCGCCTCCACCAACTTCTGATGATCAGTTCAGCTTCAGTTAACCTCATCGGGGTTCATTGAAGTCATGGAGCACTAGCACTTGATGGTTGGCTTGCTATGGCATGTGTTTGATCTCCTTCAATTGAGATTCAATCATTTATTGCACTCCGAATTCAGTTAGGGTTTGGTGAGTCAATTAGGGTTTTGGTCAAGTGGTTAACTGAGTGTGAACCAATGGTTTAGAGTCAATTAAGCTAGACTCACTCATTGATTTCGAATTACCTCCTTAGGTATTCGAATTCCTCATTGATTCAAGCTATTGCTTGACATTGTTATTGTAACTATTCATTGTTTATTGAATATACAGAGAGGAAACCAATTCTGGTTCCGATTAACACCATTTCATGAGTTAATTGTTGATTATTCTTTGATGAGATTGATTATATGTTCCTAGATCAATGTGCAAGAATAATAAGAATGAGATGATCTTGACCTTGTAACAGTAGATGAACTACATGGAATGCTCACTGCATATGAGATGAGAACGAGACTAAATGAATCCTCAAGAAAAGAAGCAGCATTTAAAGCCTCATCCAAAAACAAATCAAAGAACCTAGATGATGAGGAAGCTCTTTTTATTAAAAAACTTGAGAAAGGAACTGGAAAATATAAAGGAAAGTTACCTCTGAAATGTTTTAACTGTGGAGGAATTGGACATTTTGCTTCAAAATGTACTTACCCTAAACGAGATGATAGTGACGAGAGAGAAACTTCAAAGTTCAAAAAGGGTAAAACATGAAACAAGAAGAAGTCCTATGAGAAAAATAAAATTGTTTAGACCATGGAAGATAGTGAAGATGAAGAAATGGAAATTCTATTCATGGGTCTAGATACTCAAGCTTCAAATAATGACTCAGATGTAGAAGGAGGAGTAGACTTAAGAGCTAAACTTGTTAGCGCTCTTGAAGAACTTGAGAAATGCAGGAAAAAGAACAGACAATTAAGTCATATCATTAGTGAGTTGGAAGCTCAACTTCTAGACGCCAAAAGGATTGAGGAGGATCTAAACCTGCAGCTCAAAAGAAGAATACAAGAATCAGAGAGACTTGAAGAATATATCATACAATTCAAGAAAAAACTTGATGAAGGATTTATCAAATCAAAGTTTGAGAATAGCTCAAGGATTCTAGATGTCATCCTGAATAGCCAAAGAGCATCAAGTGATAGATCTGGATTGGGTTTTCACAAAGAAAAGAAACCAGAATGTTCCTCATTCACTAATCAAGGAGGAAACAAGAAAAGCTACGTTGAAGCACTAAAAAATTCAGTTAAAAAGGAAGAGAGCAAGAAAACTATCCTAAACTCTCAATTTAAAAACATAAATAATATGGTGCCTAAGAGAGCAAATAGATATCTGCAGATCTTCTTAGGTCACTGTTACTCTTGTAATAACTTTGGTCATAAAGCCTTAAATTGCAGAGCTAATGGGAAGGTTCCTGAATACAAAAAGAAGTAATCAAGTAATAAACCAAAAGGAAATCATAACCTTTTTACACTTTTTCAAAAAAATTGACATAGAGTGTTACAAATGTAATAACCATGGACATATGGCAATAGATTGTAAACTGATGACTACTACAAGGAAGACTGTTGTAATTAAGTCTCAAGACACAAAACAAAAGAAGTATTGGAGGGAAAAGAAAGAAAAGGAAATTTCCATGATTGTTCTATGTGCAACAGAAAACCAAAACCTATGGCATTTGGAGAGTGGGTGCTCAAAACATATGACCGGTGACCTAAACAAATTCATAAAACTAAAAGATAATAAGGGTAAAGTCACTTTTGGAGACAATTTGTGTTCCAAGATAATTGGCAAAGGAACATCTATTGTCAATAACAAGATCAAAGCAAAAAAATGTATTACTAGTAGAAAACTTCAATCCTAATCTCCTCAGTGTAAGTCAAACATGTGATCAAGGACACATATGTATTTTTGTTTCAGAGAAATGCAAAATCAAGCAAAAGGACTCAGGAAGGGTTGTTGGCATTGCTATAAGAAATTCAAACAATGTATACATCCTAGAAAATGAAAATCAATGTTACTTAAGTATGGTTGATGAAAGTTGGTTATGGCACAGAAGGTTGGGAAACTTAAATTTTGGCAAACTTGTCAAAATAAGTAAGAAGTAAGTTGTAAGAGACTTGCCTAAAACTGTAAAACCTCTAAACTCAGTTTGTAAGCATTGTCAACATGGGAAGCAAACTAGAGTCATTTTTAAAACAAAATAACATATGACTTCACATCCTCTGGAAATAGTGCACATGGATCTCTGTGGACCAACAAGAACTAAAATCCTGCAAGGAGAATATTATTTCATGTTGCTTATTGATGACTACACAAGGATGACTTGGGTGACGTTTCTTAAGGAAAAATTAGAAGCTTTTGAGAAATTCAAAATCTTCAAGCCAATGGTTGAAAACGAGACATATATGAATATCAAATGTATTAGATCCAACAATGGGAGAGAGTTTACTTCAAATGAGTTCAATGATTTTTTTGAGACACATGGAATTAAGAGACAATTTTCAGCTGCAAACACTCCTCGGCAGAACGGTGTTGTTGAAAGGAAAAACAGAATAGTCCAAGAAGCTGCCAGAACAATGCTTAGTGAAGCAAAGCTGTCAGATGCATATTGGAGAGAACCTATATACACAAATCTCTATATACTTAATAGAGGACAACTCAGAGTGAATAAGGATAAGACCCCTTATGAACTATGGTATGGAAGACCAATCTTAGTCAAATATTTCAAAGTATTTGGTAGTAATTGTTACATTAAAAGGAACGAGGACGACCTTGGCAAGTTTTAATCTAGGACTCATGAAGGAATATTTCTAAGATATACATCCACCAAAAAGGCGTATAGATGTTACAATAAAAGGTTACACAAGATTGTAGAAAGTGCAGATGTGAGAATTGATGATATAAAACCAATAAGAGTAAGAAGTCATGACAGTATTGAAAATACAAATGATGAAGAAAAGGAAGACTTGCAAGAGGACGAAAGTTGTCATGATGAAGAAGAAGGAATATAAAAGGAAGATACAAAGGAAAGTGAAGAAGACTCCCTAAGACCTGATACAAAAACTCCTTCGAGAAGGATACAAAAGAATCACCCAGAGACACAGATCTTAGGTGATAAAAATGATGGAGTTAGTACAAGGAGACAACTAACATTTAATGAACAAGCCCTACTCTCAATAGTGGAACCTAAGGATTTTACAGAAGCTAGCAAAAGTAATGAATGGGTCAAATCCATGAATGAAGAATTAGATTAGATTGAGTAAAATGAGACCTAGGAACTTGTCCCAAGACCTAAAGATAAGAATGTTATAGGGACCAAATAGTTTTTTAAGAAAAAATTTAATCAGGACGGTCAAGTGATAAGGAACAAGGAAAGATTAGTATGTAAAGGGTATGCTCAGGTAGAAGGGATTGATTTTGAAGAAACGTATGCTCCTGTGGCAAGACTTGAATCAATCCGAATGTTTCTAGCACTCTCAAGCCATAAAATTTTTAAAGTGTATCAAATGGATGTCAAGTCTACATTTTTGAATGGAAAAATAGAAGAAGAGGTTTATATTGAACAACATGAAGGTTTCCTATTATTATAAAATAGAGACTATGTTTGCAAGATGAAAAATGAACTCGGTGGTCTCAAACAAGCTCCAAGGGCCTGGTTTTCAAGGCTAGACAATTATTTAAAACAACAAGGATTTAAGAGAGGGGCCACTGAAAGTAATCTCTACTTAAAAATCGAAGATGAAAATATGATCATTGTTGTTATTTATGTAGATGACATCATATTTGGAAGCAATTTACAAATACTAAGTGTAAAATTTGCTTCTGAAATGAAGAAGGAATTCGAAATGTCAATGTTGGGTGAACTGACATTCTTCTTGGGATTACAAGTTTATCAAGCAGACAAAGGAATATTTATCTCTCAAACTAAGTACATCAAAGACATGCTTAAAAGATTTAAGATGGAAGACTCCAAAATTGTTAATACTCCTATAATCACAGGTTGTAAATTAAGTAAGGACGATGAATCTCTGGAAGTGGATCATACCATGTATAGATCCATGATAGGTAGCTTGCTGTATGTGACAGCTGCAAGACCAGATGTGATGCAAGCTGTAGGTTTGGTTGCTAGGTTCCAGTCAAGCCCCAAAGAAACGCATGTAACTGTAGTAAAAGGTATTTTCAAATATTTGAAAGGTACTATGGAGTATGGGTTATGGTCAAGACTCTATTTTAAAAGCATTTACTGATGCAGATTGGGCAGAAAGTGTGGATGATTGGAAGAGTACCAGTGGAGCAACATTCTTCTTAGGAAATTGTTTGGTTTCATGGTTAAGTAAAAAACAATTTTTCATTTCATTCTCCACAACAGAGGCCGAATATATTGTTCTTGCGTCATGTTGCACCCTGGTCATTTGGAGGAAGCAAAAACTAGAAGACTTACTTGTGAAGTATGAGCACCCAATAATAATAAATTGTGATAATACGAGTGCCATAAATATGTCAAAAAACTCTGTCATGCACTCTAGGACAAAACACATACCAATAAAATATCATTTCCTAAGAGAACAAGTGTCCCATAAGGTTGTCAAACTAGAGTATGTTGACACAAAAGAACATGTTGTTGACATTTTCACCAAGCCACTACCTAAGGAATCCTTTGAGCATCTTAGATAGAAGATGGAAGTAAATCCCCTGCAAAAATCGTAGAGGAGGAAGCGCAATCTCAGAGGGAGATATGATGACAGGGGGAGTTGTCATAAAGAAGAAAGATAGGAAATCCTCAATAGGATAACGGGTTATCCTTTGCCATTAATGTCAAAGGGGGAGGAAAATAAGGAGTTGTTGTCATCAATTCCAAAGGAGGAGAATGTTGAGTTTAGTTGTCATTGATGTCAAAGAATTTCATTAATGTCAAAGGAAGTGATGATGTGGATGTTGAGTATTGTCATTGATGTTAAATGATTTTAGTAAGGCAAGGCCTGCAGGAGTTGAGAATAGAGTCAAATGGAGATCAACAAGGCCTGTAGGATTTAGAGAGGTAAAAGAGGCCAATCAAAGATGTATTAGTCCTAAGGAGATCAAAACACATTTCTAAGAGGGAAAGAATACACAGATCAATTGATCGATTCTCAGATCAATTGACACTATAGAGAGAAGGATGAATAATAATTGATCGATCATTGTAAGGATCGATGATGAACCAGTAGGCCTAATTCTGTGCAAGTATTGATGGTTGAGATTGTGGTGAGAGAAAATCCACGACTGTGGTTGAAATTCGCAAGTTAGAGTTGCGAATGAGATAAATTGATAATCCTCATTCATATGCTTGAGGATCATGTGGTGGAGATTTGAAGGGGCTCTAGATCAACGACCCAAATGAATTTCGCTGAGAAACGAGTGAGGAAGATTAAGAAGGGTCGGGTTTGAAAAATTAGAAGTGATCATGGGAAAGCACCTTTATTATCGATGACAGAGGTTGATCATAAAACCAAATCGACAGTGGTTAATGCTTCCGCTGGAAGGACTAGCGCGGACAAATAAATTCCTGGTGTGCGCGGAATTTTAGTGAAATCTGCCTTATGTTATTTGAAGTCCATCGTCGATCTTAATTCGACGATCAACAATAATTCCTCTGATTCAAATAGCGAGGTGGTTAACAACAACATATGGATGCGAAATTTCTATCAAATCCGCTTCACGTTGTTTGAAGTCCACTGTCAATTTGAGGAAAGTCAGATCCAATGGTTGTCGGTCATTCCGTTGATTCAACTAGTAAGGTGGTTAACAACAGAGGTTGGATGCAGAATTTAATGTAATCCGCTCTATAGTATTTGGAGTCCACCGTCGATCGGGGTGGATCAAGATCTAAAGGTCTTAAACGATTTTGTTGATTCAACTAGCAGGGGAATTAACAACAGAGGTTGGACGCAGAATTCTTATGAGATCCAATTCATCGAAGGTTTGAAGTCCGCTCTTCGTTGAGCGCTGGTCAATCTGGAAGATCAATGGTCCGAAAAACATCCGCATGAGATCGACGGTGCAGAAAGATTGGTTCGAAAAGCAGAAGGTGTAGAATTGTAAAAATGTCATTTGAGTTTCTTGAGAACCTACTTTCCGCAACCTGCAGTCTAGAGATCGACGGTCACAAAGAGATCGAAAGAGATCAATTGTGTAGAACTGTTGTTGCGGAAAGACAACTGCGAAAATCTCAAAATGACAATTTGGAAAAGTCACAGTTCCGCAACCCGTAGCCTGGGAGATCTGCGGTAAGGAAGAAGCCCGATATAAAATCAACGGCTCAGGATGGATGCAGAAATGGAGAATACGGAAGGTCATGACTGGAAGATTCATGAAGAGGTACGAGCAATGAAATGGCACAATAGTGAAGAGATGCGTCTGTAGGATGACATGAAGGTATATATTGACATAATGATTGAAGGAAATAAGTGGTTTATGTGATTGTGAATGACAGAGTCCATGAAGTGAATAACAACTGATAAAAATCAGTCCAGGGTGGCCGGGTGGCGCTAGGGAAGGCTATAAGTTTGTAAAGGATGTTGTAGCATCCTTGTCTGTTGGAGCAGGAAGAAACCAGGGTGTTGTAGCATCCTTGTCTGTTGCAACAGGAAAAAACCCAGGGTGTTGGAGCATCCTTGTCTATTGTAGTAGGCAGAAACTCAAGGTGTTGTTGCATCCTTTCTATGGCAGCAGATAAAGCAATTTTGTAGATTCATCTTTTTAATGAGTTTGAATTGGTGGTTTTCTCTCTGAAGTTTCCACGATAAAATTTGTGTCTTAACCTGTTTGATTCATTTTGTGTTTTTATTTTAAAAGAAAAAGACAATACTGATTCACTCCCCCTCTCAGTATTGTGGATAATCCAACACATGCTCCTCACCTTCTCCATGATGGCACGATTCATCCTTTCTGCAGTACCATTTTGTTGAAGAGTACCAGGGATAGTATTCTCATGCTTTATGCCAAATCCATTGCAATAGTCCTTGAAGGCATTGACGCAATATTCCCCACTGTTATTTGTCCTTAAGCGCTTGAGCAATTTGTTAGTCTCTCTTTCAGCACCGACATGAAATTTTTGAAATATCTCAAATACCTCATCTTTTCTATTCATAGGATAGGCCCAAACTTTTCTAAATGCATCATCTATGAAAGTAGCAAAATATGAAGCTCTTCCTAGAGACTTAACATTAACTGACCCAAATACATTGAAGTGTACCAATTCCAATAGATTCTTTTTCTTTCATGGCCTCCTCTCATAAATGATAATCTACGTTGCCTACCATACATACAATGCTCACAAAGATCAAGTTCATAAGATTTAAAACCTGGAAGAAGATTTTTTCCAACAAGAACTTTTAGGCCCTTTTCGCTCATGTGGCCCAAACGCTTATGCCACAAATATGGTAAGGTTTTTTCTTTTTCAACATCAGCCACATTTGGTTTTCTTGTTGTTTATATGAATGTATTCAATGTCCCCATTTTGAGTTCTCTAGCCATGACCATCGCTCCTTTGCTAATTTTCCAGCCACTCTTTCCAAATCTAGTGGAACAACCTTCATCATCCAATTGTCCCAGAGAGATTAGGCTCATGCTCATCTCTGGGACATGCCTAACTTGTTTTAACAAGATATCATGCCCATCCTTTGTTTGGAATCAAACATCTCCCACTCCAAAAATATCACAAAAGTGATTGTTTCCTAGATGTACTCGACCATAGTCTCTAACTTCATATGAGACAAAATTGGTTTTGCATGGGGCTACATGGTGAGATGCCCGAAAGTATAGAATCCAATCAATGCTACTGCTATAGGTGTATAGAAATTCATATTCCATTGAAACAATAAATAAACATCACTATCTGAAGCTATAACAGTGGTCTCACCTTCATTTGTGTTGGTTGATTTTTTATTTGAGCTAGATGATTTTTGCTCCTTCTGTTCTTTCTTCCATATTCGACATTCTCTTTTCATGTGTCCTAGTTTTCCACAATGATAGCAAGTAATTCTGCCTCTTCTTGATTTTGATCTACCCCTTGACTAGGAACGCCCTTTCCTAGTTCGGTCAATTTTCCTTCCACGTTCAACTATGGTGAGAGCTTCTCCTCCCTGGTTTTCTGTGACTAATTTCCGCCGCAACTCCTCATTCATTAAGCCGCTGCTAACATCATCAAACTTTAGGGTCTCTGTAGGAGCTGAAGTGCTTATGGAAACTATCAAATTTTCCCAATTGTATGGCATAGAGCACATGAGTAGGATGGATATGATTTCATCATTCAACATATTTTAATAGAGGCAAGCTGACACCTAATGATGTTGAATTCATTTAGGTGCTCTACAACTGAAGCACCCTCCATCTTCAAATTGTACAACTTCTTCATAAAAAAATACCTTGTTTGATGCTGTGTTTTTCTCATACAGATCATGTTGTTTCTTCCATAGATCTAGTGCCATCTTCTCTCCAGCCACATTGAAGTAGACATTCCTTGCTAAGTATTGCCTGATTGTAGCAATGGCCTTCCTATCAAGCTTGTTCCATTCTTCATAAAAAACACCTTGTTTGATGTTGTGTTTTTCTCTTACAAATCATGTAGTTTATTCCATAGATCTAGTGGTCTTCTCTCCAACCACACTGAACTAGACATTCTTTGCTAAGTACTACCAGCATTCCTATCGAGCTTGTTCCATTCTTCATTTGTCAGTGATGAAGGTTTATTTGCTGCTCCTTCAATGGGCAATTTTTTTTTTAAGATCAATATGTCTTCCATCTGTGCTTTCCACAAAGAAAAATTAGTCCCATTTAGCTTCTCCATGTCACTCACACTTGTAGTTTCCATGCTGCTTCAAAAAGCACTACTGAAAGCTCCCACTCCCAAATTCTAGTTTCCACAGAATTTGATAGGCTTATAGGCTTATAAGGAGAGCAAAAGCACACTGGACAACCTGTAATGGCCAACTTCTTCTACAACAGGGGTTGTCTCTGATACCAGTTATTAAGAATAGAGCAACTAAAGTCTGAATCTCTATTCCACAAATTTGTTAGCAATTTCCTTTAGTCCCTTGTTTCAGCATTCTCTACTTGTAGATTTTTTGAATATGGACAACAGATCTGGAATAATAAAATTGCTTATTTCTTCAAAAAGACGAATACATTGAATACTTAAATGGAACAAGAATATAAGCACATTGGGAAATCAGAGAAAGCATTCATAAAATACACACATGTAGAATTACAGTGGCATATTCATGTAAAAAAAACTCCAAATTTAGGCATAAACGCTTCCAATTCTATTTACATCTTCACTCTGTGCAAAAGATACATCCTGTTCTCACACGCAGTATTCTACAACATTAACATACATTCTCACACCTACAAACTAGTTTCACGAAGATTTTTAGTACCAAGAAAACATACACCAAAGTACAAAGAGTCTCCATCCTTCGTTTGATGCTATCGGGGAAGAACAGCTTCATCGAGAAGCCTTTGGACATTTAATTTGGTAGTTATCTTCTCAACTAGCAGCTGAACTGAAAATACGATGGCACTAATATGAGCTGGCGTTGAAAAGTTCTTGGTGGACGAACTGTTTTTTCACCTACCAACAGAATATAAACCTCGAGCCCTTTTTACAAACATTTAAGGAAAACTTTGTGGTGATATTTAATGGATATGTTTCAAGATTTGTGACATTGTAAAGTTACCACAAAATTAAAAAGATCTTTATTGTTTATCATAACCAATAGCCGAGGCGAACAATTTTCTATAAACAAAGTGAGATTCACTCAAATTTTAATACTGACAACAAATTTTTTGTAAATCCTTCAACATGGTATATATTTTTTTGGAACTTCTATACTGACAATAACAGCAGTACCCATGATGCTGAATCATATCAAATTTACATAAACTTGGGAAATTGCCACAAGTTTCCTGCGATAAGGCCCTTTTTTCATGTTCAGAATTAATGTGTCCACTTATGTAGTCACTATAAATAAATCAAATCAATTTAATAGGTAGAGAAATTTCCAAGTGTATGAAAGTGTAAATATCAATATGTTTCTGTCTCACAGAGGTAACAGAGTAAGCTATCAACTAGACGTAGTCAGATGGGTCCCAGTGCAAATCTCTCAGTGCAAATCCTCAAATAAATAACTTACTCCTATTTGAGTCTCTGTTTCATGGAGGAAACAAAATAAGCTATCAACCAGACTGCCTCAAGTAGGTCCCAGTGCAAATTGTCAAATAGATAACTTACTCCTATTTGATGGAGTATGCATAAGATGAATATGGAGGCGGTGGTGGGTAAACCAATGGTGCAGCATGGGGAAAGCAGTAATCAGCATTCTTGTTACTCACAAATCTTCCTCCTGCTTCATGGAATTCAGATGGATGAAGAGTTCCACTGAATACTGTGCTGTTCTGTGGCTGGGGATGATGATTGATGTTGTAGTTTATGTTTTGAAGATTGCCCTGCTCTGAGTACTGTACAGGTTCAGGATTCAAACGAGGCTTTTCTGAGTAGTGATTATATCGTTTTGGAAGCAGACGCACGCATAGATTGATAATGCCAGCTTGAGGGTTTCCTTTGCCTGTCTTCAAACGATAGCTTAGGAAATGCAAAGAATGGGGGTCTCTATAGCCCTCCACAATATCAGAGAAGGGTACCCTACTCCATCCGACCAGCTTTTTTCCAAAGGGCATTTTGCAATAAACATGTATAGTTACACTAGCCGAGGCTTTTCTATAGAATAATATGCTCTCGCTCGACCCCAGTTCCAGTTGTAGATTGTGATTCCAAGTAGGGTAGCTCCCACCCTCTGTGTCAATTCGTGTTGTTTCAAAAGCAGAGGAAGTGTCGGTTCCTACAACTACATAAGTGCTCATCCTTTTCCCAAATCTTCTCACGTTTTTGAGATTCACAGCGGAGATTACTGTAATTTCCAAAGTTGCGTGCCTGTCCATATATAAATATTAAAGGACAGAGTTCTCAAAAAGGCCTAAGAATAATAGAAATGTAGAATAGAAGCGGGATTATGGAGTCTATTCTGTACAGAGAACAATAATCTGATGTAAAATAGAAGCGGGATTACGAAGTCTATTCTGTACAGAGAACAATATTCTAATCGAGTTTACGATGGAGCCTTCTATATATATATGAAGGCGTGCAGCCTGGTTTATGTTGCAGCAACGAACTTTCAGCGAAGTTCTGTGGAACGCAGTTGCTGGAACGTTCAAGCACGCGTAGATGTTGAATGAATGGAAGAACTACCAGGCCGCGTAGGACAACAACTAAATTTGAATTTCTCTCCTTGGCGCCGCCAAGAAGATTGCCATCATTACCTCGCCAAGAAGAAGACTATGTCAAGAATCATGATGGAGGAATTCACAGAGAAACTTGTAGAGCCTGACACTTTCGCTGCACGGATGGCAGGGCAATCGTTATATTTTATTGGATGACTTTTTCCAGTTGATAGGTTGCTTCGGCGTGGCCCCTGAGAAACCCATTCCCAATTTCCCATTGCGAGACTAAAGCAAAACGCGGACGCCAGTAGTAGATTCGTAGAAGTTTCATGGACACTTTCTGAGAAAGAAAGCTAACATAATTAAATTTCAATATAGCCAGAGATTAAATTGTTGAATTCAATTAATAATGATTTAAAAAGTCAAAATCCATTAGCAACTCAGTTTGTGGGTTTCTCAACTCAAAATCCATTAGCAACTCAGTGTTTGTGGGTTTCTCCTTTTCCTGATTGGTTGGTTTTTTTGTGTGTTTTTGGTTATAATTTTTCACGTAATTTTAAAACGCTTAAAAACATTAAAACGCTTAAAAACATTGTCAAATCTTATAGAATGTAGGGTTCACAGGTTTTCCTGTGACATTATTTCATTTCTAAATTTAAAATAGCCTAACAAAAAAACAGAAATTACAAATTGTGTATGAAATTTACCCAATTTCATCGAAAATCAAAATAATCCCCTATTTCAAAGGCTCCATTAAAATTTCTTTGAAAAATCCAATCCATTTCACTCTAAATCAGAAAGTACGTAATTTGAAATAGGCATTAAAAAATCCAATCCATTTCACTGCCTATTAAAATGAAAACATAAAATTTATTAAAATGAGAAAACATAAAATTTATTAAAATGAAATTATATTTTTTATGTTTTCAAAAATTTATTAAAATGAAAATTATATTTTTCAGGTTTTCAAAATTTTATTAAAACTAAAATTATATTTTTAATCCAATTCATTTCACTTTGTAACTTATGAGAAAACATAAAATTTATTAAAATGAAAATTATATTTTTCATGTTTTCAAAATTTTCATGTTGAGAATACAAAAATCTCAAAAACAAATAAAAACCCAAAACAATGATATTAAAATCTATTGAGTCTAATAACCTCTTACATAAGAGTTACATAAGAGTGAATAAAAACTATGATATAGTCTTATGAAAGAAAGAAACAAAACATTTGTTGTACATAAAGTCAAGCCGTCATCCTCATTCATTATCTACTCATCTTGGTTTTCATCTATTTGTTGTGTATATAGTCAAGGCTTCATTGGGATACATTGACTCTTTGGATTTATGAGAATTCTCTCTTGGATTACTTGTAAGCTTGGATGGAAGGTGGGTGATGGAAGGAAAATCCGTTTGGGTGTCGATCCTATAGCAGGTCTTAATGCTCTGTTTTATCTCTCGGAGGACCTAAGGGACTATCTAGCAGACTATGGGATCACATATTTGATGCAGACTCAGAAACAGGAAGGTCTTTCTCAAGGCTTCAATGGTTGGTACTCTGCAGTGGATCTTGAATTGGGGGGTCATTGGGCCGATCTCTGGACGACCTTTGTTAAAGGCCTCTCACATGGTGGTATTAAGTTAAGGAACTCTGAAGACTCTCTGCTTTGGATGTATGACAAGAAATCTGGCTTGGTTTCGGCAAAAAAAGCATATGAACTCATTGTGTCTGATTTTTTGCCACATCCTCTTGAAAATATTCTCTTAAAGGTTTGGAAATTCAATATCCCCCAGAAACTCAAGTGCTTTACTTGGTTGGCTTATAATAAGAAATTGAATACGTGGGACAATCTGTATAAGAGGGGTTGGATTGGTCCCGATCGTTGTAGTCTATGCAAGTCAGATGCTGAAACTATTGAACATTTATTTGTTGACTGTTCTTTCTTGCATGAGGTACTGCACAGCCTTGTCAATTCCTTCAATGTGCAGTTAGTTTGGTCAGATTCGACTCTTTCTGGGAATCTCACCAGCTGGTTCTCCAAGGATGAGGATCTGTTATATTTGCCTATTTTTCTCATTTGAAATCTCTGGAAGACTAGGAACAACTACATCTTTGAGAACATTGACCCTAATATTTCCAGACTCTGCCACAGGGTTATGCTAGAGGTCGATACTCACCAAGTTCCTCATATAAAAAAAAACTAAATTCAGGAATATTGGTCCTCCTCTAAAAAAAATATTCCCTATGGCTCTCTTCGATGGTGGCGCTGCGGCTTCAACAGGAGGTGCGGGTGCCTGTCTTTGGTTAAATGAACAACATTATTTCTCCATTATTTTAGGCTGTGGTTACATCACTAACACTATAGCCGAGCTACTGGCACTCTGGGCATTACTGTACATTGCCAAAGACATTGGATTACCATATCTACATGTCTTTGGTGACTCCTCCATGATTATAAATTGGGCAAAGGGTGAATCCACACTTGACATGGTGAACTTAGAAGCTTGGTGCAACAACACCAAAAAGATTATATCTTCGTTCACTCAGTGTGGATTTCAGCCATGTCTATAGGGAATATAACAAGAGGGCAGATACATTATCCAAGGCAGGGCTTAAAGAGGTATCGGGCCATCTTACCTTTTCTGAAATATGTGAAGGCGAGCTTTTGGAGGAAGCGATATTTCAATTATTTTGAGAGCATTGCTCTGATATGCCATAGGCCTGTGGGTCTTCTCTTTTTTTGGTTTTGACTCATATATGATAGTTATTTCCTCTTGATTACTCATGACTTTTGATTATGAGTGATGACCCTAGCCTTGCCTTGGTTAATGCCTCTAGGCTCTTGTTATCTTCCTTAGGGTCATACTTGGCTGTTAGCTATGCAGTTAGTTTATGAGAGGATCTTTTCAGGTACATATTGCTTGGGCTTGTCAGTAGTAGGTTCTGAAGGAACACCTTCTCATGGTTTTTACTATTGATGTATGCTATATTTTTTGGCTAGTTTCTAGTTGCTAGTGACCACCTGTTTGGTCTTGATGTTCACTGATGATGTACACAATTCCTTTGATTCAATAGAATACCAAGGAGTGCTTTTTTCGTCTGAAAAAAAAATATAAAAGTGTATTTGTTTTTTAATATCTTCTTGAGAATGAATTTGATAAAACAATAGAGAACAAATTCTAATTGTTTTGCTAAAAAGTTATATGACAACATTATTAATTTAAATCTATTATTAGACTTCTTTTCGCAAAGTAACTTTTAAAGAAATCCTCAAAGTCATCATTTCTTCATAATTGTTTGAACCATGCCCAAACCATCTTTGAACCTATATGATCGCCATCAAAATAAAAAAATATATCACTACCACCACTAAACCCAACTAGGGCTTAAGTGGCTTCATTATAGAAACCCCAAGAAGGAGTTACTATCATTTAAAATCTCCCCCAGTTGTGTTTGGAGTATTATCTTTTATACACATTTTACATCCTTGGAACAAAGTCTACATTCTTGAAAAGACCTCGAAAGAAGGGACTTGCTTATCATCATAGAGTTGAGCATTACAAGCGAACTAGATGCCCCGTAAAAAAGGCATGGAATTGCTTTAAAACATTTTAGTTCCTTTTTGAGAAATTGTTCCTTCAAAAAATCCTCTTTAGAATTCCCAACCCAAATATTTGAAAGACATGTCCAATATTTAACATCATTCTAGAGTTACGATTGAGCATAAGGACAATGGATTTCTAGATGATAGTTTTAGTTTCTTTCTTACATTATATAGAGACTAGGTCCTTACATTATATAGAGACTAGGTCCTTGCCTACACTTCTTTTTTGTCATTTCTTAAGACAAAACCTTGTTTCTTAATGCTAGGTAGAAGAATATCCTTTTTTGGGGGGGATTCATCTTTCATAATTTTTACTACCATTGGAACCCCTCTTGAACCTTAGGAGAAAGTAAAACTTTATAATCTAGGCTAGCAATATACAATAAATTTTGTTTTTGCCACAAATCAAGGAGTCCAATTCTTATATCTGCCTAATATGAACCTTTTTTAACGCAATCATAAATAAATTATAGCTTTTTCCCCAAACCCCTTCTAAATCCGAAGTCTAGGAATTCATTCATCCCTATTTCCAAACATTTGTAGTAAATGGATCTACAATATGATTTAAAGTGAAAAAACATTTGTCATGAAGGAAATTTATCAAATCATGACATAGATAAATAGCTTCCCCGCATACCATAATACTTTCAAACCCAATCCTCACCTATTCCTCATTCGAACCTTCCGTGCTATGTGATCTTGATCATTGAAATGTTAAAACCAACGATTTCCATTAATTAGTTACAGTTTTAATGCTCTTTTATAAATTTTTGATCTAGTCTAGAAGAGATCCCGAGGCTATATATTTTTGCACGATAATTCATTTATGTAAGCTCTCCCTTGAAATAAGGTTCTAGAGACTTTTTTGTAGCCAATGCTTTGCTAAAAGAGTGAATATGTTTTAGGCCCTATTTTCGCTCCTCCATTGTTCTAGAAATGGACTACCACGTCTAGGCCAAGGGATACCTCCATTGTCACTATTCCTACCCACCATAGAAACTTAAAGCAAGCCCCCCCTAATATTCTTTGACACTCCTTTTGGAATAAAATCCAAGGAATTCCAATATACGAGAATAGATTCTAGTAAATATTTGACAAGAGTCAGTATACCCCCTTTGGAGAACCATAAATTACACCAATCACATTGATCTTAATGTTTCTGAATATCCAACCCCAATATTATTTCCCATAACTTGCATTAGGCTTGAGAATAAAGATCAAGTATTTAAACCCTTCAAGTATATATTAAAACATCTAAAGAGAAAGTGATCCCACAAAACTTGTTCAACCCTCTCATTCAATGCATTCAAGCTTAAGAAATATTTTTAAATATTAACCTCCATTATTGTAGCTATACAATAGACATTTATAATTTGATGTAATTTTCTTGCTTCTCTTTTAAACCTTTCAAAAATTACAAGATATTCATCTACACAAAAACAATGTGTAAGCCTAACAAAACGACCAATCTTAATACCCTAAACATAAACCACTCTTTTGGCTTCCATGGTTCCCTTGGTTAAACCCTCAACAACCAAAATAAATAATAAGGGAGACAAGGGACATCCCTGCCTCAACCCCCTTGTGAACTTAAAGAAAGTTGAGGTAACTCCATCACAATAAAGGAAATGAAAGTCATGCGAACATCCCATTATCCACTTAACAATTGGAGACTAAATCCAACATGTATCAATATTAACCTTAAGTACAACCAATTAGTTATATCACAAGTCTTTGACAATTCTAACTTGATAACCATAGTAGGTAACTTCTTAGTACTTATAAAATGAAGCCCTTACTCAGTAGCCCCAATTGATTTGAATAAATATGTTCTCTTGCAAAAAAAACAATTTGTTCTAGGGAAATGATCATATAATATAACTGCCACAACCAAGGAAAATCTTAGGGGAAAAGTTTATCCCATGGGATAATTTTTTAGGTTTTTTTCCAAAATTAATATTCACCATTTTCCATTTTTTTATAACATTTGCCCAAATTTCATAGGATTAAAATTTTTTACTCTAAAATTGCCAAAATTGGCCACAAACTATATAAAACCCTTGGAAATTTGAATATTTTTTTTTAAAATATCGCCTAACATTTTATGGATGGAAATTTAATAATTAGTAAGATTCGCCAAGGTTTCTACACTTCAATAAAATTATTGATCCTTAAAATTTTCCCTAGTCAAAGCTTTTGCAATAATATTGTAAACACAATAACATTAAAAAAATGGTCTAAATTCATCAAGGATTTAGGCTTGTCAATTTGTGACATTAATGCTCTAAATGTAGAATTAAAGGATCCAAAAAACTTACTTGAGAACCTAACCTATTATATGACTCTTAGTAGATCATTTCCACAAAATCCTAAAAAAATAGAAAGAACTTTATTATCCATCCATCTAGACCTAGACACTTGTCCTTAAAATAAGACATGATTGCTAGCAATTTCTCCTCTAAATTATCTTGAAACATACTTTGATTTTCTTTCTTGGTAGCAAGAAAAGGAAAATAGGAAGCCAATATGACAATCTTTTCAATATTAACCCTTACAAGGTTTTTATACATTGAATGAAAATGATCGACTCCATGTCCGTTTAACTCTTTAAAATTTATGACCACTATACAATCACCATTCTTCATTTCCCAAATAATAGTGACATTCTTGGACTATGAGCCACAAATTGGTGAAATTATTTAGTATTCTCATC
The DNA here is from genome assembly GCA_001517045.1 of Pseudotsuga menziesii. NCBI lineage: Eukaryota > Viridiplantae > Streptophyta > Pinopsida > Pinales > Pinaceae > Pseudotsuga > Pseudotsuga menziesii. The sequence continues at coordinate 60,597 of LPNX010685851.1, read as the reverse complement.
CCCGTTCCCCAACCAAACAAACCCTACTTTTCATCATCCACTCAACTTCACTTCTTTCCAACAACATCCTCTTCTTTTCTTCTAGCAGCCTAATTACCTTTTTCTTCTTCATCATATGGACAACCCTTTTGTTTCTCTCATATGGCCTAAATATCTCAAGATCAATCTCTATCAAGATCCTATCCCTAATTTTATACTTCTTTGTTTCCCATTCCACCACTTTTCCTTTAATAACTTTTAAAACACTAGATAGTTGGCTATCAGATTCCCTAAATTCAAAATCACACCTATTCTATTCTCTCACCATCTCTTGAAATTCCCCCTCTTCTAGCCAACTAGGGTTTGATTTAAAGGGACTACAAGTATGATCATCCTTAAACTCCAACTATAAGAAAATGGGATTGTGATCTCAACCACTCCCAACATTAATTCAATATCTAGACTTATCAAACAAAGATATTAAATTATTAGAGACAAAAAACTTGTCTTATCTCTTTGATACCACTACCACTCCAACCCTGTTATCTATCCATGTGGGTTTGAAAGATATAGGTTCCAAATCTATTAGACCATTGTGTTTTATTCTATACTTAAAAATTTGTCAAGTGATCAACCCTCATTGTGTCTCCATAGATCTCAAACCTATGTAGAGTAAAATTCAAATCACATGCTATGATGACTCTGTCTTTCTTTAAAACTTAAAAAAAAATTCTCCCAAAACCTTTGTCTCTCTCATAATATTGTCCATACACATACATCACTGTATTCTATCCTAGACACTTAAAGAATAATTCTATATAGAGACCAAAAACAATAGAAAAAACTTTAAGTAAAACAATGATTGATCTCCAATCTATAATTAAACCTCCATAACTCCTAGAAGCATATAAGACAGATAAATCCCACACTTTAAAAAAATGCCTAACACTCGAACTAAATTTTTCAAATTCCCCATAATCTCCTATAAAAATATAACACCATGAATGTCTAATTATAGTAATCTAGACATGGCTAGTCTTTTTGAGTGACTACCCAGTCCCTGGAATTTTTAGTGAACTATCATTTTTCACCACCCTTCAAGGATTCCCCCCCTAAACTAGGTGGATACTAATGCCCACCCACCTATTCCGTTAAGCTACAATGGTTGTCAATCTTCTTGTAACTTTTCTACGGTTTTTGGGGTCCCAAACTTTCGAATCCATTTTGAGGCCCTAAACAATGTTTTTTGGTCAGTTAAGGGGCCAAGGCATGCCATGGCCCTAAAAAGTTGAGGGGCCAACCATGGAAATAAATAATTGAGAATTACAACTTGGGGCCATGGCATGCCTTGGCCCTAGTCAAAAGTTTTAATTCTCAATTATTTATTTCCAATGAGATAAAATCACCCTAAACAAAGATTGTATGCAAACGTGCTCTCGGAAAGTTGATGTATCAACTAGCCACCTCGGGGCCTACAAATCCTTTTGGTGCTTCATCTCCTAGGGTTAGGTTTTTGGATGTTAGGGGTTTCCTCTTTATTTTAATGATAAAAGGCCCTTTGTTGTCTCTTAGTAAACACATCTTGTGAATGGGCATAGCTGACACATCTCTCTCTAGAGATTAGTTAGTTTGTATTTCTTTGCAATTTACAATGTTTTTCCATTCCATTCATTAATAGATTTTGGGTTTTACTGTATTAATGTGATATGTGCAAAATGTTTGTGTGTGTTTCCATTTTATATTGTTGCCTTCATTTTGTTCTCCAAATAATCCATATTAGTGGTATTAGAGAAATATTCTCTTTTTGTTTCTTAGTGCATGTCCCCAACGAGATATGAATATCGAGACTTGGGTCTTGACCTAATCGATCTTAGAGAAAACCACTCTAGTTTGTTAATGTTTGAGCAAAATCGGGGCTGCTAGAACTTCAAAATTTTTATCAAACAATTTAAGCACTTTATGAAGATTTAAATCAGCCACATAAGAAACTTTATATCATCCACATAATCAACTGTTAGGGTTAACCTTGACTTTGGAATGAGTTAAAGGTGGTTGAGGTCTAGCACATAGTTTTCGGGCACATGGTTTTTTGTTGTCCATGGTATTTTCCATGGTATTGGTGGCCCATGGTATTACACATAAAGAAGCCTTTATAAGGCTTGAGGAGGCTCCATTGTAAAGTGGCCTGGAGGTGAGTAGTGGCTAGCTCACTTGGCCCGGATTGGTTGGTTTAGGTCAAGGGAGATAATAGATATATTATGGTATTGTGTGTCTATATTAAATGTGTTGCATATAGTCAAGGCTTCATCCTCATATATTAACTCTTCTATATATATATATATAATTAGTCTCTCCTTGGAAAGTGTATTTGTTTTTGAATTTGCCTCTTGAGAATTTGATAAAACAATAGAGAACAAATTCTAATTGTTTTGATAAAGGCTACATGACAACATTATTAATCTAAACTATCCTCCCATCTACTTGATGACCAAAAAGAAAACACCAAAATCTTTTGAACTTGTGTTAGACTCCTTTTTCCAAAGTAACTTTTAAAGAAATTCTCAAAGTCGTTATTTCTGCATAATTGTTTGAACCATGCCCAAACCATCTTTGAATGATCGCCATCAAAATAAAAATTATATCACTACCACTACTAAACTCAACTAGGGCTTAAGTGGCTCCATTATAGAAACCCCAAGAGGGAGTTACTATCATTTAAAAGCTCCCCCACTTGTTTTTGGAGTATTATCTTTTATACACATTTTACATCCTTGGAACAAAGTCTACATTTATGACAATACCTCGAAAGAAAGGGACTTACTTATCATCAAATAGTTGAGCATTACAAGCTAACTAGATGCCTGGAAAAAAAAGGCATGGAATTGCTTTAAAATATTTTAGTTCCTTTTTGAGAAACTGTTCCTTCAAAAAATCCTCTTTAGAATTCCCAACGCAAACATTTGAAAGACACGTCCACTGTTTAACATCATTCTAGAGTTACGGTTGAGCATAAGGACAATGAATTACTAGATGATAGTTTTATTTTCTTTCTTACATTATATAGAGACTAGGTCCTTGCCTACACTTCTTTTTCGTTATTTCCTAAGACAAAACCTTGTTTCTTAGTGCTATTTAGAAGAAGATCCTTGTTTTTTTTGGGGGGCCTTCATCTTTCATAATTTTTACCACCATTGGCACCCCTCTTGAACCTTAGGAGAAAGTAAAAATTTATAATCTAGGCTAGCAATATACAATAAATTTTGTTTTTTCCACAAATCAAGGATTCCAATTCTTCTGTTTGCCTAATATGACGCTTTTTTAATGCAACCATAAATAAATTATAGCTTTTTCCCCAAACCCCTTTTAAATCCAAATACTAGGAAGACCTTTATCCCTATTTCCAAACATTTGTAGTAAATGGATCCACAATATGATTTAAAGTGAAAAAATATTTGTCATGAAGACGATTTTTCATATCATGACTTAGAGAAATAACTTCCCCACACACCATAATACTTTCAATCCCAATCCTCGCCTATTCTTCATTCCCAACCTTTCGTGCTATGTGATCCCGATCATTGAATTGTTAAAACCAATGATTTCCATTAATTAGTTACATTTTAAATGCTCTTTTATAAATTTTGATCTATTCCAAAAGAGATCCCGAGGCTATATATTTTTGTACAATAATTCATTTCTGTAAGCTCTCCCTTGAAATAAGGTTCTAGAGACATTTTGCAGCCAATGATTTGCCAAAAGAGTGAATATGTTTTAGGCCCTATATTCGCTCCTCCATTGTTTTAGAAATAAACTACCACGTCTAGGCCAAGAGCTATCTCTAGTGTCACTATTACCACCCACCATAGAAACCTAAAGCAAGTATTCCTAATATTCTTTGACACTCCATCTAGAATAAAATCCAAGGAGTTCCAATATACAAGAATATATTCTACTAAATATTTGACAAGAGTCAATTTGCCCCCATTGGAGAGCCATAAATTACACCAATCATGATGATCTTAGTGTTTCTCAATATCCAACCCCAACAACCTTTCCCATAACTTGCATTAGGCTTGAGAATAAATACCAAGTGTTTAAACCCTTCACGTATATATCAAAATATCTAAAGAGAAAGTGATCCCACAAAACTTGTTCAACCCTCTCATTCAATGCATTTAAGCTTAAGGATGCTTTTTAAAAATTAACCTCCATTATTGTAGCTATATAATAGACATTTATAATTTCCTGTAATTTTCTTGCTTCTCTTTCTAAACCTTTAAAAAATAACAAGATATCATCTACAAATAAATGATGTGTAATCATAACAAAACTATTGATCTTAATACCCTAAACACAAACCACTCTCTTGGCTTCCATGATTGCCTTGGTTAAACCCTCAACAACCAAAATACATAATGAGGGAGAAAAGGGACATCCATGCCTCAACACCCTTACGAACTTAAATAAATTTGAGGTAACTCCATCACAATAAAGGAAAAAAAAATCATACGAACATCCCATTATCCACTTAACAACTGTAGACACAAGCCAACATGTATCAATATTAAACTTAAGTACAAATAATTAGTTATATCATATGTATTTGACAAATTTAACTTGATAACCATAGTAGGTAACTTCTTAGTCCTTATAAGAGCGGAGGTTATTGAAATCACAAATTCTTCAGCGCCGACCTACTCTGCTGGTTCGTGAATTGCGATCTGAAATCCCTTGCGCCGACCTGCTTTGTGTGGGAGGTCTTGGTTGCTTGGCACCATGGACCCCCCCCCTGGACCCTGATCAAGAAGATTTCATTGGACATTTTCAAAGAATAGTGGCTTCCTCAGCCCCTCAGTCGTCCAGTATTTATGCCTCTTCTCATTTTATCAAGAGATCTAAAGTCCCGAACGTCAAGCTTTCCTCAACGACTTCAAAGAGGAAGGATGTTACCTTATCAAAAAAAGGGTTGATTGGCTTATTCACAGGATTGTGTCCCTCTCCCATATCCATGGAAGTATGGTTCAATAAGAACTGGAGAGCGCTCATCCAAGGGGAAGTGCAACAAATATTCTGCGGCAAAGGGTACTTTTCTTTCATATTTGAAAAAAAGGAGGATCGGGATCTTATATTCAGAAATGGGACATATTTTATGGGGCTGAGAGGGATGTATCTAAACAAATGGGACCTTTCCTTCAATCCTGAAAAAGATATCCCTAAGGCAGTGCCGGTATGGGTGAAGCTACCCCATCTGCCACTACATTGACGGAATGATGAAGATTTCCACGCAATAGGCAACACCCTAGGGAAATACATAGACAAATCAGAGCCAAAATCCCCCATGTTCTCATGCGCCAGGATTTGTGTTGAAATTGATCTGGAGAAAGGGCTTCCAGAAGCCATCAACTTGTCAATAAATGGGTGGAACCACATGCAGACCGTGGACTATGAGCAGATACCTTTCAAATGTAAGTATTGCCATGAATATGGGAATTTTTCCAAGTCTTTCCCAAAAAATCCAGAAAAATCCAACCCTGAGGAGAACCATAAAGAAGGATGGAACGTAGCAAGTAAAAGAAAGGGAGAAAGACCAGCACAATCTCAAACCCAACCCACCGCGGCAATGAACGCAATCGGAAATGAATTTCAAGTGCTAGCCAACAAGGAAAAATAAGAAGGGGAACTCATGGTGGGGGAAGAAACAAACACCTTGCAAGAGGTTGAAGCCACAAATGCCTCACCTTCTCATGATTTGGAAGAGCAACTGGCTCAAATCCCTCTGGTTTGAACTCATTAATAAGCAATACTAGATTCCTTTGCTAACAATGGAGGTACTTGCACCCGGTCCAAGACAAGGGCAACATCAGAAGAAGTCAAAGAAAACTCCACTGAAGAACCAGAGCTGCAATCTAAAAAAGGAAGAAGATCCAATAAAACTCTCAGAGAACAGGAAACAACGAGGGAAAGAACAACGGGAAAACAATCCAACCTATATTTTTTGGTAAGAAACCCTCAGGCGAATAAATACCTTCTCACCCCTGAAGAAGAAAAAAAGGAAAAGGAAAGGGCGCTCCATCAACATAGAAAATAATGAAGCTGGTCTCTTGGAATTGTCGAGGTTTGGGAGAAAATAAGAAAATAGAAGTTATTAAAAGAATAAAAACAATGGAATCCAACACCATCCTCCTCATCCAAGAGACAAAAAAGATTTCAGAAGACAGTCTTTCATCAATAAAGAAAATATGGCCAAAAGGAGAAGGAAAAGTAGTCAGTGCGACAGGGGCATCAGGAGGCATCCTCACATGGTGGGACAAAGGCAAATTCTCAATGCGTTCAACATTAGAAAATAAGAACTGGCTCTTTGTGGAGCTCGAAGATAAGGAAAGCAAGGAAACTATCTGGGTGGGGAACATATATGGCCCTACCATTTAGGTTCAGAAAGATTCTTTCTATAACTCCTTAGAAGATCAATGCTCAGGGAAAAATAAATGCCCCTGTATAATTGGGGAGACTTCAATGTTACTATATCGGCTGAAGAGCGCAGGGGAGGCATCAAAATTAGAGATCCATTTGGAGAGAGGCTGGAGGACTTGATTTCCTATTGGGGTCTTTTAGACATTAAGCCAAAAACTGGTAAATTCACTTGGAATAATAAAAGGATAGGATCGGGACACATTGTAGCCAGACTTGACAGGGTGCTGGTTAGCCCTCACTTTTTAAAGAACCTAGAAATTCCAGAATCAAAGCTGCTATGCTCTTCGGTCTCGAATCATTAACCTATTTGCTTCCTTCTTTCTTCTGTGGGGAAGCTGGGACCGCTTCCTTTTCAATTTAATCACCTCTGGTTGGAATCGAAAGGTGTATCTGACATCATCTATAATGCTTTGTGCTGGTTTATACAGGCTTCCCCGACCTTCATTCGGGAGCAAAAGTTAAAGCGTGTTAAAATTACTCTCAAGCAATGGGTGACTAAGCACTACCAGGAGCCAAAGATCAGAAAGCTAGAGCTAACCAAAAAGATGGAAACGCTGCAAGGAAACATGGAGCAAAGAGAAGTCACAATTGAATTAATGATCTAGGAAATAGAGCTTGAAAAAGCCTTACAAACCACTATCAGGCAGGAGGAGGAAAGCATAAGGTTGCAGTCCAGGAACCTATGGCTAATTAGCGGAGACCATAATACAACTTTTTTTCAAAATCAGTGCAAGCAAAGGCAACGTAGGAACACCATAAGGGAGCTCAAAAAGGACGATGGAACTTCTACCGCAGACCAGGCCGAGATCATCAACGAGGTAAGGGTTTTTTTTGAAAATTTGTATAATAATGAAGAGGAAGTCCTCCAAGAGGAAATGGAGGAAATGGTCAAAAACATTCCTCAGCTAGTCAATCCTGAGGATATAGAAGCCTTAGAAGCCCCCATTTCCGAAGAAGAGATTAAGAGGGACATTTGGTCCCTCCACCCAGGCAAAGCCCCCAGACTTGATGGATTTCCAATTCATTTTTATAGAATGTGTTGGTACTTCATTAAAAAATATCTTATTCATCTCATTTGATGGATGTCCAAAGGAAGGATGGGAGGTGCAACAAACTCCACCTTTATGGCCTTAATTCCCAAGGAGCCCAATCCCACCTCTATTAAACGTTTCAAACCTATTTCTCTTTGCAACGCCTCTTACAAAATTTTCTCCAAAGTCCTTTCTCTTAGGCTGAAAAATATTATTCCCTCCTTAATCTCTCCATATCAGGGAGGCTTCATAGCCGGTCGTCATATAAGTGATAACATACTGCTAGTACAAGACGAAATCCGTTCCAGTCTGAAAAGAAGGGATTCAAGAATGACCATCAAACTTGATTTGGCCAACTCCTTTGATAGACTAAGACATGATTTTATATTTCTGGTTTTGGAAAATTTTGGTTTCCCCCCCATCTTTGTCAAACAAATTCAAGCCTGCATAAGCTCACCTTGGATAGCTCCTCTAGTTAACGGAAGACCCTCTGATTTCTTCAAATCCAAAAGAGGGATAAGATAGGGCTGCCCTCTATCTCCTTTTCTGTACATTTTAGTGGTAGATACTATGAGTAGAAGACTCAACAAATTGCTTGAGGAAGGAATGATTCCTGGTCTCTCCTTCAAAATAGGGATTCATCCCATTGATCATGCGCTCTTCGTTGATGATTCCATCTTGCTGGGGAGGGCTTCCTCTCAGATAGCTAGGAGATTCCAGCAGTCTCTCAATCTTTTCCTTCTTACCTCGGGCAACAAGGCGAATCTGGATAAATGCCAAATATATGGGTGGCACATCAATGTCAACACCCTTAGAGATATCTCCCAAGTCCTCAACATCAAAGTCAACATTGACTGGACACACTTCAATTACCTGGGCATACCAATCACTAAAAAGTATTTCTCTTCAGCTATGTGGAGACCAATAATACAAAAAATAAATAATAAGGTTCTCTCTCTTGGTACGCACTGGCTCAATATTGCAGGGAAATCCACTCTCATACAGTCAATTCTGTTCGCCTATCCCATATATACCAGCTCAATGGTACTTTCCCTAAATATGATCACTAACATCATAAGTATGGAAATAAGAAAGTTCCTCTGACAGGGAGGCAAAGCTTAATCTAAAAAATTCCATCTCATTAAATGGGATGTGGTTAAGGCCCCCAAAATTTAATGGGGGATTGGGAATTAGAGATCCGGAGTAGATGAATAAAGCGTTAGGACCTAAGCTGGTATGGAGAATGGTTATTGGAAATAGGTCATCAAAAAAAAAAAATATAAGGAAGCCAGGCTCCATAGTTCTTTGTCATCCTTGGGATGGGCAAGGCACATCAATTTGGCAGCTATGCAAATCTTCTTTGAAGTTAATCCAATATGAATACTACTAGGTTCCAGGTAATGGTAAGAAGATCAAGATTTGGGGTGATAGAGTTCTTGGTAACCCCTCCATCTCTTCTCTCCCTCACATGGAGGATCTCTCCAATTAGGCAATTAGTAATGGAATCATTACTCTTTATGATCTATCCACCTAGGATAGGAAAGGAAAATGGACTGGCTGGAAGTTATTACAACCTCCGGATCATCTAAAATAAGAGGCTGACCTCTTGCCTCCCCTCCTCCATGGCATGGCCCCCATCAACAAAAACTCTAAAGACTCCATTGGGTGGGGCAGAAATGGTACATATACAGTCAAAGAGGGATACAATCTGCTCCAAACAAATTTGGCTACAGCTTCATAAAATCTCTGGAAGAAGGTTTGGAATCCAGACTGTATTCCAAAATTCAACTGTTTTATATGGCTGCTAATGCACAACAAGCTTGTAATGGAAGACAATATCACCAAAATAGGTATAGAAGGCCCCTCCATATGCGCCCTCTGTAATGCAGACTTGGAAACAACCACACACCTTTTTCTCCAATGCAAAGTTGCTATACAAATTTGGAGGGCTATCTTGCATATGGTTTGTGTTTTTTTCAAACCTCCAGACACTCTTGAACAACTTTTAATAGCTTGGAACATAATTTTCCTAGGAAATCTCAAGGAAAAGCCTACTTTAAAGCGGTTGTGGAATATCCTCCCTAAGAACATATGTTGGCAGATCTGGTTGGCAAGGAATAGATCAATCTTCAAGGGAGAGAAGGTTATTATCAATTGGATAGCAGCAAAGATTATTGGGATGACTGCTGAAAAACTAGCTACGAGAGGATTGGGATTTCCAAATGCAGAGGATATCCCAGCTCAGGTAACCAAGTGGTGCAACATTTTCTTCCAGAGGAGTTCCCCTTAGTCCAAAAACTACAACAGTAGGCAATCATGGGAAATAAGAAAAAACTATGATGATTTCTCCCGATGGATCAAAGATCAAAACTCTTATGCTTTATTCTTTGATGGTGCCTCAAAAGGAAACCTAGGGAAGGCAGGGGCAGGGGGTCTTATTTTGAATCCAAGAGGACAAATAGTCAATTCCTTTGCCTGGGGAGTGGGGAGTAAAACTAACAATGAGGCTAAGTGGCTGGATTTACTTCAAGGGTTGGAGATGATTGATGCAAATGCCATCACAAGGCTGATAATCTTGGGGGATTCTCGCCAAGTGATCCTCAAAATGAAAGTAGGCTATACAACAAGATCCATAAAATGAAAAAGACTGCACAACAGGATCCAACAGCTTCATCTCCCTGACAACACAGAGTATTATCATATCTTAAGAGAAAATAATGACAAAGTACACACAATGGAAAACAAGGGGGCCTCTCTCTCACAAGGTACAATAATTTTAGATGGAGAAGAGACAAGCTATAAACATGCCCCCTAAGAAACAAATTGGGTATCTTGCAACAAGTCACAAGATGACACGGTTTGATGCTCAAAATTCACTCAGACAACTTTACATTCTCAGAGATTTCCTGGCAGGTCACACAACTCTCTCTCATAACAAATTGGCTTCTAATATTTACTATATTTATTTTCCTTTGATCAGCTATCAGAATTCTCTGAACACGTGGGCTTTTTTCACCTTTAACGTTTTGGCTCTCTTCACCTCTAACGCGTGGGACCTCTTCACCACTCCATTGCTTTCTGCACCCTCTCCATGTTATTATCATGAAGTCTGGAACCACGACATAGGTCCTCTCTCTATCAGTGTGATAATCCAGAATTGGGAGAAAGTCTTTAGTTTTGCTATATCTCATTTCAATAAGGACTGGGAGAAGTATACCGGAGAGGATAACAATAAGCAGAAGTCGAATTTGATTGGAGGGCACGATTGGGCTGAATGGGAGAGATGTTGTCTTGGAAATGCAGAGAAATTCAACCATCAGAGTGAAAGACAGAGAACATACAACCTTTATTCTTTAAGGATTGGCATTGAGCAAGGTAAGATATGGAGAACTAGTAGAGGTGCTCGTGACCGTAAACAGACAGTGGATAGAAAGCCTATGGATCAAGGAAATCATGTACAGGATAAACCAACACATGTAGTTTGGAGGAACAAGAAAGACATTTACGCTCAACTAGAGACAAAAGAAAATTGGCTTGATCATGTTTTTTTGCATAATATGGAATAAGTAATTCATCAGAGTATACTCTACTTCTATAAAATCAAAGAATAGCTTCATCTATAGATGCTCAAGATGGCCTAACTTTTGGATCTGTTTAAATTCAGTTTTGGCCTCTCCAACTGAAAGCTCCTTCAATCAATTTCTGTACTGAATGGCTGTGCACAACCCATTTAATTTACTCTTTCTTAGTTTCTGTTAAAAAAAAATCTTCTTAGTCCTTATAAAATGAAGCCCTTACTCGGTAGCCCCAATTGATTTAAATAATTTTGTTCTCTTGTAAAAAAAAATAAAACAAATTGTTTTAGGGAAATGACCTCATATAATATAACTGGCATAACCAAGGAAAATCTTAGGAGAAAATTTTATCCCATAGGATAATTTTTTAGTTTTTTTCCCAAAAAAATATTGACCATTTTCCATTTTTTTCTAATAAGATTTTCCCAAATTCCATATGATTCATTTTTTTAACTCTAAAATTGCCAAAATTGGCCAAAAACTATATAAAACCTTTGGAAATTTGAATAGTTTTTTAAAAATATTGCCAAACATTTTATGATTGGAAATTTAATAATTAGTAGGATTCGCCAAGGTTTCTACACTTTAATAAAATTATGGATCCTTAAAATTTTCCTTTGCCATAACTTTTGTAATAATATTGTAAACACAATAACATAAAAAGATTGGTCTAAATTCATCAAAGGATTTAGGTTTGTCAATTGGTGGCATTAATGCTCTAAATGTAGAATTAAAGGATCCCAAAAAGTTACTTGAGAACCTAACCTATTAAATGACTCTTAGTAGATCATTTCCACCAAATCATGAAAAAACATAAAGAACTCTATTATCCATCCATCTAGACCTAGACTCTTGTCCTTAAAATAAGAGATGCTTTCTAGCAATTCCTCCTCTAAAACCTCCTCAAACATACTTTGATTTTATTCCTTGGTAACAAGCAAAGGAAAACAGGAATCCAATTTGACAATCTTTTCAATACTAACCCTTACATGGTCTTTATACATTGAATGAAAATGCTCGTCTCCATGGCCATTTAACTCTTTAAAGTTTCTGACCAACATACAATCACTATTCTTCATTTCCAAAATAATAGTGACATTCTTGGACCATGATCCATAAATTTGTGAAATATTTCGTATTCTCATCCTTGTTCCCCAACCAAACAAACCCTACTTTTCATCATCCACTCAACTTTACTTCTTTCCAAAAACGTCCTCTTCTTTTCTTCTAACACCCTAATTACTTTTTTCTTCTTCTTCATATGGACACCCCTTCTGTATTTCGCACATGGACTAAAAATATCAAGATCATATCCCTAATTTTACACTCCTTTGTTTCCCATTCCACCACTTTTCCTTTAATAACCTTCAAAGCACTAGATAGTTGACTGTCAGATTCCCTAAATTTAAAATCACACCTCTTCCATTCTCTCACCATCTCCTGAAATTCCTCCTCTTTTAGCCAACTAGGGATTGATTTAAAGGGACTACAAGTATGATCATCCATACAATCCAACTATAATAAAATGGGACTATGATCTCAACCCCCCCAACATAAATCCAAGATCTAGACTTATCAAACAAAGATATTAAATTCTTAGAGACAAAAAACTTGTCTAATCTCTTCGATACCCCTACCACTCCAAACCTATTATCTATCCATGTGGGTTTGATAGATATAGGTTTCACATCTATTAGACCATTTTTCTTTATTCCATGCTTGAAAAAATTGTCAAGTGATCAACCCTTGTTGTGTCTCCATAGATCTCAAACCTATGTAAAGTAAAATTCAAATCCCATGCTATAATGACTCTCTCTTTCTTTAAAACTTTAAAACAAAATAAATTATCCCAAACCTTTTGTCTCTCTCATCATATTGTCTAGACACATACATCATTGTATTCTATCCTAAACACTTAAACAATAATTCTATATATAGACAAAAAACAAATTTAGGTAAAACAATGCTTGATGTCCCATCTATAATTAAACCTCCATAACTCGCAGAAGAATACAAGGAAGATAAATCCCAAACTTTAAAATAATTCCTCACACTCGAACTAATTTATCCACATCCCCCAAAATTTCCTATAAAAATATAACACCATGAATGTCTAATTATAGTAATCTAGACATGGCTAGATTTTTTGAGTGACTACCCAGTCCTTGGATTTTTGAGTTAACTATCATTTTTTACCATTTTTGAATTATTGTGCCATTGATCTACAAGCAATGAGTGCAATTGAAAGGTTTAATTGTGCAGTGGAATGGAGTGAAAAATACACACTGAACAAGACAAATTTAACAGAAAACTGATAAGAATTGCTCAGTAAAATTATAATATTATCTTGATTAATCCCATAAGTATACAACGGTGTTACATAAAGGAGAATTCGAATCATGTGGATATGATTCGAATCTACCAACTCAATCTTGACTAATTGGATAACTAGAAGTGTCTAAATCACTATCGAAGCTCGCTAGTATAACTCCAGATGTCTAATTAAGTCTCTCAATTAGTTAAACGAGTTAGACTGATGAGGTAGGTACGAAATGGCACCTACCCCCATGCATCCATGCAAGACTAGAGCTAACTGAACTGGAGGACATCTAACTAAATGTAACTAGAGCATAACTTAGCTTAACTAGTTACCAACTACCAACAACTGAAGGAGGTTGATGGTGGCACTCCCAGTGGCTCCTAAATTGTAGGGATTGGTGTTAGAGGCACATAAACTGATGCATGAACATGTAGTTAGTTGTAGTTAACCTCTATATGTGTTCCCCACACTCTAGTGGTTGGTATTGGTGGCACCAATATCCCAAGTGGACCCAATGGTACTAGCGTACCAACAAATATCAAGTAATGACTCCTAATTTAGGCAAATATAATATAATAGACTAAGTATGGACAAGGGAAGACTATAAATCCTAACACCCCCCTTAATCCTAACTTGGACAACTGTGGGCCCTAGATACAAGGCCAAAAGTCACCCATTACAATATAAAAGAATTAAAAAGTTGCTTAATAAACTAAGGAAATAAGGGAAAACCTCATGGGAACCCCCCTGCTCAAAATAAGCAGGAACATGAAATACACGCTATTCTTAGGAGAAAAATCTTCATCTTTGGGAAATAACTTGCAAAAACTCTGCTGCAATTTGCAACACTATGAAGCAACATGATTCTTCTGTGCATCAACATCCTATAACTGTGCATGTGAACCTCTCCAAACTAATGATTATGTCTAGAGGAATTTTCCTCTTTGGAAGAAGAAGAAAATGCTCAATTGAATCAGGAACATAGACAACTGCAAGATGAAAACTAGACCCATGTAGAGCAACTGAGATCAACTAATGAGAGAGAAAAAGTGCTTGAGAATTTGAAACATGTGAGGAAAACCCAAGAAACTGATATATGGCAGCCTTGAACATCAAAATATGTGAGGTAAAATCAGCTCCAAGTGTTAGGATCAGGTGTCCAGGCGATTGCAACATGTCTCCATCTTTACTAGTTCTGTGAGGATACGGGTATGTGATCAAATAAATAGGTAGAGAGGCCCAGGGACTATGGAGATAAAATTCTTGAGCTCTAATCTGATATAGATTCAAAAATAACCAAATATCCACAAAATAAAATATCATCAAACTCATGAGAGAAAACTGACATCAAATCCCCAACAAAATTTTTGAAAGAGACTTGCGGTACTTGTTTTTTCACACCAAAATTGATGATAACAGCTACAAGCATTACTGGAAGCTCTTGAAAATTAAAAATTGAACCAAATAAGATGATATCAGATCCAAATAAGTTCATATCAGATCCAAGAATGTGGAACAAATCCAAGTTCCCCACCGAAATGGTAGATGCACAGTTTTCTCCTTCTTCAACAAAATTATGAATATTGGTGCATGCAATCATGTAGGAATTTGCTGGAAGCTCTAGATCAAAGAGAGTGAATGGATAACTCCTAAAACCTGATATTTATTCCAAAATATCCAAAGTATCACTTTTCTGCATACCAACAACAACATTAGAGAGAGAGAAATCAAATTCCTCTTCATTTTTCGAAACAATCATTGGTAAACTATGCACATAATTTAAAATAGAAGAATCATTGGAGAATGTTTGCATAGAATGGAAGAATATTTTTTCTTCAATAACAGAGATTCAAATTTCTTCTTCTGGATCATTCATACGAGAAGATGATATATCATAGATCTCATAAACTTCTAGAGCAGTAAGAGAAGGAGTCACTCCTAGGAGACTTTCTTCAATTCGAATTAACTGTGTTGAAGATTCTGTTTTTTCTTCATATTAAACAATTTGCTTTGCTGCTGGAGAGGGAACTTCGAGTACATTCTTGAACTCATCATGCTGGATTTTAACAAAACCTCTCCTAGTAGCTGGGATTTGGAAGTCATCTCCTATATGAGTGCTAGGTCCTCTTGATAGGGTGAGAGTGGTGAAGGATTCCCTGGAGGAAACCATGTGGTTGGATGCTCCAGAATCTATCAAGTAAGCCTTCGATGGAGTGAGGCCATCCTTCAAGGCATGCCACCTCTCAAATTATTCAGTATGCTCTCCAACATCAGAGCTCTTTGCACCTTGTGGAAGGGAAATATTGTTCTGTTCAAGGAGTGTTTTCAATTGGTAGAGGGTCTTCTTCATGCACTGGTTTTATGGATGAAATCCACTCATACAATAAGGACACTTAGTCTTTTCAAACTTTTTATTTCTCTAGGAAACCGAACCTCCTTAGGAAGACTTCTAATTCTCTTTTGGCTTCAAATCAGAGGCTTTAGGATCCTTCCCCTTGTGCATCCCTTTAGCTTGTGCATTGGTTGAGTCCAACAGCAAAAGAGCTTGGTTCTTGGAAGTTTGGAGGACTCCCGTTTGGACAAACTTGTCCTACTCCTGTATTAAAGACTTGACAAAGCCATCAAGTGAAGGAATCTTCCTATTGGGGATGAAATCTCTTTCGGAATGGAAATTAGAGATAAAGACATAGTACTCAGAACCAAGTTTGTTGAGCACAGGTAGAACAAGCTACTCATCCTTCCTTTCTCTTCCGCATTGCTTACAATGTAGTGCTAGAGACTTGAATTTTGTGAAAAACTGCTGGATAATTTTGAAAATGTTGGGCTGCAATGCTATTAGCTCGTTCTCCAATATGTGCCCTCCAAGCTCATATTTTTTTCCAAACAAGAATTTGAGCTTCTCCCAAGCTTCTTTAGGAGTCTTCAATCCCTCAACGTGAAATAGGAGATCCCTGGAGATGTGAGTGCAAAGGAAGCCAAATGATTCATCCAACCGGTTCAAGAACTTATTTTTCTCCGTACTAATGATGAGGTTCTATCTCTCTACCCATAGTCATCCTAAACAACCCAAGATTGTCCAAGGATACCTGCATATCTGCCCTCCAATCAACATAGTTGAAGGGTGTAAGGATCCGAGGTACAAGAGTAGCATAATCCATCAATTCTTCCTTATGAACATATAATTCTTCTATTAAGCTATGTAGCACCTGTAAGAAACACTGCAAAAACACAATCAATTCAAAATTATTTCAGAATCAATTCTTTCCACTCAACATGTACACTTTCTCAAGGTACGGCATGCCTGTAGATACTTCTCTGGACGAATCTAGAGTTATCAATTCACACTTTGCAGGACTTATGTGGAAACCCAACTACTTCTGGTGTACAATGGAGATTGGACATACTTGTTGCTTTCCTGAATAGGGTATGATACCATGTTTGAATTATTGTGCCATTGATCTACATAAAATGAGTGCAATTGAAAGGTTTAATTGTGCAGTGGAATGGAATGAAAAATACACATTGAACAAGAAAATTTTCATAGAAAAATGATAAGAATGCTCAATAAAATTACAGTATTATCTTCATTAATCCCAACAGTATACAACCGTGTTACATAAAGGAGAATTTGAATCATGTGGATATCATTCGAATATACCAACTCAATCCTGACTGTCTGGCTAACTAGAAGTGTAAAAATCACTATTGGATCTCACTAGTCTAACTCCAAATGTCTAATTCAGTCTCTCAATCAGTTAAACTGATGAGGTAGGTGAGAAATGGTGCCTACCCTCATGCAACTATGCAATACTTGCACTAACTGACCTGGAGGACATCTAACTGAATGTAACTAGAGCATAACTTAGGTTAACTAGTTACCGACTACCAACAACTAAAGGAGGTTGGTGGTGGCACTCCTAACGTCTCCTAAATCATAGGGATTGGTCTTAGAGGAAAATAAACTAATGCATGAACATGCATTCCATTGCAGTGGTTGATACTGGTGGCACCAATATCCTAAGCGAACCCAATGGTACTAGTGGACCCGATATTAAGTAATGAATCCAAAGTTAGGAAAATATAATCTAATAGACTAAGTATGGACAAGGGAGGATTATAAATCCTAACACACCACCCTTCGAGTATTTCCCCCCTGATCTAGGTGGATACTAATTCCCACCCAGCTATTCCATTAAGTTACAATGGCTATCCATATTCTTGGAAATTTCCTACAGTTTTTGGGGTCCCAAACTTCTGAATCCATTTTGAGGCCCTAAACAATGTTTTTTGGTCAATTGAGGGGCCGAGGTATGCCCCAGGTTTGCCATGGAATGCCTTGGCCCTAGTCAAACATTGCAATTCTCAATTATTTCTTTCTAATGAGATATAAATCGCCCTAAGCAAATATTATATGCAAAATTCGTGCCCTCGAAAAGTTGACATATCAACCAACCACCTCGGGGCCTGCAAATCCTTTTGGTGCTTCATCTCCTAGGGTTAGGTTTTTGGATGTTAGGGTTTTTCCCTCTTTATTCTTATGATAAAAATTCTTAGGGTTAGGTTTTTGGATGTTAGGGTTTTTTCCTCTTTATTCTTATTTCTCTTATGAGGCCCATTTTATACCTTGAAAATCCCCTAATGTAAGATTTGTAACATGAGTCTTGATGTATGGGATAAAAAAATACCTGCAATGTTATGGGATTATCGCACGACATGTAAGAAACTTACGCGACATACCCCGTTTCGACTAGTATATAGATAGGAGATTGCCATGCATAAGGAATATATTGTACCTAGATTAAAAATAGCTAGAATTATTGAAATGACAAATGTGGGTGCAATTGAAGAAATATTGTCTCAGTTACTATAGTTGGAGGAGGATCACTTATTGCAGCTTACCACCAACGAGTTGAAAAGGAGCGACATAAGACATGCCATGATTGATACATTAAGTTCAAACAATTCTAGGTTGGTGATTTTTCTCTTCTTTATGACAGTAAGCTTTTAAAATATTCTAGTAAGCTTCAGAAACATTGGTTGGGTTCGTATATTATTGAATATGTTATAGATAGGGACATAAGGATTTATTTTTCCCAAAATGTATCATATTTAGCAAATTGTGAAAATATTCCTGTAATCTTTCGTCTTTTGATCATAAGTTTTTGTTCGCAACTCGGAATTGGGCGGGCTTTAGACCATTGGAAATATTTTGAAATTTAATACAACTTTCCTGTTTTGATTTTTTTCTAATTCCTTATCGTTTTTCCGGGGCGGACATTTTATTAAAACAAAATATTTTAAAAGATGTTTTTTTTACTAAAACACCCACCCCAGAAAAAATGGTAAGGAATTAGAGACAACTCAAAATAGAAAAGTTGTAGATAATTTAAATATTTTTCCAATGGTCCAAGGTCCTCCGACTTTCGAGTTACGAGCAAAAATTTATGTCCAAAATACGAAAGATTCCAAGAATATTTTTACTTTTGTTAAATATGATACATTATAGAAGATGGTAGAATGTTATGGATGCTGTTAAGTTGAAGAAGTTAGATGGTACACCCCTTGATGGTTTATTAAATGGAAGTCGACTAAAACCTTATCGAGATATTCATACTTCTGTTGACTGATTTGCAAAAAAAAATCACAGTCTTGTGTATAAGTCGTGATTTGCCTATTGCAATCTTGTATATTTATTGTAGTGTGGGTGTCACATTCCAAGTTAACTATCCGTTGTAGTTAATTTTGTGCCACACTGGACTTTGGGAGAATTATTTTCTATCAAATCCACATTTAATGCATGGTAATAACTTCTTTTATGGAAAGTAGAGTAGTGGACTTAATGGCCCCTTGTCATAAATGACCTAAAATATGTTAGCGTGTGAAGGGATTAACAGTCACCTTTTCTAATTTATTACAGATCAAGTAAGAATAAAAACCCATGTGATTGGATTGATTTTTCACATTCATAGATCTTGTTCACCTCTAAACCGGAGTTAGTTGTCTCATTGTGATGAAGTATGATGTGCATTGAGCAAGTTAGTCGTTTACAACCAACTATCATGTGTCTAGGTATCCACCATGGAGATCCCTGTTTCAAGCTCTAGTACTGTTTGAGGTTCAGTTGTAGAAATCCCATAGATGATACCCATTGTTGAGGAGGCACAATAGGTTGTGTCGTGTCCAGTCCCTGCGAATCCGCTAAGAAAGAAAAGCACGGCTAGTCAGGTAATTCCCCTTGAGAAGAGATTCAAAGCCACTTATGATGTTGAGGCTTATGGGTCTGATTCAATGACCATATTGTCGAGATATATTCCACTCTATAAGGATGATGCTCCTCATGTATTTTTTCAGAAAAATACTAAATATCCAATGTTAAAGCTAACCATTCTAAAGGGAGTTCATGAGACAATGAACAATATGGATAATTTGAAGAATTTAACATTTTCTGACGATGACATGACGAAGTTCCTTGAACTTCACATGTCAAAGTACAAGACCTCAGTGTAGCTAGTGGAAGGTGGGCCTATTCATTTGGTACCCATATATTGGGTTCGTGGATTAGAGAAATCGAGCATTCTGTCAATGTTGTGCATGTCCCATTTCGGTCGAATTGTGGAGGTTAACACATGCATGAAAGAGTTGTTGGCCTATTTCCATGGAGGTTGTATGCGGTTAGACACTCGACATATGTTGATGCCGACTTAGTAGATGTTATTATAGGATTTCCCAAGGCAAGAGTTGATTCAAAACCATTATTTTCTGGAAAGGAGTGGGATAAAATCCTTGTAACTTGGATGAAAGAAAAATACAATCTCAGGAGAGATAAGTGGGGATTTGATATCGCATCCATTGAGGATTAGGGCTTTAGATTCACAGCTAATATTTTGTCAAGCAATCTGCTACAAAAAATGCGACCAAATCAGTGCATTGATGGTACTATCACTACAACTGAGCAATGTGCTACAAGAGTGAAAATTAATTGAGAAATGAACCTCTTGAGCGAGTTATTGGATGACGCTATTGATGCACAGGAGCGAGGTAACCCTTTTACTTATTCTTGGTTTCCAATATTAAATCACATGGACCGAACCACCCAATTACCAGGGGATGTAAATGAATGTCCTGTGTCACAGGGTACAGTATGAAAATTTGTAGTTCGATGAGAATCAACAACGACACCGGGATAACAATATTGAATTTTATATGCATGTTGATGTATTAAAGCATCACATTGGGAGTCAGTAAAGGATTACCGCAACAACTTTCCAATGATACATAAACATTATTAAGTTCACTGTAGGGGCTCACCATTTATATCTTTAGTCAAGACGAGATCCCCAGTATAAGTGGTTAACCACTTCTTTCCAGTTATCAGAAGAGGAAATTGATAGCATAGTTCGGGATTGGCTAGAGGATTGGAAGCATATTTTCGTAGATGATATATTGTTTGTCGAAATCCAACTACAACAGTAGGGCACATCAAGGACCCAACTAGGGGGCTCGCACGAAGAAGATAACCTGCATAGCTCGCATCACGACAATGATGAAGAGTTAAGCACTACACTGACATATCTGGATGTGGGGGTGAAGAGGAAGGTTGTTGAATTAGCGAAAAAATGTAGGAAGAAGTAAAATCCAATTAGGGACTCCACTCTTGTCGAGATGATTATGAATTATTGGCAGATTGAAAGACTGAGGTTGATGATGAAACATGCTAGAAGATTGAGACTTGGCATATAGAGCTCTTTGAGGGAGTCACTGAATTACTTCAAACTCTTTTTAGTGTTGTGAAAGAAGTTAGAATTGTGGTCGGTAGGACGTTGACGCAGTTGCAGGAAGATGGTTCCTCTGACGACCGTCCAACTAAAATGAAAATATCTAGGCCACACCGTAAGGTCTAGGTGGTTCCCAAAGTGCTTGATTTAGGCACAACATAGCTCAGTAGTATGGTAAAGGATATTGCTTTTATCGAGGTAGACCTGTCTTTGTTGCCCAGGTTCATACTGCATAACATTTAACAAGCAAATGTTGAATAAATTAAGGCACATGAACATAAATTGGTCGATCAACTGATGCAGTTGAAGAGCACTACGTCTTCATTAAAAAGTCATCTAGAGGAAAGAGAACAACAGGAACATAGATGGAAGCATGACATGAAGCTACACGAACAAGATGTTGTTCTTTCCTATCAGGAAATTCCATAGGTGAGGGTCACACCCGACATGATTGTTGAGGCTTAAGTATTGAAATTGGGGGAAGTTGCTAGGGACTTCCAACAAAAGATAGCGGAATTAGAAGTCATGTTTCTTCTCAACACACCTCTGAAAATACTTGTTAAGAGATAGAAGGTGGTGGAAGAGGATATAAGGAAGATTCACGAGGCTGAGCCACTTTGTGCCAAAGCATATGAGCAAGTGTCCCATGCATGGGAGGTCTTGATGGATTATGTCGAGTTGCAGGAAATAACAGAGAAATTTCATATCGCAGAATCATATTTGACCGGTTTGTGAAACTCATTGAAAATATTATCACCATTCAAGAATATGGGTAAGGCTACTAAGCTCAAAGTATTGCAGCAACAGATCGCTAAACTCTAGACACAACGAAAAAGAAGAATCGTGATGTCATGGAGCTTCAAGCTGAAGAAGAGAAGATCACAATGACCATTCACCCTATACATTTTCAATGTAATACTCCAAAATTTCATAAAAAATTAAAATTTTTCCTATGACAATAAATGTTTACAATCGTCACTTAAGAGGGACATTTAACTATTAACAATTAACATAGTAAGGTCTAAACTAGAACTAAAAATAATTCCTTTATTAATTTATGTATCTGCATACTTCACTATCTGCTTTCATAGTTTAGTATTAAAGATTGATTTAGCAGGTGATGATCTGAAGTAACATGAGCTGAAACCATTGTTTGTTTACTATGTACTTAAATTTTGACTTCTGCTTAATTGACGGAACTTCAGTTCATGTCTGAGGCTTACCTAGCTTTTCATCTAATGAAGTGAAGTGATGATTCTTGTATAGGTCTAATTACGGGTAAGACGTTTTGTATCCCAGTTTCAGGATCGAGATTTAATTATCTCACTAGAAAAGTAAATGCTAGAATATTTGTTTATTTTACAGCTTGAGCATAAGAAGGTATCGTCAAATCTGTATATTTACTTTTTATTTATTGTTTATAAGCGTAAATACTTGGAAATTCAATCACAACATAGAAATAGATGTTTTCTATTTAGTTTTGACTATAACTTGTACATCATATTTTTATCCAGTTGTTGTTATATTACGTCCTACATACAACTAGATCTTGCATTATAATATTAATTACTACTAAGGTAATTTCTATGTATTTGTATCGACATTCATTCAAATGTCACATAGGAAAAAATACCTAATTCTAAAGAGTTGTCATCGAGTATATAAGAAATGTTATTTATAACAATGAAACTAACGAAATCAAGCAGAGTATAATTTTTTTATCTGCCTATGTAATTACCAAATGAAAATGCAAAAAGAGAAACATTATATCATTATATATGTAGTATTACTGCTTTATTTTAAGGGATGAAGAGTTCATTACCTAATGAACCTAACTAACCCAAACCTTTGCATGACTTAATTCTCACAAAGAGAAGTTATATAATAATTATTACTATGTTAAAAAGAACACAATTACACAAACTGTGTACTGTTTTTAAAAGACCTTCCTTTATGATAGTTCTTGTTTATCTTTTTAACAGATGTATTCTAACTAAGGAAACCTCTGAACATTCCTATAAGGAATCAGTAGAAAGTAAATAAACATAACCTACATTCTTGATTTGATTTAACCATCATAATTTAATTTCACCTATTGTACTAGAGTACTACCTTCTTGAAGGTGTGGAAAAATATATTTAGGTATTTTATTCATCAGTAAATTTAAAATAACCCTAATCATTCATTCTAATCCAAATCTAATCCATAATTTATCTATCTTTCAACAGTAAAAGATTTTCTCCAAGTAATTGAATAATAGATGAAACATACGTATACATACATTATTTCCTAAACTCATTCATTCTTGTTCCTAAGCTTGCATAGAGAAATTAGAAATAACATGTAGAACCTGGTAATATAGTAGAGGAGACAACAACTTAAGGAGCCCGTTCCTCCCAACTGACTTTTGAAGACAACAGAGCCGCAAATCTTAGGACCCCTGAGCCTGTCTACTGGTCCAACTGGTTGAAAGCACTGGGTAAGAAAATAGGTTTAGAAACCTCTGCAACTCCACCGAGAAATCAGCAGCAATGTTTCTTCCTGTAGCAGTAAGAACTCAGCTCAAATTAGCTGCACTAGTTCAGTAAATCAATACTTTTCACTCAAACACTTCTGCCTGTCCCCTCCATTGAATTTTCTTGTGCACCAATTTCTCTCAGAAATTTCACAAGTAAAGAATGAGCAGCCTCAGCTGAATTCAATGGGAAGTTTTATCAGCATGCCTAGGACTTTTGGGTAAGTTTTCGATTAATGAGCCACCTAGTCTTGTTCCACTTTCTCAAGGAACATGACCACAAAAATAGGGAATTTTCCTCCTGCAACAATTAGAAGTAGTTTCAGGATGCTACCAAGTGTCAATCTGCTCTCAACCCAGCCTATTCCACAAAGTGGCCGGTAAAACACTCATTTAACAACCTCCTTAAGATGTTGCCTCATCTTTCATTTAATAATTAATAAAATATTCAACAATTAAATAAAATTATCCTTGACCCCACTTGGTCATAATTACAAACTTTATAATACCATCATAGATCCAAATCCTAGGCTCTATTAAGCGTTGAGAGGAATCAAATCTGCCGAGGTGCAAAGTACTAAGATGCACAAACCTGAATTTATTATGAATAATTGAGTGTGGATGATATCATTATCATATGTTTTGTCATCTTTCAAAATTGATTCTCATTCCAAATCCTAGGCTCTATCAAACGCAGAGAGAATCAAATCTCTCTAGGTACAAATCCCCTTGAGTGCAATACCTGATAAAAACAAAAAAAGTGGTAGTAAAGGCCTTTTAACTTGGTGTTATCATGCTTACTGGTCACATACTGTGTGATCGGAGTAGTTACCGCCGATCTCTCTCTCTGCCCTTGTTTAATACATGTTTTTGCATTAAAATCGTCAAATCACCAATAGATCTTTAGTGAATTATGTCTACCATTCCATTTTTTCTACTTATACAAAATCTCCAGTAAAGAGTGGATAGACAACATAAAATTTTAAGAGTTGATTGCTTGTTTATCTTGGACCAAGCGGCTCGCATAAGCTCTTAAATGTATTTTTCAAGAGGGAGATCATAATAACGAATAATCTGCAAATTAAACTATTTAAGGGAGATCATAATAACGAATAATCTACAAATTAAACTATTTAACGGTGCGTCACTTATTGACAAATTTGGAAGGACTGAATCTCCTTGAATAATACACCCAATGGTTTTAAAATGCACGTGCGGTACAATGCTATATGAATATCTCCATATTATTTCAATTGGCCCATTTTGAATTAATATACATCTCAATTGAAATGCTTTTGGAAGAATTTATTAAAGTGTATTTAAATGTTTTAATGCATTTGAAAATATATTCCAAATTATATATATATATATATATATATATAAAAAAGTATATTACTTTTTTAAATTGGAACATAAATGTAAATATTACTTCTTTAAATTGGTACGTGAAAGGATTCACTTTCCAAATGGGCTACTCAGCAATGCTAGTAAATGTGGTCGTATGGCTTAAAAAAAGAAACATAAAGAGGCCCTTGGTGGCATAAATCAAATATACAATTATCCAATTAATTATATTATCCAACCTGAATAAAGTGTAGATAACTAGCTCTTATTAATTAAATACAAATATTCAATATTTCATGTCTTTTGTTCCATAGTTTGGGATAAAACAAATAAGGGATCCTAGAGAGAACCTTTGAGGCTACCAAAGTAGACTGAACAAAATTGTTCGCAAAAGGATCCTGTAAAATCCCCCCCATACGATAATTATTTGTCAGCTCTCGAATAATGTAGGGCCTCAAACACAAAATAGGAATAATATATGGGATTATTTTCCCACCAGTAGTACATAAGCCACATTTCAAGGTTTGATCCATAAGAGATGGTTGTCATGGAGTACCATAGTTTTGGGAAAATAATACTTGGAATTATGACCTAAATATTTTCTTTTATAATTCATGCATGATCAAAAGGGACCTAAACCACCACATTGTCCTATATAGTGTACCACTTAGAAAGGACTATGCAAACCATTTTAAGGTTTTGTGCATGGTGAATATATCTCAAGGCCACAACTATGGTCCAAGAAGAAAAAATAGGAACTTACGATTGCATCATTTATTTAGGGTTCATTGGCCATGCTTTAGGCACATCCATGTATTCCATACAAAAGGAATCCTTCACCTTCAAGTCATATATGGAGACATTTTTTAGGTTTTGCATACTAGAGATGGGTATGAGTTCCTTGGCCATGGTTTATGGGAAAATACTAGGGTCTTAAGCCATACTAATTATCTCTATTAATCATGGGAATTGTATGAGGCCTTATACCACTACATAGACCCTACAAAGGATACAAGCGGAACATGGACAACATTTCATTGTTTGATGTGTACGATAGGTCTCTTGGTCGTAGGCATGCTTTATGGGGAAATGCTGGGGGATTTGGATGTAACTATTTCTTTAAGAAATCATGGAATGATCACCATATGAACCTTATATAGGTATTATATACTATAAGAAAGGGATATGATCCTTATTTCACATTATTGGACCAATATATATATTGTTCAAGGAAAAAAAATAGGGACTTCTTAAACCCTTTTCTAGGGCTCGTAATCCATGGATGGGGTCCCATTTTGATATACAAGTCCTTTAGATAGAATTTATGGCACATAAAAAGGCTATTTTCCTAATTTCATTATTTTGAGGAAATGATCCCATCCATTCATCCATACGAAGAGACGAATATAACAGTTCCTCAAGGATTATAGCTTGAGGTTTTGCTAGAGCACTCACATTCTCTGGTATACAGAGAGAAAACTCCCTCTAGGAGTAGAAGCTAAGGTTTTTCCAAAGCACCCACATTCTATGGTATATGAAAAGCATAGTGCCATGGGGAGTAGACATGGAGGTATTTATAGAGCATCCACATCCTTTGGTATACCAAGATCACAGTG
This sequence comes from Pseudotsuga menziesii, assembly GCA_001517045.1. Lineage (NCBI taxonomy): Eukaryota > Viridiplantae > Streptophyta > Pinopsida > Pinales > Pinaceae > Pseudotsuga > Pseudotsuga menziesii. Next base: position 33,971 of record LPNX010685851.1, on the reverse strand, counting down.
TCATGAGGAGTAGACCTTGAGGGGTTTTCCATGATATGAAAGATTGATGGTGGAGAGGATGGTGCAATGAGAAAACACCCAAAGGGATTTCGAGAAAATATTGTGAGGAGTAGAGAATACTAACGGAGACAAAAACGGTACACAATGTCTTTGGTAATCCTTACCGTCTTCCTCTATTTTGCAAGAAACTTTACCCTAAAACACTGATATGTTCCTTGAATTTACCTTGGCGTTCCTGCTAAATGTAATCGATGGTTTGGAATTTGAATTAAACTCTTGAATTGATGATTAAGATCATAATTTTTTAATCTTTTTCTCCTAGTACCTTGCCTCACTTTTGTATCTTTTTTAGAGTCTGTGATAGTGAGATTTTTATCCTTTCAGGGTAGTGTTATTTTCCCAACTTAAACCCCAAATTTCAAAATACGTAGCTTGAATCGATTCAAGGGAATAGTTTGTATGAAACCCCATGAAATTTTTTCGGTTCCCCACCATGACCTTCACTATTTTTATTTGTGTGAGTAATGTAATCCTCCTTGTTTAAGCGCGGGTGGTAAAGTATTTGACATAGTGTAAATATGTTTTAATTTGAACTACTCTATGTATCTTTATCATCTAATGCTTTGATGCCTTAAATCCTTCAGGGTATAAGGTTACCCTAATCCCTAAAATCTACTCTCATATTATGGTTAGATCCATTCAGTCGGATACCTTAACTACTGAATTTCGATTGAGGAGTTCTGGGTTTCCTTCTTTTTCACATAAATGGTTATTATATTTTACTAGAATATACTACAGTTTTGATCTATGGATGAAATTTTCAACTCTCTTGACCTATAACTCACAATTATTTACCATTAATAAATGTGAGGTCCAATAGTAGTACTAAACCCATTATCTTAGGGCACTAAGGAGTCTTGACTATGCCCTAAGATATTCATTTTCATCGTCACCATCATCATCATCATCATTGTCATCTTCATCTCCATCATCGTCATTGCCACGATCATCATCATCATCGTCGTCGTCATCATCATCGTCGTCGTCGTCGTCGTCGTCATCATCATCATCATCATCATCATCATAAATATTTTTATATCCTAATCCACATGGTTTATAACCTGTAGTGATAGACAAACCCTAAAATTTCCCATTTGATATCTAGTTCCAAAGGGATACCCATTCACCAAAATTCTTTGAGACATACAAGTTGGATAGTCCAATTAGATGGATTTCCAAACTAACCAAACCATCAGACTAACCGTTCAGATGGATGAACACCCCGATCAATAATTTACTTATCAAATTTAGGAGAGAACAAGGTATCCACCCATCCTTTGACATAAAAATAAATAAATGCACTTGTGTATTGTACAAACAAAATAGAATCTCACTCACAACATGAATCCTAAAACATGGATGTCTTGCAATCAAAACACACCTATCCCACCAAAGGAATTCAATATATATTGATGCATGGTTTATTTTCTTCCAAGTTCATTTAATCCTTGAACATTAATAATAATAAAAATATTGATGCATCTTCCATCCCCACCTCATTATATTCAAGGCTCGGAGGTGCACCAAAAGAATCCCACAATGAAAACATCATTGAGAATTTCTTATTTCCTCCTTCTAAGGCCATCAATTCAAACCAAAGTGTCTAAGTATGTCATGACTTACAAGGAAGAGATGAAGAAAACACAATCCCTGTATTTTATTGCAAGGGAAAAACAAATATCATATTAGGGCTAGGCATCTTGGGATATGACATGCTTGGCACCATATGTCGGAAAATGCCACATGAGGATGAGATTCTGGAAGTTGAGGTATTCAAGGATAGGGATCACTATGTTAGAGAAAGGTCCAAAAAATTTTATAACAAAGAGTTTTTCTTTCTATGCACCTACATCCATTCACCATGACCTATATTATTTTCTCAAGGGGCTTTGGAAGCAAAGGGATTAGAAGTGAGTTTTGTTGGGGCCATCAGTGAGGCTGAGCAGAGCAATCCATCCCATGAGAAAATAAACCCAACCTAACTGAATCATTGGAGACCCGTGGATGGGCCTAGAGACGTGTTTTTTCTTCTGCTATTCGTGATAGCCTATTCAAGCCTTAACCCAAAAGAGCCTTTGACTATTGGTCTTGAACTTCTTCAAGTTTGCACATATACCTCTATTATGAACTCTGTAAAAGACATATTATGTTGTTGTTTTCGTACCTCTATCATGCAAACTATTTGTGTGGCAAAAAACTTAGGTCATTATTAAGAACTGTGGTTGCACTATAAATATCCACTTTATCCTCTTGTCTAGGTTTTCTACCAGGATTTGTATTTTTATTCATAGGTAGAATGAAAAACACATTTTTAGGTGTTTTTATCACAATAAGAAAAGATACCCTCCATTATATTTCATCATAGATTCACAAAAACATAGGGATGATCAAATGATTCAACTCACCATTTTTCTATTATCCAAATCAGTTCAAAGGAAGTTAGGTTCTCTTTGGACCTACGAGTGGTATGATACTATTTGTTGGCTTCAAAGCAGGGCATGTTACTGGGATTCTTACATGCCAATCATGGAAGAGGCATCTGAAACAACTATGAGTAAACAATGAACTTATTTTAAACATCTTGATGTTGTTTTCTTCATTCTTCTTTGTCTTAGACTCTCACTTAACATTGGGTGGTACTCTATGCTTCTGGAAATTGGAATGTACTCAGAAGTTCCCAAAATTATGAGGTCCAAAGCATTAATTCTGATAATGTACCTATCAAAACTTCATCTTAGTAGAAATCATGGAAAATGTACATGTGATACTTTGGAAAATATGAGAACCTATGCTTCTATCCCTTTACAATTGTAGATACCAAACATACTTTGGTATGAGAAATCAGACAACACTCAAATGCTTCAATTATGTGCAGAAGCTCGAAGGTGTTATAGCCTAGCATCATACATATCCTAATGTACGCTTGAATGAGAAGACACCAATATAAAATATATCATATAAGGTGTTTTCTCATAAGTATAATTGAATTAGCATAAAACAATAGAAAACATCGGTTAAAAGGTATAATAGTAGGTTTTATGTCATCCATTATTTTTAAATACAAAGATTGACTTGATAATGAGTTAGCTTGTGTTGTAAGTATTGATTAATTAATCCACAAATTAGATCCTATGATGTTGACTATAAACTCAATTTAGTCCAAAGCAACTATATTCTCAACCATTAACTCAATGTAAATAACATTTTATCAAACCAAAGAAATTCATTTCAATACTAACAAGGATCATGAGCATTTATCAATTTGTGAGAGCTAGTACATAATGAGCAACAAAGATCCTTCTAATTAATCATTCGACCATATATTTATTGAACATAGATCAAACTACTAGAGGCAAGGTGTCAATAAGATGCATGGTAATGGTCATAGAGAGCCTATCTGCATGGTCATAGAGAGCCTATCCCAGTTAAGCCAGATAGGCAGATAGGCTCTCTATGACCATTACCATGCATCTTGTCAACACCTTGCCAGATAGGCTTTCAATGACCATTACCATGCATCTTATCGACACCTTGCCTCTAGTAGTAGGGGGTACCTTGATTGGGAAACTACCATTCTGAGGGGGGTCCAACGGAAGTGACACCAGTTAATGAATGATTACCCACCACATAGGCTGAGAGGGGCACACTTACTGATGATTGATTGCACACATAGTTGGATGTTTTGGAACTGATAAAGAATTTATTTAGAGGACACGTCTTCTTGGATATTTTGGAACCGATGCACGATTTTACTTACGGACGCACCTGTTTTTAGAAGGGAGTCATTTGTTGTATAATAACGTATATAATACAAGATTGAATTGTGTAGTGGGGGAACGACGAATATTAGACAACTTCCAACAGAAAAAACCGATAGATATACCCTCGGTCCTTAACCGATAGATATACCCTCGGTCGCCAATAAAGGAAGATTTTTTATCTGATAGTTGATGTTGATCGCGTTGGCGATTTCTTTATTTTATTTACTTTCACCCTGGTGGGACTAGTAGAATCCTGGGTCGGACGAGATAAAAAACAAGAAGATCAGGAACTATTCAACCCACGTAGTTCAATAAAACACCCATATCAAGTGAATAAAAGGAGTCTACATCACCAGCCGAGAAGATGGAGAAGGAACAACCATTGAATCACGTCACGTCAGACTCGAGATAATAACCATTGAGTCTCTCGTCCTACCCAAGCCTAAATAACCACTTTGTTACACCTTACGCGATGAGAAGGGGTGTTATACCTAATGTAGCTAGTGATGTTGGATATGGCCATGTTGTTCTAATGAGATGTGTTCCATCATTGACACATGTTCCAATAAGTGGTGGTCCCATAATAGCTATTATTCCTATCAATGGTGTGATGAGTAGAGACCTTATGAATTCTTTACATAAGGATTGGCATGTAAACTATTTCTACTACCAATAGCAGCTACTAATGGCAGCAGTTTAAGCAAATACACCACCATCACCAAAGATAGCAAAGGCAGGTCAAGCAGCAACATAGCCTGTTGACCTGAAACCAAAACCAATCATTTACTTGTAATCAGTAGTAAAAAGCACTAATTGTGGTTTTACCTCTTTATCCAGCACCAGCAGCTGTAGTTGATGTTGATCCCATTGAAGCTCTGGTATCCCGTTCTATCTTTTGGCTTTTGTGCTCTTCTAAAGGCCAAATGGGTAGCATATATTGCTTAGAATCATTTTACTCATGTGTTACTTCCCAAATCATAAACCAACTTTATATTATCTTCAAAGTACTTATGATCTATATGACTAAGCGCCAAAGATAAAATTCCAATAACATTCAGAACTTACCGAAGGATAATTTGTTGTATCTAAAGCATTGCACAATATTTAACTAGAGGAGATTTTTTTCAAGGTGATATACTTCTGAAATCAAAATGCTTAGGATACAACTGAAATAGTCAACCAATATGCCTTACAAGAATCGCCAAGAGTGGAGTAATGAAGACCTATCTAAAATGTAACAAAGAGACAATTTGTATCAGTTCTATCTTAGATGCTTGCCCAATGAAAGATATTGATAGTTGTAGTAAGTANGATTTACCAAACAAATGTTGCTTAGGTGTGCCAAGAATGAATTAAATGAAGACTTGCAACAATAGAAACCAAATGGTGACAAGGAACACTATGATCAAATTTTAGATCTATCTCAAGAAGTATAAGGTCACAATATATTGAAATATCTCATATTAGTTTGGCATCCATTGTTATTGTACTCAGAAAAATTTTATGTGCCAATAAATTAGTACCATTCGAATTGGTTCTGAAATACAAATTTCAACATCACTTTGCAAATGGATTTGAGAGCAAATCTAGTGCCAAATACTTGCATCACATAACAATGATGTACTCCTTTAAGACGTCCGAGCTTTAAGAGGGATTAACAATATTTTGTTAAAAGAGATTTAGTGGTTGTCATATAATGTGATGAAGACATGGTTATCAATGAACCATTAAAAAATAAAAGAAAAATGAAAATGAATAACACAATATGAAAGCTAAGTTGTATTGAAACTAATATGGAAACAAATAAGGCAAATTGTCAAAAAAGTCAAATACAATATTGCATGACAACAACAAATATTATTTATGCATATATGCAAAAAATACATTGTCTTCTTATGGTAAAGAAAAGTTGTAACTTATGTTACTGACATTGTCTTCTTCTTTGCATTCATAGTACAAAAAATACATTATCTTCTTATGCTAAAGAAAATTTATAACTTATGTTAATGACATTGTCTTGAGTCATAGCATTCACAGTAGTAAACAAACGGAGAATATAAGTTCCTACTGGATATATTCTGAAAAGTACAGACCTATTGTCTGAGTAGTAGACAACAAAACATAAATACCTGTTTATTTCCCTAGAGAGGTCCCAGAACCCTTTCTATCAACAAAGTTCTGGTTGGCTTCCACTTCATTCTACACTTGGGCATCGAAGGCCATAGTTCCTACCTGAATCTTGATGTGAGACAGCCTATCTGTGAGCTCTTGGATGGCATGGGATTTTTCCTAACGTCGGGATTCCTCAATAGCTTTTTGTTCCCTCTTAATCGATCTCACTTCATGGAGGTCCTCTGCAACCTGCTCAAAACTTTCCCTCACTTATCCTTTGAGTCGGTGAAGTTGACTCTTCTGAATATCCACATCATCTTTAAATATCCTCAGTCTGTATTCTAGTGCTGCTAGCAGCAAGCCTCACTCTTGTTAGTGGAGTCCATGTTATCAGGATTTTTACAGAGGGGCCAATTAGCTTGGAGGCTCTTGCAGCTCTAAATTTCTTTCCTAAGATGAATTAAGTCAGATATAAGTTGGAAAGGTCCCTTTCCCATTTCCTGCTTCTTGTATATACTACAAGAATGATCTATCTCATCGACCAAGTCACTCTTCTTCGTAATGAAAAAAATCCTGTAGGCATGCTCTAAATCTCCAGCCTCTGCCTCAACTCTCACCCATGGAAATATTAGCATCATCCTGCATGATCTGAATTGGCTTGACGTACTTTCCAAAACTATCGCACGGGGCGTATAAGACTCCATGACTTCTTTAGTTTGTACAATCTCCGGTACAAAACCCAAGTTCGCAACAGGTTCCTGGGTTGGCGAGTCTGATCTGACATACTCTACTTCCATTTCCCTTGAATTTATGATTCTCCCAATTCCTCCTTCACTCACGACGAGGTTCATGATCGCCTGTTTCTACCTTGTGGTCTCCCGTGGTGCACACGCATCTTCGATTTCATTCACCCCGTGTCAGGCATACCTCCACACAACTGTCTTGGTGATATCCGTTGATATTCGACGTTCATGCCATACCACCGATGAAAAATGTCGTTCGTCTTTCTCTTTTTTTGTATGTATAGATGTCGGATATCCGACGTTCCTCCCCACTTTTTTGGCATTCACGCCATACCACCGATGACAAATATCGTCGGTGTTTATCTTTTTTGTACATATAGATGTCAGATATCTGACGTTCCTCCCCACTTTTCTGGCGTTCATGCCATACCAACAACGACAAATGTCATCGAAATTTCTCTTTTTTTGTACGTATAGATGTGGGATATCCGACGTTCTTTCCCACTTTCCGGTGTTCATGCCATACCACTGATGGTAAATGTCGTCAAATATTCGACCGACTGTAAAGTATTTTGGGTCGGTTATCCAATGGGTATGTAGTCAGAAATATTTCCTTATGATAAGTATTGGTGGTAGAATATCTAACGTTTATGTGTCAAATATTCGACTTGTATATTAATAAATATTTCGTCAAATATCCGACTAGACCATATTCTTGTCGATTATCCAACAAAACTCAACCGAGGTTTATAAAAGTCGATGCTTATCGGATTTTTGGCACGTTGTTGTTAAAAATCAGACGCATATGTCATCGGAGTTTGGGTTCAAATTCATTTGTGAAACTAGGAAAGGAGCATTGGACAGTTGTAAAGAAGGGCTTCAGATATTTGTGTGGCACCACATATTATGCAATCTTATACCAAGGAAGACCTGAACCATACATAGTAATAAATATACATGGATTTGCTGATGTAGACTGGGTTGGAGATATTGATCGCAAAATATCTACAAGTGGGTATGTGTTTAACCTACTTGGAGAAGATATTAGTTTGATGAGAAAGAGATAAGTTGTAGTTGCACTCTCATCTATAGAAGCTAAATACATGGAAGCCATTCATGTAAGGAAAGAAGTTGTATGGTTGAAAATATTGTGGTCAGATATTGGGTTTGTATAGAAATCTATAAGGTTATATTGTGATATCCAAAGTGAAATATTCCTGGAAAATAACCCTGCTTATCATGCTAAGACAAACCATATTGATGTGCAATATCACTTTGTGAGAGATATGGTTGAAGACAAGAAGGTGTTGTTGGAAATAGTTTACACCTTGAAAAATGTAGCAGACTCATTAACAAAGTCTATCAGTACAGAGAAGTTTTATTGGTGTAGAGAATCTATGGGCATTGATTCCCTGAACCTGTGACTTTATGAGTACATGACTCATTTATATGCAAAGAAAACAACAAGTGGGAGAATTTTGGGTATATGTTATATTATTTTAATGTGTGTGTGGAGGGAAGGTGGGCATGTCAGCACTGCATTTGACGATCCTTGCTGGCACCTTCACAGAAATGGTCATTATGTCATTTCCTACGCGAGCACAATGAGCTCGATTTTTTAGCTATTTTTGGTTATTTTGGGAATTTTTCTAAAAACATGTAATTTAATCTTGGTTAATGGATTGGGGTATATTTTTATAATATGGGTTAACGAATTAGGGTATTGGGGGCCACAAAATACCTATATTGTATTGTGAGGGATTCATAATGAAGAAGAGAAAATAGGAGGTGTGGCTCCAAGGTTTGTTGGTTTTCTTGGTTAAGGGTTTCCAAGGTAAATCTATGTGTTTATGTGTGAATGTTGTGGTGTAATATCTATTTTTATTAAAGAATATGTATGCTTTTCTTCTCTGCATAGGCTTAAAAATTACACTTTTATGGGGTTTGATGTTGGTGAGGTGGGACTCAATAATGTTTCAGGAGGTGCAGTTTTTAGTATATTTGATTCAAAGATTCATCGTGGGTGTGATAATATATTGCAATTATTCCAATGGATTCTGCTCCTTGCACACAATGCATACCAAATTTCAATTCCAAATCCTTTTTAGCCAAAACAAAACCACTATATCCTGCTGGGGTCTCAAACATAGACGAAATCCAGAAGAATTGCAAGATAAGCTCACTCCTTTACTCATTTTAATTCATAGATTGGATTTTATAGATGAGTTCTTCTGTGCATATATCTATATTGATTTTTTTTATTAATTTCTGGTATGCTGGCACAAGAACTATGCCCGTAATTGAGAAGCTTGGGAGAACTTTGTAGAATATGGTGCTTCTAAGTGTTTTCATTACAGGTAACAAGGCATGTGTAGGTGGAATTGATTCCCAAAATAAAAGGACGAACTTGAGCATTGAGGATATAAAGGTGAGTAGTAGCTTTTATTCCCTCTTTAAGTAGTTTCTTTTTCAGAATTGATGTAAAGCTCCATACCGGGAAGAGCATCATCAGTTCACTGCTTGAATTCCATTATTGGACAAAGATTGTTGCATAGGCATGAGAGTTCATTGGTTCTATAATAATGGAGTCATACAAAGTGTGGCTCAAATGGCACGTGGGCCCACATGGCATGAGCATGGAAGATGCTCCACGTATGCATGCAAGATAAAGGCCAATGCATTATGTAAAAACACCTTTAACATATGGGATTATAGATGCATTAAGTGAGAAACTGAGTAATTATTTTATATGTGACTTGATGATCGATCTTGTATTAATGTGGAGACTTATGTTCAAAATGTCCAAGTAAGTACAGATGATCCCAGGTGCAAGTAATGAGTGATTTTGTCAAAATAGAAATAGTGCAATAGCAAAACTAAAATAAAGTTATTATAAGTCATGTTTCAAAAATAAGTAATTACTTAATATGTACATATATTGTGTGTTTCTCATACATATAGACAAGTGGAGATATTAATCTCATCCAGATAGACAAATAAACATATTCATGTTGGTGTGTGTGCATAAATATAGTCAAATAAATTTGGGCTTGTATAGCTTGCAACTTAAAGACTTCTATAGATTACTTTGTGTAGATATGCATAGACGATGCTTTCAATTACCCCAAGGTATATGCCTATTGGAACTATGTAGATTATGCCATTATAATCTATGTCGAACATGACTTATGTTACCCCATGAAAATGCATTCTTTATTCTGCATTCATTGGCATCTTTCTATTGAATCTTGCTTCGCTTTGTCTGATTCTATTCATTGGAAAGGTTAATTTATGGGGAGCATTGGATTTTATTTCAATATACATTATATATGCAGTCACTCTCACAACAAATTAGTTTTTAAGGAAACAATCTAGGACGTTAAAGTGAAATTCAATGACACCCATGCATTATTTCCCTGGAAGTAATTTTCCTCTCAGTGTTGAAGGTGAAGATGATTCTATGTATAATCCTATGTTGGATATAGATTCAAGTACGAGGTTGCTTGTTAGTCATGGACGCTTGGAGAATTCATTTCCTCAATGGATGTGGGCATCAAATGCGGCTATGTTCTCAAACCAGGGACTAGCGAAGACAATAGAAGAGACTAGGCCTCCGTGGGGTTGTAGTGAGGACAATGAAAATTATCAATCAAGATTTTCTCTATGGGTATTTATATTGTTTCTTGTGGAATGCCCATTGACAATACCAAGAAAACTAACCATCCCCATAGTGGAAGATGACCAATGGTCAAAAGGAATTGCAATTGCAACTCTAAAATTTGCAACAATTCTTTTGGATATGCTATGGAATATGAAAGAAATCAAGCCTTTGGGTATAGGCAAGGTTACATAAGTCGTTGGAGGAATTTTGGGTGCTATATTTGGAGCCACTGGATATTTTACAACTAAGATAGAGCACCCTCCATAGACATTCTTGTTATTTGCATCTATTATATCGATAGATTCTATCTTAAGGTCATTTTCAACTCAAAGACTAAAGAGAAACACATTATTTTCATTGTTCTTTCTATCAAACAGTTTCCACGCAATCTATTTTTACAAATATTGCCTTTAGAATTTGATATATTGTCCACCCATCCTATGTTTGGGCCTGGAAGTGGGAAAGCAAGGTGGAGTGGTCTTTCAGTTGTTTATGATAAGGTTAGGATCAGGAAACGATCTAGAGTAGAACGTTGTTATAGGTTTTTGAATATATTTTCAAAAGAAGGTTGCAGGATGGTTGATATGTCATGTGTTGAACATGATCACCATGCTGCCGAAATTCAATTATTACCCACGTTGTGGGGAGGATGTTAAGAAAATTTAATTTGGAATCTACTCCAATTAATACTAAAGGTTATGAATCATTGCTCCAAATTGTCGAGAACACTTATGGAGACCATTTTAATCTTTATTATGGTTTATTTATGTATAATTAAAATGCTACATAACAATTGGAGATATTGGGGATGGATTTTGATGCTTTAAAGAAGAAGCTTGTAGGGAAGTTGCACTAGATTGTTAGAAAACAACTATTTGAAGGGGTTGTCCATGACAAAGCTTCTCAACGAATTCCAACATTGGCTAAAATGCAAAATTCTCACTCTTCACGCAACTCTTTGGGTGAACATAAAATAAAAGAGCCATTTGATGTTGGTGTTAATGAAGTTAATTAGATGTCGTTTTAAGGAGTTGATTATGAGCCTTTAGTGCATTATAGTTATGTATTAATTCTGAACCTTCCCTACACATTGATTTGATTTGATAATTGGTTACAAAGTATTTTTTTATTGCAGTCCCATTGCAGGTCCCTATAGTAGAATCATAGATTTGACCTTTTAACCTTTGCATTATTTTTATCTTTGTAGTTGGTTAATATATAGGGATCTTCTAATCTTCTTTTCAGGCTTCTAGGGCAGTGAAACACTCAATATTATAATACAAATACAAATAAATAATTATGATACTTTTTGGTAAAGAGAATATACGTAAATCATGATGATCATTTTGTGTAAAGATAATAACATACATGATAAATTTGATGTTTCAATTAAGTCTTTTATGAAAATGTAATTTTTTTTGTAAAATCAAATATTTAAATTCTTTTTTTTAAGTGGAAAAAAAATTGTTACTTATTATTCAAAATCTTGAATAAAGATAACAATTACAAACCAAAACCAATTTCCTAAGAAAATAATAAACTTCTATAAACATGTCATAAAAGGTTAGATATCAGTCTTTCCATGTTTTTTGCAAAGTGGATAAGACATTTTAGTGACAATAAAATGAACTATAAGAAACAATGAAACTACATTTGATTGTTCTTAGAAAACTAAAATTAGCCATAAAATGGAGTCACGCCATGTTTCTAGTAGCTTCTCTTGACATATTTTGGCTTCCCACTATCTTACTCTACTTGAGCGAACATGAAAGGGAAGGAAGAGGACTCTATTTGGTTTGCACATTTGCATATTTCTCTTTCTTTCAACCATGTCAAGAGAAGTTGTTGCAATTAGACTGAATAAGGGCCACACAATGTCCATCATTTGTCTTGGAGTGTGGAGAATGGAGGGTCACAAAGTAAGGGAACTTATCTTCAATGCATTACATATGGGATACAATCATTTCGATTGTCCAGGTTATTTTTTTCATTTTAAACTATGTTTCCTTATTTATTACATTCATATTTCGTTAGTGTTGGATCCTTATTTGACCCAATGGGTGCACTAGGTCTTCCATTCTCCATGGAATATGTCAGTTATCCAGATAATTGGGATAAATTTCAAGCATATTTGCTTGATCCACTTAAGAGGTGGGGTTTCTACACATTTTATCCCGTGTCTCATTCCTCTCATTCGACACCTTATTTTTTTTCTTGGCTTTATCATGTCCATCTGATTGGGGCATTGTGTTTTAGTTTGATGTTTAGGATCGATATCATTTTTTGTGTTATTGGTAGAAGTGGTCTCTTCTAGAGATTGATGGGATACAATCTATTTTTTTTATTGTTAGTTGTGAAGAATTGTACACACTAAAATCTTGCAAACTCCGAATCTTTCCCATTACAAAGAATATTAACATGGTTTATGGTTCAAAAAATGTCATAAAAAATATTCAAAAAGCTTCAAGTTGTATCAAAATAATGTAAATATGATATTATTTATCCATTGAGTTTATGGTTTGTATAATATTGAATATTGAATTATAGCAATTATCTTATATATCATGGAGCAATTTTAATTAGCAATAGGAGACTTGCATGTCATCACATCCATAAATGATTTAATTATCTATTTATGTAGTAGCATAAATTTCATCAAGGGGAAAAATATAGTAACACACATTTCCAATTACTACAAACATCACAGAAGTAAAATTATTTCACTAATTACCCAACACAATGATCTAAACGCTACACTAGTTATATGTTAATTACAACCATTGATTGTAACTTCCGCTTTCCCTTTTAATCGTTTTGTTCAACCATTAATAATTACAGGTTTTCTAGGTACATGCTCTTAAATTTTACTTCATGTATGTAAGTTCAATGATTTCACTTTTGTATGTGGTTTCATGTTGAACGATAAGTGTTGGACACATCAGGTACACTAAGAGGGAGGGGGTGAATTTGTGTGCGTAACTTTTATTACTTTTTCAATTTTAGCAATCAACAACTTATTCAATATTATGGATTGTCACATTATCATTATGTCATCATCAACATTATTATCATCATCATATCATCATCACATAAGAAGCATAGCATGATACACAGTACACCAAATTTTACGTGGAAACCCAAGTCATGGGGGAAAAATCATGGAATCCTTTATAATAATAATTATCCAGAAAAAAATGGAAGGAGGCAACAACACCCTAATTTACAGGCTACACCTGAAGGAAGATCTAACTCCCTATTTCTTCGGCTGCAACCGGAAGGAGGATACAATCCCCTCTCCTTGCCCCATCCTGCCACCCTGATATGAATATAGAAACTACTGAACCATGACCACACTGATCCTACGGATCTGCTAATTAACACATGTACTACACTGCACAATTTGTACCAAACTGCACAACCACTACCACTACTAAACATTGGTCATCATCTGATCACCACTCATCAGCTAATCATTTTCCACTGTATCACAATACTCATCAACAAGGATAATTTTAGGGGTGAATTTTATCCCAGTGGGCTATTTTTCCATGTTTTTCTCCCAAAAAAGATTCACCATTTTGCATTTTTTGAAGCCCTATTTCGCCCAATTTTGATGGGGTAAAATTTTTTCACCCTAAAAATCGCCAAATTATTATGTAAATGATATAAAATCCTTGGAAATTAAAATAATTTTTGAAAAATATCACCAATCATTTGATAGTTGGCGTTTTAAGAATTGGTAATATTCGCCAACATTTATACAATTTTAAATAAGTATGGTTCCGTAAAACCATCCCTGCTCATCAACCTCTACAATCAACTTGTCCAATTAAGATGTACCAATAAATCTATTTCTCACATCATATGACTCAACTGCACACCAAACTCAATCCACCTGGGTCAAACCAACTTCTCATAAAACTCAGCTAGTTTGAGTCAGACCAACTACACATAAGGCAACCTATGTTAATCTTGATCAATAGAACCAACCTATACCAAGATGCTTGTGCACCTTTTATAAGATTAGAATATGAAGAAACAATATACAGACCAAAAGAAACTATATTTCATTTCATCACATATCCCTTGTTGTTACGGAGAAAACTTCCTATGGATTGGGGTGTACCACAACAGATAGAGTAACCGCAGAAATCAATCCCTTCCCAATATGCAAGAGAAATAAAACATCTAACACTAAAGGATCTTGAAACATACCTTATTCTGGATGGTTGATGTAGATCCCCGTTGAGCTTTTCCAATCCCAATTGTGTTAACAATTTGCTCTCTCAATAATCAGCAAACAAGACAAGCATGCTATATAATGGTGTTATACCTACTCTAACATATATAATCAATAATGTACAAGAAATTAAAAGCATCCATGGATTCAATATTAATTTAAATGCACACCATTGGACAGGAAAAGATATTTCTATTAATATAAATCAGGGATTACAAGAATGACAACCTCTGTCAGCACGTCTGTGAACCGGACAAACTGAGTCCTCCACCTGGGCCTCCATCACCTCAATCCTCCATCTCTCTATAGCAATCTCACAAGAAAAGGAAAGCTTCGGAAGAACACCAAGTGCTCCAAGGGACAAAGGGATGAAGACTCAAGTATAAGCATGCTACGGAAACAATGGACTATAGTTTTCTTGCTCTTCAATTCCTCTCCTTTCAATGTATCCGAAGGGTTCCTTATATAGTACTTCAATGGGGTAATGGAAGGTCAAATCCAAGTGATCTCAAGGCATATGGAAGGCCAAGAGAAAAGTGACTCGGATCCACATCAAGGAAAACTCCAAAACTATTTGTCCTTTTGCACACATCCCGATGTACGTGGGTTTACGGGCCATATCCACCTATATACGCGAGAAAGGGTTTAAAAGTCACGCATGGCAAATAACATGTGTTTTTAGGGATGATCTTGGAAACATCAAAGTTACAAAAATAGTCCATGGGGTCCAAAGAGTCTGCAGAGGGATAGGGAAGGCCATAAATATGTGATCTACCATGTGTGGTAAAATCAGCTGTAACAGATGCCCCCTAATGTGTAAGGTCAGAGGGGTGATACAATGGCTGAAATACATTATAAGTCCATCCCAGAAGTGGAGTGATGAAGAACTAGGTGGAAGAACCGGCCATCTAACAATACAATACAAATATCTCTGCATATGATTGCAAGTACATACAGTAGTCCCGAATACATAAGAGTACAATGGCCATGAATAGGCATGATACAAAATATGGCATGTGTGGTCATTGCCACGTACAATATAGATAGATCAGAATCTCCATGATGAAGATATACAAAGGATCATGATCTCCATGAAAGCTAAAGATATACAATGGATCAAGATCTCCATAATGGCTGAAGATATCTGACATACACTGGAATCAAGTCAAGAGAGCTGAAATCTCATGAACACTGGCACGATCAAGGAGGTAGCATATTAGAAATGCCACCAATATGGAAATTCTTCTACACAATCTGCTATGAGTACATGTCCTACTATGTGAATCGAGGTGTCGAGGTTGAACATAGTAGTCCATCGTCTGATTACCGGTCATTGATGTATACCATTAACAAATGCGAGATTACCCACCGATAATGAAAATGGGAATCAAAATACTAGAGTGCAATCTAACAAGTGTGAATAAATGTGTTGAGTTCAAACACTTGAAAGAATCCATTGATCAGGGGACATTGATGTATTCCCAAAACTGCCGATAGCGAGAGAACCTTCCATTGATGACTGCAAGTCTCAAGGCACTCAAATTGAATCTAGACTCCTATCCCAGAATAAATGATATGAAGTCGATGGGATGAAATCTGCTAGAAGGAGGGAATTAATTCATCCCCCATCATCCAACATGAGGTACTCAACAAATCTATATAATGTGGAAGGACTAGATCATAATGTGCACGAACCAGTAATAGAACCGGGAATGGCCGACATGCAAATTCAAGAAAACTGAGGAATGGCTGACTTGGGCTTCAACTTCCTTCGAACAAGAGCATAAAGGTGAATGGTAACTAAATGTAGGCATCATAGACTTAATATACAAAACTAGGACATCTCTGTGATATAGGAGGCATCGATAGAGGCTCCATAGGGACGGGAAGCTTAACCAGTCGGTGGAGATAAACTCAGAGAAATGAGTATAGCTCCTAAAGTCAAACTATTAACCCAACCAATGGATGTGATATATAGTGCTCTTGTTCAAAGGCGACACGACTCAACTGCTACCAAAGATAACATCTTTTCCTGTCTGGTTTTTTTATTTTTTTGGAATTTTTCAAATATTTTGAAAAGCTTGAAAAAGAATAAAAGTGTTTTATAGTTACAAACTAGGAGGAGATGAGTGTCAAGGAGCAAACAAACTAGTTCCAAGCAGCGGAACATACCTATGATCAATGCAAGGAAACATGTGTAGGATAACGACACTCGGGGGAAAGTCTCCTCCCAGTAAAAAGGGGGAATCAAGCTGTAAAAGATATATAATATGGCTCTGCTTGGCTAGGCATGAGACAAGCTCGGGCTATATGGCTGATAATAAAATTTGGGGAAGCCAGCATAAGGCTCAATAAGGCAAGCCAAACTCATGATAATGCAATTACAACTTGACATAAGGGATTCCTGGGGAAAAGGCCAGCAAAAAGATCAAGAAGAGTATGAAACTCTTGCACAAAGTCATGGAAATACTATACAAAGGACTCCCACACCCTAAAGGAAAAATGTCGGCATGGGCACCAAATGCAAAACAGAAGCTAACTAGGGTACCCATGTATGGTCAAGCTCTACCATTCACATCATGTCACTTCTAACGGCAACAAGGAGGTTCCGTGACAAGATAGAATGGGTTCGTACCTAAGGTTATAATGAAACGGTCATAAGGTCATGCAAAATGAAAACGGATATGAAACCTAACCTATATGCCAGTTTAGACATAATACTTGAAATCAGCACAAATGGGTGAAAACCACGGTCAATTTGCGCTCAAAATGGACTCCTACATCATCAAATTAGTCCAAAACAGTCCAAAATGGTCAGAAATGGTCAAAACTATAGAAAGTGGGTAAGAAATTTCAAAAAAATTCTATAAATAGTAAAAAAATTTAAAATTCCATATCATTTGAAATTTTTACCCATTTGAGCTTAAAACTTCCAACGCAAATTCCGGGAGCATCGTCCGGCGAAATTCGACACCGTTTGATCCAGGTAACTCCTCATGTCCTCCTCTTCCTATTTCATGCAATTTTTTTAAGTTTTCATGGTCCATTTAATTTTTTATGCCATCCTAAGTTGTGCATTTCGGCCCACACAGTTATCGAGGTTTTTTTCGCGTATAGAGCAGGCCATACGCGGAAAAAATGCCCAAACCCGCGTACATATGCGGTTGTTTTGTAATCAGTCACGTATGAGGCTGTGAATGAGGTTTTCAAGGGAAAATAATAATCAAATCTCTTGTTTTTTTTGCAGGATGGTTTTAGAATGGAGGGAGAGGGAACATGGTGATGTGGAAGAGGATGTACAAGGTGATTTAATGGCCCAACAAGCTTTGCATGCGTGTGGTTTGTATAAGTATTGGTGCCTTAGCATCTTGAGGGCCAAACCAAGACTACTGCAAATGCTAGTGGATTACTGGGATCCAGACTTTGAGTCTTTTCACATTGACGAGATGTCACTTAGTATAGAAATTGAGGAAATATACTTTATCACTGGATTATCCTGACGAGGAGAGGTGGTAAATCTTCGATCTCGCGGGCTAGGAGATGGATTGAATATTGATGAGTACATTGGGGTGTACTTCTTTTTGGACACAGAAAAGGTTGGGAGTCAAATCCTGACAAACTTTATCCAGGTACTGGGACTAAAGGCCATACTATTGGCACTCAGCAAGATATACGGATTAGCTTCACTCCACTAGGCCTTTCGGCCATTAAAATTCTATGCGGTGGAGTGTATGAGACCCATAGTGTATGACTAGAGCACTACGTTGTTGAGCAACATGAAGCAGTAGCTCAGTGACTGCAAGATGGGAAGGGTGAGAAACTTCGGTTTTGACAGCATACTGAGCACATTCTTCTCTAAGCGTGTATCGGGGCTAAGCCTTAGAGTGGACATTCCTCCACATAGAGTTCGAGATCTGGTCCAACGATGTTGGGAAAATTTTATGCATAGACTGGGCGGAGGTAGGGTGGCTAACCCCTATCCAGCAAACTTCTTTCCAGGGTGGCGAAGGAAGATCATTGCCATCGATGACTACCCCTATGCAGGGGTAGACTTTTGTGGAGATCCGAAAATTCCCCTACCACCAAGAGCGGCATATGGCGACATAGGTAATGAATCCCAAACCCACTTTTTAAGTTTTTTGAATTGTTAAATTTTTTGTGTTTTTTGATATATTGACTCTAAAGACATGTTTTGGTGTGACGACACATAGTGACAATCTGTCATGTGTATGCAGATGTTAGACCATGGTGACCGGATGGTTTACCTCGTCATAGATGAAGGGGAAGAGGAGACGAAATCATGGGTGTGGATGCAAAGCGAAAGCTCCAAAGCATTCACACAAACTCTGTATGCTTGACACACAGGGTACCCATCGTGCAAGTCGAAGACTTGCCTGAGGCCATGCAAGGCCAGGTGGTTGGTGTATCACAGGCATGGGTTCGATTATTTTGATAGCTAGCTAGATACGTGGTGTGCTACCACGATCAGAACCCCCCTCCTCCTCATCAGGCTTAGAGACCTGAGAGTATTTCTTTTTGTACGACCGTGTATTACATTTTGGTGGTTCGGAAGCCCCAATTTTGTATTATGATGTCACATTTTGGATGTTAATGAAAAACTTTTATGATGATCGATTTTATTTATTTACATGTGTGCAAAAATGTATGTTTGCGATATGCTTATGGTCTATGAAACAAATGCCAATCTAACACATAGTTAGCATATGAGTCAACAACTTGATTAAAAATTCTTGAAACATGAATGTATGTTATATTCTCAAATTTCCATTCTAGCAATCTCATACGTAAGAATCTTCGTAATAATGTTGGATCCCTAATACGATACGAGCCATTAAGCTATGAAACCACTAACTGTGAATCAAGACGTACATCAACAGAGAGAACACCATGTGAAATGGAATCCCTCAATAACTCAATAACTGCACTATATTCAGCAACATTGTTCGAAGAAGGCCGTAAACATACACCTCCTGAACACAATACTTGACCCATAGGAGTATAAATCACCCAAGCAGCCAAAGCTGAGTTTTGAGTGTGACGGCTAGCACCATCGGCGAATCCTATGTAAATGGAAGACTCCATCGACATCTTCCATAAGAAACAGAAGCTAATCAACAAACCCGATCACCATAATAAAACCTAACTATGAAACTCAAAAACTATACAATAATATATAACAATCGTCTCTGGATGAAGATCATGCATAGTATTTTTTAAGATAGAGACCATTTCTAGTCTCCACTAAGGCTGTCCCTTCATAATCCACTAGCTCATAGGCACCCTTCTCTAACACATGTTTGACCACGTAAGGACCATGCCAGATGGGATTAAACTTCCCTAACCCCAAGGGTTCTTTAGCTTGATCCCACAAAAGGACCAAATCACCTTCACTAAACTTCCTCGGATGGACAGACTTGTCATATTGGACCTTGACGTGACACTTATTTACTTCTAGAGCCACTAAGGCATCTCAACGCTGCTCATCAAGATGCTCTAAGTGGACCAAATGTTCTTCCAGTGCGGAAGTGTCAAGTAAAAGCTCTATAGCTAACTTCAACAAAGGGATTTCGCATTCAACCGACAAGACACACTCCACCCCATGCACAAGATGATATGGAGAGAAACTGGTGGTAGTCTTAACCGTGGTTCTATAGGCCCACAAAGCATGATATAACATGATATGCCAATTCATTTTGCTTTGTGTGATGGTTCGTTGGAGAATGGACTTAAGTGATTTATTCACTGCTTCAACCTGTCCATTCGCCTGAGGCTAATAAGAAGATGAGTGCTCCTGCTTATACCCTAAATTTGAATCCAACTCTTCCATCATTCTATTCTGAAAGTGCCTTCCTAGAACGTTTCAGAAAGACTTGCTTATGCTTGGATTGATCTACAGTTGTTTTCCAATTTTCTAAAATGATTAAGAATTTCAATGATTGATCAAACCTGCATCATTTGCCTTTGATTGCGTTTGAAGCAGGTCTGGATCGGAAGGTATTTTGTTTTGATCTTTCGTCGTTGCGGGTGAGTCTTTGTTTTCGTCTTTCGCCGTTGCGGGTGAGTCTGCGTTTTCGTCTTCCGATCCGTCGGCTAATTTTTTGGGTTTATGTCGGAAGGTTTTGGTCATATTGTTCTCTACCGTTGCGGATGGATGTTTGGTTTTAACTTCGACTTTGCTCTCAATTCGGTGGCGAGATCGGCTGGGTTTTGTTTTTTCATCGGAACCATTATCACTTCTGCTTCCCCCATTGCGGCTTGACTTAGATTAATTTTTTCTGATTTCTTTGATTCTGCGTCGGAGGTTTTTTTGGTTTCATATCGGAGCAGTTATGATTTCTTCTCCCTCCGTTGCGGATGGGTTTCCAATTTGACTTCGAATGTTTGTTTGATTTCTTTGATTCTGCGTCGGATGTTTTTTGTTTTTACATCGGAGGTTTTATGACTTTTCCCTCCGTCGTTGCGGACGGCACACCGTTCGCTCTCCCGATTACTTTTGGTTGTCATCTCCCGCTCGCCGTTGCGGATAGATTTGTGGTTCGGTTTTTCTCCGTTGTGGAAGAAAGTTGGTTTTCAATCTCCGATCCGAAGTGGTCCACCACCCGATGTTTTTGACCCCATTGAAGGCTTAGCGTTTTGATCATCCGCCGTTGCGGAGGAGCATAAGCTTTCAGCTTCCGATTCAGAAGCTCTCCGCCGTCCGATGTTTTCCTCGCCATATGTATCATCGCGGATGACTTCACGATTTGGACTTCCGCCGTTGCGGACCGAAGTTTACTTTCGACTGCTGATACAAAGCGCTCCGGCGTCCGGTTTTAACTTTTCCCGCCGCAAGAGTTTGTCTATATATATACGGGTCGAGGGGTTATATTTTTATTGTTATTCTCGACTGTTGAGCACTGTCATTGTCGTGCGTGTCGTTCTCACGAGTTGCGAAGGACCCCTCGGTCGGTGTACTTGCATCCAGGTGGAAATCGTGGAATCCTAACCCTCGTCGACCCGCCATCCTCGCCGTATATTTCCAGGTAGGTTTCGTTTTTCCTACCCCGTTCCTTTCGAAGCATTGGGTTAATGTTTGTTGCGGTTAGGGTTATCAGGACTGTTTCTTTTCGCCCCGTGGTTGCACCTATATATATATTGAAAAGTTTTGGGGATTTTGCTGTCCACGGTCAAGGGGGGGGGAAGCGTTGTTAACTCGTGAAATAGTATTTTGACCAGCGGCCCTTTGTTTGCAAATCCCCGCGCGTAGGGAATGGGGGTTTGGTGCAGACGGTCGTTACGCCGTCTGCACCAAGCTGCCCCGGGTGGTGATGATTGTGCATGGGGGGGTACTGGGTGCTTTTCTTGAAGTATCTGATGGTTCCCATTGCCATTGCGACCTTCATTTTGCATGCATCCCCGGATAGCTGTTTTGCCGCACCGTTCCACGCACAATCGTCTGAAACCCTAGCCGGTTGAAAGGGATATGCCGTGGTTTTTTGTTTGTTGACCTTGAGCGTGTGGCCATGACCACTGATGAAATCGCGTGTATTTTTCCCCTGCTTGTCCCACGTAGCGAAGTGATAAAATCACCCGAACATGACAGATGGAGGTTTTGATTGTGTAAATATGAATGTTTTTCCCGCGACCCGCATGAGTCTTCTTCAATCTTATGTAGAGTTCATTCCTACTGGATTATATTGTTAATGTTTTATCTTGGCAAGTAACGGTAGCATGCACAGTTATTGCACATGGCTAGTTTCCATCATGGTAGACATAAACAAAGTCTCTGAATACTGCCCTTTTGGTTTAATAATTCTGTTAGTTAAGCCATTTCATCCTAGGTACACACGTATTTTAGCTTCGTTAACTAATTGTTGTCACAATACACATAGAAGGAGTAAAACACTGCACATGGTCATATAAGTGTCTGAAAATTGGATTGCTTAACGTTACAATGTTATATATGGAAGGAAGAACTCAAGTTCACCATGTCAAAGAGGCAAAAGAAGAAGGCCCCTGTGGTCGAAGAAGAGCAAGAAGTAGAGGTTGTTACCAAGACAGAATACGTGTATGAAGACACTAAATGTATTTCTGGTGTTGAACCGGAGTATCAGTGGGGGGAAATCTATAGACTGATTACCCGAAGAGAAGTTCTCGACATGGGCTTAGAAGAAGAGTCCATATATGCAAACATTGAAAGATCTTCCCTTATGAAGGTCGCCACCAGGTCAGAGCTGTTCCCATGCTCTGAGGTAATTGGTTGGATTCTGCCCCGGGCAGATGTAACCATAATGATTCTGGAAAATGTTGAAAGACAAGGCTATGCTGCATTTAGCCCTGGATATGTGGCGTTGGCTTATCACCTGCCAGAAGCCCAAGTATTCTTATCGGACGATTGGCTGAATAGCATTAGAATGGACCTAGTAGAAACTCTTAAGAGAATGCTGCTGCAGGGAAAACATTACTGATACAGACCCACGGGTGAGTATGATACAGCGAGCTTGAGGGCTCCCTACAGATTTATAGCTCTGATGCTTAATGGGATATTTGGGAGAGCCCATGGCAGATTCTTCAAGCTAGAGTGGATACCCATCATTTTTCATGTGGCAACACAATGGACAGTCTTCAATTGGGCTAGCCTTGTATCAAGCAGTCTTTAAAGCTTCTTTCCTAGCCTCAGCCTTGGAAGGAGAGGCCCAGAAAAGGTCTGAATTTTATATGAGCTCAATACTCATAGACTGTATACTATGCAACCAGCCTTTCCCTAGTCTCAAGTGCATCTGGGATAGGGAAAGAATGCCCGTCTATGCTGCTTATAGACCATTGTGGGCACACCAGTACCACAGCCATTACAGAGAGGTCTGTGAGCACTTCATTATGCCACTATACACACTCATCTTCCAGAAAGAGTGTGATTGTATGTCGGAGGAGGCCATGCAAGTGATACAAGATTATGCTGACTACTATTTAACTGAACATGGCATGTACTTCAAAATGTTTGGAGGCTCGAGAGCGCCTTCCCCACTGCCAAAGTATGCAACTGATTACATTGTCCATTAGGAGGAGGTCAGACAAGTGTTCCTAGATGGAATAGGTAGTTTCCTGTTCGAACATAAGAAGACTGTGTATCCTCCCTTGCCCTTCAGACTAGGAAGCTACAGGTTCACCAAGGTGAAACAAGCTGGTGAATTCGTAGAAGAGCTGGAGAAATTCCATTTTGGCGAGATGCCCTATCACAGAAATGACTCCCATGGTAAAGTGGCTGATCATTGTAAAGAAAATAAGGTGCATTTCGAATATACCCATCATTTCGCTAGGGAAGAATCTGTCTTCCGAAATGCCCCGAACATGACAGCCCTAAAAAGAAGATTCACGAAGAAAATCACCACCAAAGGTGGAAAGGGGGATGAGCAGGCTAAGGCTGAGGAAGAATCCAAAAGGAGAAATGAAGAAGCCTAGAGGTTGGCAAAAGAGGCTGGAGAATGGTTGCACAGTGAAGAGGAAGGGAAAAGAAAAGCTTCCCAAGAAGCAGCTGAGAAATCCCAGGAAGCAGCTAAAGAGGCACAAGAAGCAGCTAGAAAAGTAGCCGAAGAAGCGAAAAGAAAGCTCGATGAGGAGCTACAAAAGCAGGAGGCAGAGAGGGTGAAGCTGACACGGACTGAGACATAACAGTCAGCTTCTGACATAGCTGGGGGGTAGACCCAGGATGTTGAGAACCCCGAGGTTCAGAACCCACAAGTACCTACTGCCAGCACTCCCATTATCCCCACTCTCAAGCTGGTTCCTTTTGTCCAGAAGAAAGGGGAAGAAATCCCCGATTTCAACACTGTATATTATGATAGGGCAACGAAGAGAATAATGAAGAGGACAGAGAGGAAAGTAGAAGCAGGAAATATGCTTGGCAAAATGATAACGGATACGGCTGTTATGTTAGGAACAGACCAAGATCCAAGGCTCACCCTGAGAGCTGGGACTGCACTTCTCCACGCCTCAGAAGATAACATGGACAAGGTAATAACTTACTTGGAGCAGTCCAAGAAATCCTCTGCCCAGTTAAAAGACACATTGAGGAAAGAAAGGGAAGAAAGCAACGGGCTCAAGAGGAAATATGAAGATATGCAAAGGGAAATGAAATCCTCAAGAGCTGAAGTGCAGGCCCTCCAAGGAGAAATACAAGTGCTGGAAACGACACAGGAATCTCTGGAGAGAGCACAGAAAGAGTATGAAGGGTTAAGAATTGAAAAGGAATAGTTGCTGGCAAAGGTGGAGGAACTAGAAGAGCAGCAAAAGATCCTCTTGCAGGCAAATGATCTGCACACCCAAGAGCTGAAGAAGGAACACCAGGAACAGATTTCCTCGCTAGCAACTGCCCGGGAGGAAGCAAGAGAACAACAGGTGAACCTCCAACCATTCAAAGAGCATGTATTGGCCCAAAAAACCAAGATGCTGCAGCTACAGACTGCTGTTGAAGAAGAAAGATGTAGAGTGCTGCAGATCGATGGCCGATTGGAGGAGATCTTGGAAACTGCATCTTACTTTGTGGACAGATCTCAAGACGTCCTCGAGGTCCTGACTGCCAGAATAGCGAGGTTGGAAAGCAATGAAGAAGCTCCAGCAGAGCTGCCAACAAAAGATAAACAAGCCCTCAAGCGGGATCATGATTTAATAGAATTTGCTATTAACACCGCTGAAGATTTCAAGAAGGCAGTTAAAAAGACAAAGGGATTATGCACCGAGTTTTTTAGAAGACTTATCATTACCTACAACCAGTGCCAGACAGAGGTTGAGCAGAGGATCGAGGCTTTCCCAGACCACGATTCATTCATGGCGATGTTGTAGAAAAGACATCAGGATGAAGAAGCAAGAATGCAGCTTATTAAGGCCATTGATGACCAGATTCTGAGGAGCAAAGTAGGCCATTCAGCAGTTAGTGTGCAGATCTTGAAAGACCAGCTTCGATTAAGCGCAGCCAGAGTGGAAGACATAAAGAACCAGGCAACAAAATTTGAGATCAACATTCAATTTTTGGAACCCTGCGCTTTTGAGGACATTTCCTCTGATGCTGCGTCATGGAAGAAGTTTCTAGATGCTCAAGTGGGACCCTCATCATGAAGGAGCGGTCATTATTTTAATCTGTAACTATTTTTTGTGAAACATTTAAGAAAAGTAGAATGTTGGGAAACGAGGGGTTGGGAAGCCCAAAGGTCACTTTGGGCAGCCCAAGAGTCTCACCCTTTTGTATAAAGATAGAAAGCTTAGAAGAAAAAAGGGACTTTTTCCCAGCGAGACTGGTGAAGACATATTGTAAGAAGAACTATTTCCTTTTGCAATAGAAAATTACAGTTGGCCTGTTGGAGAAAGCTTGGTGGAATATTCTAATGTTGTGCTAATGGATTTGTTGAAGAGGAACTATTTCATTTTCAGCTTTGTGTCCATTAACCGTGAGACCATTCTAACTCTTTGAACCTATGTTCTTGCATGAATGTTTTCCGGTTTATTTTATGAAGATTTCCACTATGAGTAATGAATGTTGTTCATAAACAATTGGCTATCTGGTTGTGAAATATCCTTAATTGTTCATGCAATGTGGGAAGAAATAATCAGCTAACTGTAGTTTCTCTTTATGTTGTATGCACACTTTACATTACTCATAATTAAATCCAGTTTACTCCCTGGGGATAGATAGATAGATAGTTAGTTTCATTTCATGGCTGCATATGTGATTTAGATGCAGGTGAGTCTAAGACGAGAGGTAAGAACCTGCGCATCACGTTGTGACTACTCCCGACATCTGAATCATCCTACATTGTTAAGTAGGCATTTGCATTTCATACATTAAGTCAAAAAATACAAAAACTCGGTGGACCAGGCCGCAACCGGTGAAACCTTTGTTTTTTTACTTGACCTACGGTAGCCAGACCGTAAAACCGGACGGATTCCCTATACCAAATAGTCAACGGGCTAGTTGGGAACGTTGATTGAGGAGAATCCCTTTCTGTTGTTGCCTGCGAATTTCCAGGCATCAACAGTTCTGCCGCTAGAAGGAGGGCCGCCAGTGAATGGCTAGCCGTGGAAACTTATTTTCCCAAGATTACCCCACCAGCAGATGTTTTGAAGCTTGTAACCTAACCCAAGCACTTACAGGTTTCAGTTATATCTTTGAAGTAAAAGAGCCTATTCTCACCCTACATTGTCCGGTGCTCAGACTCTTGTTCTTGTACCTGTGCCTATGGCTGGCATAAATGCAAATCAGCCCAACCCCTTACCAATGTGGAGAGCTAGATCACCTTTAAACCTCCCTCCGCCTTTGCATAACCTACCTCAAACCTTTGACAAGCTGTTGCCTAGGTTTGACCCTGAAGAAAAGATTGATGTAGATGATCACTTGCAAAGCTTTTATCTAGCATTAGAAGGGCTAAGGGCTGGGGAGTATGAAGATGTGGTCTGTAGACTGTTCCCACACACCCTGAAAGGAGTAGTAGCATCCTGGTATTTCAGCTTTCCCGTGAACTCTATTCCTAATTGGGACACCTTCGAAAGGGTTTTCAGAAGTAAGTACATAGCCCAAAAAACGCATGCCTCATTGATGAAAGGTCTTGGTTTGTTAAGGAAAAGGAAGAATGAGAAAGTGCATAGTTTTACTCAAAGATTTTCAATATACCTAAAGAATTTTTCTGAAGCTGACAGACCCTCAGACAAGGTCTTAATTGAATATTATACCTCAGCCCTAGGACCTGAGCTGGCCATGTTTGCCAAGATGAAAGCCAAACCTACATTGGTAGAGACTTATGAAGAGGCAGAAAGGGTAGAGGCTAAAAGGGAAAGTGTAGAAGATTATCCTGACTTACCTAGAGAGAAAACTCCAAACAGAAGAGCTTTATTGCTGTCTAAACCTGTAGATGAACAATCACATGATTATCAGAGAATGATGACAATGCTTCAGAAGTTATCTAACCGAATCATAGATCTGGAGAGAGAAAAGGAAGTTCAGAAAACTTGTAAACCCCACTACCAAAAAAGGGAGGATAACAACCAATGGCAAGTCCCTCCACCAAGTTTAGCATCAATGAACATAACAGAAATAGGGGGGGATAATTTCTGTACTTTTCACCAACAACCCCACTCTGAAAAGAAGTGCCCTCAATGGTTGAATTCAATGTCATTGGTGATGAATAAGTTGCTGAACTCCAAATTGACTGAAGACAGGGATGAAGAAGGATGAAACGAGCAGACTATAGAGAAACAAGATGATGATACCATGTTCTTATGGGATGGTGTTTCACTGTTCAACACAGAAGAAAATTCTCTCAGGTCTCAATATACACCTACATCCACAAAAGATCAGAACCTAGCAATTAAGGACAATGCAATACTTTCAAAGATTAAAAAATTGCAGGAAAATGTCAAGAGACAGGTAGAAGTAAATGTTGAGGACAAAACACCTGAAGCAACTACCCTCAACCAGGAGGTGGAGCCAAGCATTGAGACTGTCAAACCTGTGAAAGATGTTGAGGAAGGAAGCACTAAAAAAGTTAAGGAAGTTAAAGAGAAGATACCCACCGCAAACCAACCTTTGGAATAAAAGATCGAATCAACTGGGGAAAGGAAGATTAGCACTCCACCATTCCTGTTGACTCTGGAAATTTTGGACCATAAAGTACATAATTGTCTGGTAGACTCTAGATCGTCAGTGAATGTCATGCCTCTTGCAATCTGCATAAAGCTTAATGGGCAGCTAAAACCTACTGATTGGGATGTCACTCAACTAGACAAGACTAGTGTCAAAGTGGTGGGGGAGATGAAGAATGTTTTGATTCGATTGTCTGCAAATAAGAGGATATGTCAGTACCTTGATATTGTAGTAGCAGACATACCTGATGGTTATGGATTGATCTTGAATCGAGATTGGGCAGCCCGCCTTGATGGATACTTTGCTTCCGACTGGTCACACTTGTTGATGCCTCAGAAGGGAAGCCCAAACATGATTAAGATTTTAAGAGAGCCCTACGTGAAGCACAATGTCATTGGGGTAGGAGAGGGAAATGAATCTGCTGATTCCATCTTGGGAAACTATCTGACTTAGCTTAAGCTAAGACATCTTACTCCGAGAAAGGCCAGTTATATGATTGACACTCAGCCTGAGCCCCTTCGACTTCCTCGGGCTGAGAGGAATGGTTATAAGATAATAGACATGTGTTCAATATCAAAAATAGCAGAGCTAGATCATGGATAGATGTCTCATGTCTATAATCCAGCCCACCCTCTAACTCCCTAAGATTAAAGATATTCAGGAGTGGGCAAATTTTTCTTTTCCTTTTTCTTTATACATAAATAAATTGTTTTGTGTTCTTTAATGCTTTGATGCTTTTTCTTTTGATTATTTGACTTGATGTTGTTTTATTTTTATTGCTTTGCTAGCATTTCTGTTGGTTTTGAATAAAGAGGCAAACTTTTGGTTGCAATGGAAACATCAGGGTTCTTTATTAACTGAAAGCTTGAGCGAAAGACTGTGCTTTAAAGTATAGAATGTCTTTCTAGTAGCAGTGTTCCTAACTGGCAATGCATTCATTGAAGTCTTACTTAAACCCTGTAAATAACTTAGAAGTAAAAGAAGTCTGGAATACTATTTCGAGGCTCCATCCATTTCACATCTTAAATATCCAAGGGGGTGACAGCAAAAGACCCACGGAAAGGAAGCAGAGTAAACAGTATATCATATATAAATGATCCCATGCCATAATTTCAGAAAAGAAAAATCTATCAAGAGTCAAAACTCCTTAAAGAAAAACAATACATATCAAAACAAAGTATCAACGCATGAAGTACTAAATTTCCACAAGATCCTCTCCGTCCGTGAACTGAAATATGAAATACACTGTTCAAACAAAAGGACACTATGGGATAGAGGATCCTGAATTAAAATTCAGTAAGAAAGGCATGCAGAAGGACTCATATCAAAGGAACTAAAGTTCAAAAGGCACAAAAGTGTAGTTGGAATAGGAATGAGGAACAAAAGGATAATACTATTTACTATCTGTTACAATCCTGTGGTGTCCAAGCTGGAAACTACCTAAGGACAGGAAAAATAAACCTCACTTATTTGGCCTCAAAAGAGTTATTCAGACTTGCAATATTTCTGATGTTACCATTTCCCAAAGAATAGACTACTTCTCAATGGTTTAAATGCTTAAGTTGGCCAGCCTAAGGATACAAACATCTAGAAGATTTCAACTTTTATTCAGACGGTCTTGCACTGGGAAGGAGTTAATTCAGAAATCTGGGGTTCACCAGGTAGTCGCCAATTGTTGTAGCTGCAACAATTTTCCCAAAATTCCAAAAAAATTTAGGACCCTCCTTTTGCTTGAATTAGTTTGATCGTCTTCATGGATTTGGTTTGAGAACGTTTCAGAAAGACTTTCTTACGCTTGGATTGATCTACAGTTGTTTTCCAATTTTCTAAAATGATTAAGAATTTCAATGATTGATAAAACCTGCATCATTTTCCTTTGATTGCGTTTGAAGCAGGTCTGGATCGGAAGGTATTTTGTTTTGATATTCCGCCGTTGCGGGTGAGTCTTTGTTTTCGTCTTCGGCCGTTGCGGGTGAGTCTGTGTTTTCATCTTCCGATCCGTCGGCTAATTTTTTGGGTTTATGTCGGAAGGTTTTGGTCATATTGTTCTCCGCCGTTGCAGATGGATGTTTGGTTTTAACTTCGACTTTGCTCTCGATTCGGTGGCGAGATTGGCTGGGTTTTGTTTTTTCATCAGAACCATTGTAATTTTTACTTCCGCCATTGCGGCTTGACTTAGATTAATTTTTTTCGATTTCTTTGATTCTGCGTCGGAGGTTTTTTTGGTTTCATATCAGAGCAGTTGTCATTTCTTCTTCCGCCATTGCGGATGGGTTTCCGGTTTGACTTCGAATGTTTGTCCGATTTCTTTGATTCTGCGTCAGATGTTTTTTTTTCACATTGGAGGTTTTATGACTTTTCCCTCCATCGTTGCGGAAGACACACCGTTCGCTCTCCCGATTACTTTTGGTTGCCGTCTCCTGCTCGCCATTGCGGATAGATCCGTGGTTCAGTTTTTCGCCGTTGTGGAAGAAAGTTGGTTTTCAATCTCCGATCCGAAGTGGTCCGCCACCCGATGTTTTTGACCCCGCGGAAGGCTTAGAGTTTTGATCATCCGTCGTTGCGGAGGAGCGTAAGCTTTCAGCTTCCGATTTAGAAGCTCTCCGCCGTCTGATGTTTTCCTCGCCATATGTATCGTCGCAGATGACTTCACGCTTTGGACTTCCGCCGTTGCGGACCGAAGTTTACTTTCGACTGTCGATACAAAGCGCTCCAGCATCCAGTTTTAACTTTTCCCGCCGCAAGAGTTTGTCTATATATATACGGGTCGAGGGGTTATATTTTTTATTGTTATTCTCGACTGTTGAGCACTGTCATTGTCGTGCGTGTCGTTCTCACGAGTTGCGAAGGACCCCTCGGTCGGTGTACTTGCACCCAGGTGGAAATCGTGGAATCCTGACCGTTGTCGACCCGCCATCCTCGCCATATTGCCAGGTAGGTTTCATTTTTCCTACCCCGTTCCTTTCGAAGCATCGGGTTAATGTTTGCTGCGGTTAGGGTTATCAGGACTGTTTCTTTTCGCCCCGTGGTTGCACCTATATATATATATTGAAAAGTTTTGGGGTTTTTGCTGTCCGCGGTCAAGGGGGGGGAGGCGTTGTTAACTCATGAAATAGTATTTTGACCAGCGGCCCTTTGTTTGTGAATCCCCACGCGTAGGGAATGGGGGTTTGGTGCAGACTACTGTTACACCGTCTGCACCAAGCTGCCCCGGGTGGTGATTATTGTGCAGGGGGGGGTTCTGGGTGCTTTTCTTGAAGTATCTGATGGTTCCCATTGCCATTACGACCTTCATTTTGCCCGCATCCCCGGATAGTTGTTTTACCGCACCATTCCACGCACAATCGTCTGAAACCCTAGCCGGTTGAAAGGGATATGCCGTGGTTTTTTGTTTGTTGACCTTGAGCGTGTGGGCATGACCACTGATGAAATCGCGTGTATTTTTACACTGCTTTTCCCGCGTAGCGAAGCGATAAAATCACCTGAATATGATAGATGGAGGTTTTGATTGTGTAAATATGAATGTTTTTCCCACGACCCGCATGAGTCTTCTTCAATCTTATGTAGAGTTCATTCCTGCTGGATTATGTTGTTAATGTTTTATCTTGGCAAGTAATGGTAGCATGCACAGTTATTGCACACGGCTAGTTTCCATCATGGTAGACATAAACAAAGTCTCTGAATACTGCCCTTTTGGTTTAGTAATTCTGTTAGTTAAGCCATTTCAGCCTAGGTACACACATATTTTAGCTTCGTTAACTAATTGCTGTCACAATACACATAGAAGGAGTAAAACGCTACACATGGTCATATAAGTGTCTGCAACTTGAATTGCTTAACGTTACAATGTTATATATGGTAGGAAGAACTCGAGCTCACCATGTCAAAGAGGCAAAAGAAGAAGGCCCCTGTCGTTGAAGAAGAGCCAGAAGTAGAGGTTGTTACCAAGACAGAATACGTGTATGAAGACACTAAATGTATTTCTGGTGTTGAACCGGAGTATCAGTGGGGGGAAATCTATAGACTGATTACCCGAAGAGAAGTTCCCGACATGGGATTAGAAGAAGAGTCCATATATGCAAACATTGAAAGATCTTCCCTTATGAAGGTCGCCACCAGGCCAGAGCTGTTCCCATGCTCTAAGGTAATTGGCTGAATTCTGCCCCGGGAAGATGTAACCACAATGATTCTGGAAAATGTTGAAAGACAGGGCTATGTTGCATTTAGCCCTAGATATGTGGCATTGGCTTATCACCTGCCAGAAGCCCAAGTATTCTTATCCGACGATTGGTTGAATAGCATTAGAATGGACCTAGTAGAAACTCTTAAGAGAATGCTGCTGCAGGGAAAACATTACTGATACAGACCCACGGGTGAGTATGATACAGCGAGCTTGAGGGCTCCCTACAGATTTATAGCTCTGATGCTTAATAGAATCTTTGGGAGAGCCCATGGCAGATTCTTCAAGCTAGAGTGGATACCCATCATTTTTCATGTGGCAACACAAGGGACAGTCTTCAATTGGGCTAGCCTTGTATCAAGTAGTCTTTCTTCTTGCCTGGCCTCAGCCTTGGAAGGAGAGGCCCAGAAAAGGTCCAAATTTTATATGAGCTCAATACTCATAGACTGTATACTATGCAACCAGCCTTTCCCTGGTCTCAGGTGCATCTGGAACAGGGAAAGAATGCCCATCTATGCTGCTTATAGACCATTGTGGGCACACCACACTACTATATTTCGATCCAAAATCCGACGGTTTTTTCCGACGGCGCGTGGATTTTTTATTTTAACAGTGCCAAAAATCAGGAAGATAATTTTTTTTTTTGAAATGGTGGTGATCAGCGTCGCTTAAGCGACGGCTAGGCTTGATAAGCGTCGCTTAAGCGACGGCTAGGCTTGTAAGCGTCACTTAAGCGACGGATATCCTCCTAAGCGTCGCTTAAGCGACGACGCTTAAATTACTCATTCATTTAATAATGTCTTATCAATCATTTAATAATTTGTCGTAATTGGTTAATTATTTAAAATGGAAAGCGACGCTTAAGACATTATCCCACACACATTAAAATGGAAAGCCTAGGTTCATTTTTCATATAAATAGATGTACGGCTAGGTTCATTATCTCACACACTGAGTCTCGCACATATCTCTTGGT
>LPNX010685846.1:15294-30487 GCA_001517045.1 Pseudotsuga menziesii | reverse complement strand
ATTGTGAATTTTAATTAATTCGCAGAGTTTCTCTTTTAATATATATATATATATATATATATATATATATCCAACACCACAATCAACAAGCAGCTCAACAACAAACACCCATGGGAAATAAGGAAAAGCAGCAGTGATTTCATGGCATGGTTACGGGAAAAGAATTTTTATGCTCTCTTTTTCAATGGTGCCTCAAAGGGCAACCCAGGGGTGGTAGGTGCGGGAGGGATCCTTCGGGATCATGGAGGAAAAATTGAACAAACCTTTACGTGGGGAATAGGATGTAGGACTAATAATGAGGCTGAAGGGATGGCTCTTCTCCAGGGATTGACAATCCTCATCGACTCTGATCTCTAGAAGGTTGCGATATTTGGTGCCTCTAGACATGTCATATATAAAATGCTCAATGGATACACCACTGGCTCGATAAAATGTCATCGGTTATATGACAAAACCACCCCTTTTCTATCCCCCCATTATGAATTCTATCATATCCTTCACTCAAATAACGTGGCTGCCGATGACTTAGAAAATGTGGGGGCTTCCCTTCCACAAGGGTATTTCCAACTCAATGGGGTCGATTCCCCCCCAAACCTTTACCGTAATGAACTATGCCTTAAAAGTTTTAATCCCCATCGCATTGTTCATGATGCCATGGTTAATTGTGAAAACCCCAAGGCATAAAATGGTCGTCCTACCGCCTCCCATGCCAATGCCATGTGTGCTCCCACTCTCCTTGATCCTCGACACCCTTAACTCCCGTCTTTTCGAGCATTATTGCTACTTCAGCTCACACGCTCCAGGTCCTGTCATCCCTCGCATTATGGCTTCCTTCAGACTTCATTATTACCCCTCAGCTCCTTTGAACAGTGGTATGATCCTTTCTCATTCTGCATTCTCGCCGAAAAGGACGCTACTGAGTGTAATGTCAAGTGTAGACGAGGGAGTTCTTCAGGAGATTCCATAGGAGTCTCTGCCAGTTTACAGGGTGTTCATTAAAGAAAGGCTTGCACTCATTGCCTTCTTCTCTTGTCATTGCTCTCCCCATGCTGATGGTCCTCTGTGGCGTTTGAGTTCTGGTCTCGGGCTCAGTCTTCCTGTTGGTGAGTTTTTTACAGTAGGCAGTAATTTGATTCTTTTTTGCAACTGCTCTGGGTGGAAGGAAGGAGCTATAGGCACTCACACCTATAGAAGTAAAGAATACTGCGATTCTCTTCTGCGAGAAGTCAGCATTCTCCATTCGGCTCTTGGTGAGTTTTTCTGTGGTTCTCAGGCTCAAAATTTGGAAGGTGTTGTTCAGAATCTCCATCTCAATTTT
Source organism: Pseudotsuga menziesii (assembly GCA_001517045.1). Taxonomy (NCBI): domain Eukaryota; kingdom Viridiplantae; phylum Streptophyta; class Pinopsida; order Pinales; family Pinaceae; genus Pseudotsuga; species Pseudotsuga menziesii. The sequence continues at coordinate 29,169 of LPNX010685846.1, read as the reverse complement.
TCTAGCATAGCTCTTGACACTTACATTCCTAGGCAAGGCAATATGAACCCAGCAAATGAGAATGCAGGGATTGCAAACCTAAAGAAAAACCTCAGGCATTTGTATGAAATGATGGCCATATGTATAATGGATAACAAAGCATTGGTTCAAGAGCTGAAGGATATGGGTGAGGTGGTCAGCTATACCTCCTACCAGATAAGCAATCATGATTCTAGGATTGACGACACAAAATCCAACCTCAAGGAAATGATGGGCAAAGTGGACAAAATCCAAGAAGACCTTTAGTGTTTGGTCATCATGAATCAAGCCAGTTAGGCCCGCAAAACCCCTGTTGCAGTCCATCCCATGGAGGAGGACTTGGTAGTCCAGCCCATGAATCCCACAGGCTAATTTTTAAATGGCTTTCTTACTTTATGTTTTTCTGTTCATTACTTAATCAGCAATTTATTAGGGTATATACTACCATTGTCCATAGAATATATGTAAAAACCTTATGTGGAGTTCTTTGGTCTCCCCTCTGGACCAATTTTGGTTTCTTCTTTTTTGAACAGCAAGAACTCTCAATTATCACATATTTTGTAATGTATGGTTGTGCACAGCCTGTTTAATACTACCCTCTTTTACTGTTTGTGTTGAAAATATATATATATATATATATATTATTAAATAAAATTTATTTTATCATAATTTATTATTTTATTAAATAATATATTTTTTTAATTTTATAAAATAATATTTTTTAATATGATTTTATTATTATTATTATTAATTAATAAAATATTTATTCAAAATTTTAAATATTTTTTAAAAATTAATCGACATATATCTATCATGATACAATAAGTTATATAACAACAAATGTTATAATTGTTGCATGGTTTCCATAAAGTGGTGTAAGGGTACTTCAATTAATATTTTTTTTTTTTGAAGTATTATATTAACTCATTTGCAATGTCTTTAAAGCTTCGAAAGGAGGTCCACACCAATTTAAAGCAACATATATAATAAAGAGTTGTGGGTTATATAAGAAATGGGCTATCATTAAAAGTTTGTTAAATCACTTAGCAATATAGTGGGAGCCACCCTAATGGCTATTGTAGACATATAAACCATCTTTGGCTACTCATATAAACCATCTTTGGCAAGAGCATCCACTTTGTGGTGTTGATCTACCACATCATGAAGACACTTAATAACTATATCCAATTATTGGAAACAATCATTATTTTTGCATAGTATATTCAAATCATTTAAAGCACATGCAAGAATACATGGTTGATATTACAAACATTATATATTGAAACAATGTTTTTGAGAATTGTTCCATGTCTTTAATAAGTAAAAGTCAACATATGCATATTGTTTCTAAAACTTGATTTTAGTTTCGTAGAGATTTTGTTCCAAGATGAACAATGGGTGCTACCTACCATGACTTATCCAAACCATTTCCATGGGTGTGTAGTTCATACGGTGTGAAGAAGTGTATTTCTCCTTGGTTTAGCAATTCTATTTGACTATTAGGAATCAATAAGAATAAGTAAAACTTAAAAGCTCGATACTATTTTTTCATGGACTCTACTTTTAAAGCGTTTTTGTTCCAAGTAGATCAATGAATGTTGCCTACCATAACTTAACCAAACCTCTTTCATTGGCATGTAGTTCATACAATCTTAAGAGCCCAGTGATCAATTGAGAATATTATTGTCTACCCACTACTCTATCCACAGGGAAATATTAGTTTTCCTCCTACAAGGGAGTGATTATGTTTATTTACATTTCTTATTAATTTGAAGTAGTGTGTATATCATGCAATGTTTAATGTCTTTTTATTATCATGTCGAGTGATTCATATTATGAACTATTAGTGGCATTTTCTTAAGTGGTTTCAGAAGTGGTCATAATGATAGTTGCAACTATTTGTTGAAAATGAATTCCCTAGTACAAGTCTAGATGGCTTACGTTTCTCAAAAGCTTAAACAAATATAGGTTGGGTAATAGTATCATTTGAAAATGATGAAATGGAGATATTGCAATTACGAGGGAGAAATAAGGTTGTATTTCAACTTTCTTTTGCAATCTTGACAAATAAAGTATAAAGATTATTATAAACAATTACTAGTGTAATATGTGAGATATGACCCATTTAACATGACTTATGACTCAATTGTGCTATCTGTAGTATGGTGTTTTGGCCTATGTACCATGACCCCCTAGGTTCTATGTGGCAAGTGGTGTTACTATGCATGTAGTATAAACCTTTTTGAATACATCCATTCATACAACAATGATCCATGTATTGTTGCTCTTTTAATTTTCAATGGTTGTGTTCTTCAATAATCAAATAAATGACAAATTTCATGATTTTGCTTTTATCAATTTTATTTTGCATGGTGAGACATAATTGAAAACTACTATATTTGTGACCAATAGCTACCAATTTTGTTAAATTTGCACATTGAATTGAATCATTTGACGATCAAACATGTACAACAAAAAGGAAATAGAAACATAAGTAGTAGGTTTCCTACCTAGGAGTTGTGATTGGATGCAACTGTTTTTCAACATATTACGAGATATATAATTCAGTGGTTTTAATCATGTAAATATTCATAAGGATTTAACAAAGGAAAAGAATAATAAATGATGAATGCTAGAAGCTCATTAGTCCACCTCTTTATGCTTTGAAAATAGGGCATGCATTACTAAGGATTTGATACTTGCTACAAGTGTTAGAGAATGTGCTTTTGTTGTATCTGAAATATTTTACTACATGTTTAAGCCATGGAACATAACATAGTATGATTCCAATTGTGAATGAGGCAATGATCCGTAAGAGTTTTAAATATTTCCTTTAATTGGTGAAAAAAAGTAGTTTGAAACAAAATTTCAATTGAACCACTCAATGCAAACCAAATAGCAATCTCTTCATGACATTCTTTTACAACTCCCTTTTTTACTTTATCATATCTACTTCCCTTCTTTTTCCTTTAGGCATTTTTTTGCACATTATGGGGAAATGGCCAGTAAATATAACTCATAGTCCTCTCTTGCTTTTAAATGTCAAATAAACCATCTATTAAAATAAAAATTAAATAAACATATAAAACAGTGCAATAAGTCTAAACATATAATTGTTCTAATAAAATTAATATGTTATGTATCTTGGTTATTTCTGTTAATATAAGGCACCAGTCATATATAATACATATGATAACATAAATTAAAACACTTGCAAAACCCTATCATGTCATGTTAGTTATAATGAATGATTCTAAAAATCTGAGTATATTTAAATGTTTGAATAAGTGTATACAGTAATTTCATCCCATAGCTTCTATGATCCATAAGTTTGGCTCAACTTGTAAACACTTCATGCTAATTTGTTTGATATTAAATATAGATAATAATTAGAATCCACAATATCGGATTTTGTGGACCTTGCAATTATTATGATAAATCCTGTTTCAAGTTTAATTTAATATTGTTCACATCCATCAGTCCAATTGAAAAAATAAATCCATGGTGCAGTAGTGAAATAATAAGTATGTTTTGTAAAATAAGGCCCATGATATAAATAAATAAAAAATAAACACTAAACTTAAAAGTCTCTCCATTCAAGGGTTCTGAATTCTTTAAAATCTATTTCTCAAAGCAATCAAGTTGAAAAGTATATTATTTATTCTTTTTTTTCTATAACAGGTCGAGTTGAATAGACAGCAAAAAACAAGCTGGGTATTGCTCGGCTAAGCAAACCACATAAACGTAGACTCATTGGAAGTCCAAATTTTTTGAACTCTCGAAGTACTCAACCAAATTTCCAAATGGAATCCTCGACTCACTAGGAGCAAATACAAGGGTGAGAATTAAATTACACATGCTCATCATGCAATGTTTGCAATTATCATGTGGCGCTTGTAGCCTAGTCATGTCTTTTCCACAACAAGCCTCAGTGTAAAATTGTCACACGCATAATCAGGTGAAATTGTGTAGTATACTGCAAAATCTCAAGTTTCTCAACCAACTAATGAACAAGTTTTAGTATTGGATTTCACTAGATTTTCAGGTATCTTTCCCAATATTGATCTCAACAAATTGTTTTCGGTGAAGTTCGAGTGTTACCTGTTGTCAATTTGCAGTGTCTGCTATCTGTGCAAATTGGCACTCATTTGTGTGAAACATAAAACATGTGTAACGATATCTCAAGTTATATCGAGATATACATTCATGATTAACATATACTTGATCTCCTTTTTTTCAGTCCAAAAAATAGTTCCTTGGTATTCATTGAATCAAAGGAATACTTGATCTCCTTGTCTGCGCTACCATGATGCCAGTGTACAAAGTCTAGGAATTAGAAGCAAATTTCAAACAGAGTGTGGTATACCGTATGACCGGTGGAATTGAGAGACAATTCAAGAATTGATCAATATGACTAGAGTGCATACACATCAAGGAATTGATCAGTTAAAATCAAATTAAGCCAGTGAGGTTCACGTTTAGGGGAATGTTGCATTTTCCAAACATGACGAAGGTATTAACGTATTGTGGGGAAGGCAGGGGAGTGTTGTTCCCTTCAACAATAGTACTAAAAATTTCACGAACAGTTTGAAAAACAACCTACAGGAAAGTTGTAAATTGCTGGGTGAGACTCACTAACATACTTTATAAAATGAATTTTTATTCCTACATGGCTGTTGCAGCTTGGCTGCTACTCCTAAAAGTACCCAATAGAAGGTGTTGCACCTGGCTGTTATAGCCAACAACACTCTATACGCTTAAATCCACTAGCTTCGAATGCTCACGTCACTCACAGCTCACACACAGCTCTGTTGCAACTCACTATTTTTCATTGATTTGATGACCCCTGCATCGAGAAACTTATCACAAAAATTCTACTGAATAAATAAACAACATTCACACTAAAACACGAGCTGCTACACAACCAGACATATAAAAAAAATAAAACTCAGTTTTTTCAAAAACAAAGTAAAACATAGGATTACACATGAAAATATAAGAGTTTTAATTCTGGTACTATTACGCTCTATTGTTCATGTTCAGCGTGCCAAATATAGTTTACAATGCAAGTATTTATAGGATTTTAACTAAGTCGGCCATTAAGTGCTAATTGGCCCTTCGTTTATACAAAAACAGGATTCTCTGTAAATAATTTACTCTCTGTTACAGTCTAACAGAGTTGAAAAAATGTGCCTCCTCTTCAAAAAATAGATCCACTCGGCTGGCATATAAAAATGGTTTTTTTATGATTTAATAGTTTGTTGTTTTGTCAGTCGTTGAGGCAGTGTGGCGGTGCTGACTCTTCAGTGTTGCGGCGGCCACAAGCTGAACAATGATGGCTCTTCAAAGTTTCAACAGTTGATGTTGCCGCTTCAAAATCTGTTGCAGCCTGGCAGTGGAGTAATTACATAATTCCAATATTCTCCCCCTTAATTACTACACCCAAAAAACAAAATTTTGCAACACTAAATTTCTGTTACATCTTACGAACCCCAATGTTTTTCCTATGAAACTCAAACAAAGTCTTTTCCCAATGGTTTTGTAAACAAGTCTGCAAATTGATTTCTTAATGTGCAAAATTCCACATTGATTTCATTGTTGTTTATCAGTTCACGAATAAAATGATATCGTGTATCAATATGTTTACTTCTTTTCTGAAAGACGTGATTTCTTGAAAGTGTAATAGCTGACTTATTTTCACAAAAGATTGGAGTTGGTTCATTTTGTTCATGCTGTAACTCACAAAGAGTTCTTCTCATCCATAATTTTTGACATGCAGTTGGTGTTGCAGCAACATACTCTGCCTCAGCAGAGGATAGAGTCACTATGGGCTTCTTCTTCGATGCCCATGCTACTGATCCCGATCCAAAACTGAACACATATCTAGATGCGCTCTTTCTGTCATCAATAGAACCTGCAAAATCACTGTCAGTGTATCCAAACAACTTAAAATTTGAATTAGATGTATACTGAATACCAAAATTTGTTGTTCTGGCAATATATCTTTGGATTCTCTTTCCAGCTTGCCAGTGGGTACTCTTTGGTGTTTCCGTAAACCTTGAAATTAAACTTACTGCAAACATTATATCAGGTCTTGTCGCAGTGAAGTACATGAGACTTCCAACCAGTCTCTGATACATTGTTGGATCAACCTTTGACCCATCATCTTTCTTACTGAGCTTTGTGCTAGTTGCTATTGGAGTTACAGTTGGCTTACAATTCAGCATTCTAAATCTTTTCAATACATCATTTGCATATTTAGACTGACATATAAAAATACCATTTTCAGATTGGATTACTTCAATACCAAGGAAATATTTCATCATTCCTAAATCAGTCATCTCAAATTATGTTTTCATAGCTTTCTTGAACTCATCTACAGAAAGATCTCCAGTGAATATCAAATCATCCACATATAAACAAAAAATCGGTATTTTACCTTTTTGGTTTACCTTTGTATACAATGTTGGTTCACTTGGACTTCTGCTGAATCCTTCACCATTCAAATATTCATCAATTATGCTATACCAAACTATGGGTGCCTGCTTCAATCCATACAACACTTTCTTCAAATTGTAGGCTTTTTCTTCTTGTCCATCAACCTCATATCCTGGAGGTTGTCTTACATAAACCTCTTCTTCTAAAGATCCATTCAAAAATGCAGACATTACATCAATTTGATGTACATACCATTTATTATGAGCAGCAATAGTTAATACCATTCTTATCGTATCAAGTCTAGCTACAGGTGCAAATGTCTCATTATAATCAATTCCAGGTTGTTGACTAAACCCCTGAGCAACAAGTCTTGCTTTATATTTTTCAACACCACCATCAGCATTTAACTTAGTTTTATAAATCCATTTGACACCAATACAATTTTTATCTTCAGGAAATTCTACAAGATTCCAAGTATTATATTTTTCTATGGCATCAATTTCTTCATCCATTGCTTTTATCCAAACATCTTTTTTAACAACTTCATCAAAATCTACAGGATCACATGCTATAAATGCAAAATTTGAAACTTAATCTATTTCATCATTATGTTCATACAATTCTCTTAAACTTCTAGTCTTCTAACCTCTAACTCTGTTTCTTAATGATGTCAATGTGGGATTTGATTCATTACTTACCTCTGATCCTGTTCTTTGTCATCCACCAACACTTGATGGTTCACCATGTTCATGAGCTCTGGGCGTTCTGGTAGGTGTCCTTGCTGCTAGTGTGTGTGGAGTCAACTATTTTCCATGTGTGCCCTGTTCATCTTCTTCATCTTCTATGTGAGGTGTTACAGCTTCCTCATCAACTAATTTATCAATACTCTCATCCCATGCTTCTTCTTCTTTAAACACCACATCTCTGCTAATTACATACTTCTTGGTGATGGGATTATAAAGTCTATATGCTTTAGATTCTTCACTATATCCAACAAAAATACATTTCTGACTTCTGTCATCTAACTTTCTCCTCAACTCTTCAGGTACATGTGCATAAGCTACACAACCAAAAATTATCAAATGAGATATGCTACTACACTTATCACTCCAAGCTTACTGAGGAACTCGATCCTTCACGCTTTTTGTTGGGCTTCTATTAAGAATGTATATTGAACAAGTAACAGTGTCTCCCCAATATTCATTTGAAAGATGTTTCTCCTTCATCATACTTTGAGCCATGTTCATAATGGTTCGATTCTTCCTTTCTACTACACAGTTTTGCTGTGGAGTGTAGTGTACAGTAAACTGTCTTTTAATTTCATGATACTTACAAAAATGGCATAAATTCATTTGACATATACTCACCTCCTCCATCTGATCTCAAGACTTTAATAAATTTGTTACTCTCTTTTTCAGCCATAGCTTTAAAAGTCTTGAACACATCAAATGCTTGAGATTTCCATTTCAGCAAATACACCCAAGTTTTTCGACTGTAATCATCAATAAAAGACATAAAATAAACATTACCAGTCAAGGAAGGTGTTTGCATTGGTCCACACAAATCAATGTGTACCAGCTCTAATGGTTCCTTTGCTCTGTTTGAGACTCCATAAATAAATTTCTCTCTATGATGCTTTCCCAATATGCAACTTTCACATGAGCCTGTTGGCTACTTAATACTTGACAATCCTTTTACCATCTGCTTCTTCTATAGCAATTCTAAACCACCAAAATGTAAATGGCCATATCTCAAATGCCATAACCATGATTGATCTAAACTCTTAGTTTTATAAGCATTCAAAGAGTTAGTCAAATAATTTCTCATAATTAGCGAAAAGATTCTATTCTTTGTCATCTCTACTCTGGCAATCAACTCTTTACTTGGATATTTATCATAAATAGTGCATACATTTTTCTTAAAGAATAATTTGTACTCTTTCTCCAACAATTGTCCAACAGTCAATAAATTACACATTAAACCAGGAACATAATAAACATCATGAATAGTTCTTCTTTTACCATCTTTTGCATACACAGTAATCACACCTTTACCATTAACTTTTACCTTACAGTCATTACCCAACTTTACTTCAACCTGTATGCTGGTAACTAAACTTGAAAATAATTCCTTATTTCCAATCATGTGGTTGCTACATGCACTTTCCAAAAACCGAATATCTTTTGAACTTTCCTGGGTGACATTACAAGTGAAAAACATAGGCTGCTCTCCATTTTCAGTCTCCTCTGTCATGTGTGTAGACAATTTACTAGCATCTGCTTGTTTCTTCCAACACACAGTTAGCAAAATGCCCAAATTTTTTACAATAAAAACATTGAACTTTAGATTTATCATACCTCTAATTTCTTGACTATTCTGCTCTGTTGCTACTCCCCCTTACGCTAGGAGTACTTTGCTGTAACTTTTCTTCATTTTCAAAATCATTTCTGCTGTCACTATGACCAGCACTTCATCCTCCTCTTCCTCTATTACTAGATCTTCCTCTACATCTATCTGTAGTAACATTCAACTGAGATTTAAAAGCATTTTCTAAAGGAGTGTCATCATACCTGTTCATTCTTGATTCATGAGCAAGCAATGAACCAGTCAGCTCATCAATGTGCATTTGAATGAGATTTTTAAATTCTTCAATTGGAGCAACCACTGCTTCAAACTTCTTCGGCAAACATCTCAATATTTTTTCAATCACACGCTGATCTGGAAGATATTCACCATACTGTCGTAGTTGGTTTACAACACTCATGACTTGTGTCATGAAATTATCAACAATCTCACTATCTTTCATCTTCAGATTCTCAAAGTCTCTTCTTAAATTCTGCAACTTAACATTCTTCACCTTGGTCACACCTTGATAGCACGTTTCAAGAGTGTCCCAATATTTCTTTGAAGATTCAGCACTTGATATCTTTGGAAAAATAGATTCACTTAGGCCTTGCTGCATAAGACTAAGAGCTTTATTATCTTTCTTCTGATTTTATTTCAGCAAAACACGTTCAGCATTGGTCAAATCCAACTTAGCTGCTTAATCAGCTGGTTCAGGATAGCCAATCGGAACAAACTCCCAAAGATCCTGAGCACGCAGGATAGTTCTCATCTTAATAAACCAGGTGTCATAATTCCTTTCAGACAACACTGGAATTTGTGGCTACACTACACTGCTGTTAGTAGCCATCTTAATTAATTTCAAAAACAAATTAGCAATAAAACTCAACCAGGCTCTTAAACAAGAGATTAAAATTAACCACGCTATGATACCACTGTGGGGAAGGAAAGGGAGTGTCGCTCACTTCAATAGCAGCACTAAAAAATTCATGAATAGATTGAAAAACAACCTACAAGAAAGTTGTACATTGTTGGCTGCGACTCACTCACATACTTTACAAAATCAATTTTTATTCTTACAGGACTGTTGCAACTCGGCTGCTACTACTAATAGTACTGAGTAGAAGGTGTTGTAGCTGGTTGTTACAGTCGACAACACTCTATACACTTAAATCCACTAGCTATGACTGTTGACGTCACTCACAGCTCACTCATAGCTATGTTGCAACTCAGTATTTTTCATTGATTTGATGACCCCTACATCCAGAAACTTATCACAAACATTCTACTGAATAAATAAAAAACATTCACACTATAACACGAGCTGCTACAACAACCAGACATTAAAAAAAAAAACTCAGATTTTTCAAAAATAGAGTAAAACAGATAATTACATAAGAAAATATCAGAGTTTCAACTCTGTTTCTATTAAGCTCTGTTGTTCATGTTCAGTGTGCCAAATATGGTTTACAATGCAAGTATTTATAGTATTTTAACTAAGTTGGCCATTAAGTGCTAATTGGCCCTTCGTTTATACAAAAACGGGATTCTGTGTAAATAATTTACTGTCTGTTACAGTCTGATAGAGTTGGAAAAATGCACTGCCTCTTTAGAAAATAGATCTGCTCAGCTGACATATAAAAATGGATTTTTTATGATTTAATAGTTTGTTGTTTTGTCAGGCGTTGAGGCAGTTGAGGCAGTGTGGCGGTGATGTGACTCTTCAGTGTTGCGGCAGCCACAAGTTGAAAAATGATGGCTCTTCAAAGTTCCGAAAGCTGATTTTGCCCCTTCAAAATCTGTTGCAACCTAGCGGTGGAGTAATTACATAATTCCAACAAATATGTGGAACTTGGAAGCTAGTGCCTCCTTGAAGGCTCATGGGAATAGAAGCAATATCTTTAAGGAATGGATCCTGGGTAGAAGTGTTTAAAGTGCAAAAGATTTTGAAATAGAGATCAGTCCATTTAGGCGCTCTTACTAACCATTTTTACTGTTAATGCAATGCAATTAGGAGAGTTTTGTGCACTATCAAAAGTAGAGAACCAGTCATCTCTGTCTATAACATGGATGCATCTAGATGACGTTAATAATAATTTGATGAGATGACTAGACTGGTTGGAAAGTAGAGTACTGATTATGAACCAGCCAAGAAAGATGAAATAAATAGATCAGATCTTGCGAGCCAGGTATACAAAGGGCAGAGTGCCTTTGGTATGAAGAGAAAGATGTGGGATTGGTTTGAACCCAGTTATCCCTTCGGTCCAGGACTCAATACCATAGCAAGGTTCACTTATGTCGCTGCTTCGCTCATAGTGTGATAGAGAAATAGATGGATGCTTCCTTTTTCAGAGCCATGTTCTCATAATGACTGAAAGCTAGGTTTGGTAAGACGGGGCCAGATCATGATAGAGTTCAGGTAAGCACTCGATCCAGACTATCTGTGTTTTGAATCATTAGTGGTTGCATATTGGGCCAATGTGGGTTTTTGAAATTCAAGTTTTCAGGCGTCCATTAAGCCTGAAAATTTGCACATTGCAGGTGCAAAGGGAGGCATCACCATAACCAAACCTTAAAATTGATGAAAACTATGGAACTGAGATGTAAATTCTATGCTTTCTCACGGAGAGCAATGACTAACAATTGATTTTTATCTTACTTCACGTCTATAGTCCAGTATTTAAAGAAATTTAGAAGTATAGAAAAGACCAACAATTGATTGTTATCATGTTTCAGAACTATAGTCCAATATTCAAAGAAATTTAGAAACAAATATTGAGCTCGTGTTCGTTTTGTCGTTGGCTGGTATGCTTCCTCTACAATGATCTCTAGAACAAAAAATAATGATGCCAGGAGGATTATAAAGGTGAATGATGCTAGTTGTACATAATTTGTAAATGATGCTTGTTGTACATAATTTTTACTAAATTTAGAACAGTTAAAATTAAACAACGAAAAGAGCTAGGTTATGGATAGTTTTGTGTAAATTAGTGAACAACTCCAGGTCCAATAGATAGTTTTGTGTAAATTAGTGAAAATTAGTAGTATTAATGCTCTTAACTAATAAGGTTAAGAGTGGTGATATTCTTTAACAGTGATAGTGAAGGCAATGTAGAGGCAGTCAGAGTTGGAATTTGAAATGGCCGACACCCGTCAAAATTATCGATAAAATCAAAATCTGAAAAGTTTTCTGTATTTTAAGGTAGATTTTGACTGTCTTTGTAAAATCTTAGCTGTATTTGATGGGTACTAGCAACAACCACATTAAATTAATAATATGTCTCAATACGCCGATAGGCATAAATTTAGACACATACTTTTTATATTAATGTTTTTCCCTATCGTATGTGCATAAATTTACGCCTATCGACGTATTCAGACACATTATTAATTTAATGTGGTTGTTGCTAGTAACCGGTGCGGGCATAGACATATCTACAAAGTATTTATAGAAATAATATTGTTATTTTAATTATAATATATAATAAATAATATTTAATATATTTATTACCATATTATTTAATTAATTTAAAACATAATATACTAAAAATATTATTAATACAATGTTTTTCTGTATAGTATATATGAAAAATATCAATTTTATAAACATCTAAAATCCACACCATTTATTTATTAATCAAAATATGAATACATTATTAATTAATTGATTAATGTGTCACAATAATATTATATATCATAACACTTCGGGTTATATCATAATGCATATGAGACATAATTATTAGATTACTTTATAGATTGGGATAAGTTGAATGATGAGTATTTAATTATTTTTAATTCATGGTTAATATTTGATTTGAGGAACATTATGGTCAATTGAATGATGATGATTCGAAAAAAACATTTAAGATATGAAATAACAAAACAATGTATTTATGTTTTAAAATAAAAATATAAACTCTAAATAAAAAATAAAAAATAATACTATCTCTCTATAATATTATATTCTAATGTATCTCTCTATATATAGTGATATTCACAATTAATGTGTTAATAAAAAGAAAGAAACATAAATTTATTATAATAATTAATTATGAATAATTTTTAAAATTATTATAATTAATTATGATGTTTTAAATATTATTATTTATAATATTATAATATTAATTAAATATTTATAATATACAATTTATTAAAAAATAGTCTCATTAAATAAAATAGCATTGATAAAAGTATATTAATTAATTAATAATATAATAATAATTAATTAAAATAATGTCATTGTATTTATAGAAATAATATTGTTTAATTAATTCTAATAAATAATATCATTTATTTATTACCACATTATTTAATTAATATAAAACATTAAATAAAACATAATATAGGTAAAATATTATTAATACAATGTTTTTCCCTATAATATATATGAAAAATTTATCAAGAAGTTAGTTATATCCAATATTATTTATTTTATATGTTAAGCATACTTTATTATTTAATACCTTCACAATTACTACATACCACATTGGTTATGATAATATATGGTTGTGTTGCTCAAAATATGGTTAACGGTCAAAATATTGATGTTGGTATTTGTAATTAATTACATGATATCATTTAAACAATTTGTCGCAATATTACAATTAGTAAGACATATCACAATGTGACAAAACCCTTTATTAATGTCGCTAATGTAACATAACTTTGATAAATGTCACAATGCGACAAAACGCTTATTAAACACCCACTCTCGCATTATTAATGTGTCACATCTTTGGTTGTGGTGACATATACCAACCAAACACTGTAACAAACCATGGGTTAATATCGTAATGTGATATAACCCTTGATAACGTCGCAGTGAAACATAAACCTTGATAAGCATCATAATGCGACATAACATTATGATATGTAACATAAACTATGTTAAATGTCACAATGCGACATAACGCTTATTAAAATCCTACTCTCGCATTATTAATGTGTCACATCTTTGGTTGTGTTCACATATACCAACCAAACACTGTAAAAAACCATGGTTTAATGTCGTAATGTGATATAACAATTGATAACGTCGCAGTGAAACGTAAACCTTGATAAACATCATAATGTGAC
>LPNX010685846.1:1509-15098 GCA_001517045.1 Pseudotsuga menziesii | reverse complement strand
ATTATTTAATTAATATAAAACATTAAATAAAACATAATATAGGTAAAATATTATTAATACAATGTTTTTCCCTATAATATATATGAAAAATATATCACAAAGTTATTTATATCCAATATTATTTATTTTATATGTTAAGCGTACTTTATTATTTAATACTTTCACAATTACTTATTTTAATATCGATTTGTAATTAATTACATGATATCATTTAAATAATTTGTCGCAATATGACAATTAGTAAGACATATCACAATGTGACAAAACCCTTGATTAAAGTCGCTAATGTAACATAACTCTGATAAACGTCACAATGCAACAAAATGCTTATTAAACGCCCACTCTCGCATTATTAATGTGTCACATCTTTGGTTGTTGTATGCAATGGTTTTCATGTTCTATTTCGACATACATAAAGTATTGATAGAAATAATATTGTTTAATTAATTCTAATAAATAATATCATTTATTTATTACCACATTATTTAATTAATATAAAACATTAAATAAAACATAATAGAGGTAAAATATTATTAATACAATGTTTTTCCCATATAATATATATGAAAAATATATCACGAAGTTAATTATATCCAATATTAATTATTTTATATGTTAAGCATACTTTATTATTTAATACTTTCACAATTACTTATTTTATTATCGATTTGTAATTAATTACATGATATCATTTAAATAATATGTCGCAATATTACAATTAGTGAGACATATCACAATGTGACAAAACCCTTGATTAAAGTCGCTAATGTAACATAACTGTGATAAATGTCACAAAGCGACAAAACGCTTATTAAATGCCCACTCTCGCATTATTAATGTGTCACATCTTTGGTTCTGTTCACATATACCAACCAAACACTGTAACAAACCATGGTTTAATGTCGTAATGTGATATAACCCTTGATAACGTCGCAGTGAAACGTAAACCTTGATAAACATCATAATGCAACATAACATTCTGATATGCAACATAAACTGTGTTAAACGTCACAATGTGACATAATTCTTATTAAACGTCCACTATCACATTATTAATGTGTCTTCCCTATGGTTGTGTTGACATATACCAACCAAACACTGTAATAAACCATGGCTTAACGTTGGAATGTGATATAACCCTTGATAACGTTGTAGTGAAATGTAAACCTTGAAAAGCATTACAATGTGACATAACCCTTGGCGAATATCACAATGTGACACAACCCTTAATGAATGTCGCTAATGTAACATAACATGTGATAAACGTCACAATGCGACATAATCGCAGTGTTGCATTATGGCTATGTTGAGTAATGTGGTAATGTGACAATATGTAAGTCATTGTAATGTTGCACAATGATTGGGTGTAGTGAAATTTTCAGGTGTTAACTTTCTTTTGACATAAACGAAGGGTTATGTTCGATTGCGTTGTTTCTGTATGAATATATTGTATTATGGTTATGCTAATTAATGTGGTTCATTGCATTACAACATTAAAAGTAATTTCATAAGACAAGTATATGTTTAATGTGAGAAGTGCTATGGTGGATCATCATAGTGAGTGAGCATCAAGTTGAATTGTGACATTGTTGTATGGTCATGATGGTTACTGGATTTTTGTTACATGATGCCATTAATTAAATTGTTTTGTAGTAGTTGGGTTTAGTTTTATTTTGAATTTCATATTGCATTCTGAAATTGATGAAGGGCTATCTTGGATTCTGATGATCACTGCTGCTTATGGTGTATTGTGACATGCGGTGTATAGAAAGTCATCATAAATTACAAGATCGTTAGTTATGTTGTTTTCATTTGAACAAGGCGTGAATGTCAATTGTGGAGCAAATATGGAATATCTTTGTTATTTCAAGTGGGAATAATTGTTATATAATCTGCAATGTTTGTACTGAGATGTTTTCGTAGACTGGAATACTGCAACAGTTGTTTAATTGATGTTTATTTAATGTGAAACTAAATTATTTTTTAAGCAGTTTCAGTTCCATATATTTTATGATCTGTGATATTTATGAAAAAATAAAAATTTTAAACGAATATAAAAAGTAACAATTTCAATATAATAGTAAGCAATGCATCCATGAATATGATGTAAATGAATGTATGGATTGTTAAAATGAGGGAATCTAGGAATTTAATTGCAACAAGTACATATATTATTTATATTGTTACTTGAGAAAGTGAAATATTGTATTGATTATTTAAATTGTAATTTGAGCAACTGATATATGCAATTGTTGAAAAACAGTTGACATTATGTCAACTTAGTACGGAAAGTCTTCATAAATTACCTTATCGTCAGTTATGAAATATCTTTGTTATTTCTAGTGCAAACAATGTGTTCTTTAATGTGCAATGTTTGTTATCATACCGAGGTGAAATCGACTGCTTTGTTTATTCATTTGTTGATAATGCAATCTTTTAGTGTGTGAGGTCAAGATATGTAATATTAGTTGTACTATTTAAAAGATGCAAAGTATTATTTTCATTAAATTCTCGATATAGCCAATAAATTTTGATGTTCTACAGTAAATAAATCTATTTATTTTAGATCAGAAGAAATAAAAATAGCGATTTGAAGCAAAAAACTCGAACATAGCCACTCCAAATTTCCATATCCTTTATAAAAAGCTTCATGGGATGAAGACATGTTTTATTTGAAACCAAAACACGCCAAAATTTGCACAAAGTGCAAAAACTAAAACATACTTTTTTTTACAAAGACTCATAAACCTGTTGAATTCCATGCCAAAACCCTATAGGGACTGAAACAATGTCGGAGGGACTGGGAGAAGATCATTGAATAAAACAATGCTTGGATTTAGAGGAAAGAAATTCTTATACATGATAATGTTACTGCATTGATTGTTCGCTGGAAACGGTAGACGGTGATTTGGAAGTGATGGTCTTTCATCAACTGCTAAATGACTCAACACCGCAAGTTTCCAAATCATAGTATATGAATGGAATTTCAAAATTCTTGCACATCAATATAGAATTTCAAAAATAAACCCAACTACTACAAAACAATTTAAATAATTTCATCATGTAACAAAAATCGAGCAAACAACATTACCATATTCCAACAAAAGCATAACCAATCATAAAAATAATTTCTTTGAAAGAACACACAAAGCTATTTAAGCTACTCATAAATAAAATTAAATATACATAGTTATTGCCAACAGAAACATAGTAAATGATAAAAATAATTTCTTTGCTCAACACAGACACAGTAGAACACAACCATGAGCGAATGGTTTAAGACACCACAAGCACCAATGAACATGAGAATCCAAGACAACCCCTCATTGATTTTAGAATGCGAAAATAAATTCAAAACAAAAATAAACCCAACTACTACAAAACAGTTTAATTAATGGCATCATGTAAAAAAAATCCAACAACCAACATTACCATATTGCAGTAGAAACATAATAAATCATAAAAATAATTTATTAGAACCAACACACAAAGCTATTGAAACTACTTATAAATAAGATATAGGTTGACAACAGATTACTTAGGAACAAATCAAAATTCAAAATATTATTCAAACTTATAAAATATCTTCAACACATTTAGATAACTGTATGCAACGATAGACTGAATAAATACAATGATGCGAACAGAAAGACAAGGGACTCTCACTATTTTTTTTACGTAGATGGTGATGACAGTGGATAAACAATTTATTTTTTTCTTGGCATGACACCACGAATTTTCTTTGTTTTTTTTGTCAGTATTTTTTTTGGGTTTTCTTGCCAAGATCACGAATTCCATTCTTCACCAATCTATGGTTAGGCTCATATTTTATTGCATCCTCAAGCTTGTCATATAGCAACCCAAAACCTGAAGATCTTTGTCCATACATACGAAAACCGTAAATAAATATTTGTTGTGTACCAGTAATGCCAAATTTCTTCCCTATCTCCTTTTGAATTTCTGGTTTGGAAAGGTTTCCTCTTCGAGGATGTAGAACATGTATCTGAAATCGACGCCTCAACCTTGGTTCATCTATGAGGTATATGATGCATACTGTTGGGCGATGTTTGATTTTTTTTACATCCATTTTTTATTTGGATTTGACGCAAAGAGCTGGAAAATAAAAACATATATGGTTTTATGAATTCGAACATAATGTTAACCAAACGATACAATAAACAACATTGGAGGAAATGTGGCGTAAGCACTAAAACTCTAAGATATCAGTAACAATTAAATCATACAAAATACAAAAAAGTAAGTTGCAGAAAATGGTAACATGCATGGTCATTGTTATATATGTCAAAATCATTGGCATGCCATCTCATAATCTATCATTCAATACTGTTTTTCTAGCACATTTCATCAGTACATTCACATTTAATCGATAAAACCAAATTAAAAAAATTTACATTTAGTTGTGAGGATCTTATGAAAAAAAAATAGATAACTAACTATATCTTTGCTCTTTCAACACATATAAAAGAATATGAAGAACAAAAATCCAAATAAATCAGTAAAAATAATAATGGCTTCCACTATGTTTTTATGTTGTAATAGAGCTTAACAAATGCTTGTCAATTGAACTGTAATTGAACATATTGAAAAAGTGTATGTTAACATATAGGAACAAATCTTATTCTCGACAACTATATGAAAAGAGAATGAATAAATAGAGATTAAACTATGTTAGTTTGTAAATTGGTTTTTTCTCTTGCAATCTATATTTCTTCCTACCAATTCAAATAATAACAACGAAACATGTCAATATAAATATCTATACAATAAACAATCAAGTTGCCTAATAACCTGATAGTTGTGATCTTTAAGCTGAAATGGATTCCAACCGTTGTTCTTCTTTTTTCCTGATTGTAGCATATGCACTTTTTGCCATTTTTGAATACCTTTCAAATGTAAACGGCGGAGATATTCGTAGACCGTCAATATATTTTACCCTTGAAAGTGCTGTGAAAGTTAAACCTTGCCTCTCTGCGATACCGATATCAATGGTTGCCCTTTGTAAAGTCAAACCTTGCGATTTGTGTATGGTAAGAGCCCAAGCCATACGCAATGGGATTTGCTTGCGATTTCCTCTAGCAATAGGTGTTATTGGAACAATTTTGGGATATCTGATGTCCCATGGTAAACCAATGTAATCATCAAATGAGACTGTAGCATACATTGGCAGTTGTGGTGGTTTGGATCCATTAGAGAAAAATATGTTTTCAACTGTCCCAAGTTCTCCATTTACCAACCCTACTTCCACCCACAAGTTACACGTCAACATCACTCACTGACCAGGACATAAAAGCACTTCTTGTTGAAGCTGGTCATCATCAGCATCAGAAAAATCTTTATTCTTCGTATGTTCAACAACACATCGTGCTATAGGAATTCCAAGTGACTTTAGCATGCATTGATTATGTACATTTACCAAGCTATTCGTAGGAAACAAATGGATTTCTAAAGTGAAAGTATTACTTTCAGTACCATCCATATTTGCATCTATTCGTGAAATTAAAAGATTCCAATCATCCACTGTTGGGTTTGCATTTCTGATGTTGGTTAGCAACCCCTTAAATTTGACTTGATTTGGATCTGTGCCTTGTTGACGAAATATCGTGTCCAATGTAACAACCTTTTTGAAATATTTCCATAACACCCATCCAGCCATGTTTCCCACGTACAATGGTTTATCTTTGACAGGAGGAAACTGCCCAATATCTCCAACAAGAATCATTGATCTCCCACCAAAAGGAACTGACCTTTTTTTAGGAAATGCCTCCCGAAGATGTGAATCAATTTGTATGAACAACTTTGGCCCAATGAAACTCATTTCATCAATTAAAATGTGTGTGACATATCACATTTCCTCTTGAAATACAGAAAGTGACTGACCCTGTAAAGATTTGAAGTCTTTAATAGGAATTCTAAGGGCCGAGTAAAAAATAGCGAATTACTTCCCACTTGTTTTTAGACTTGGTTGGTACTAGTCCCCCAATTCAGGGGAGGGAATCCAAGTGTGGCTATCAATGAGGGATACCACCCAGCAAATCCAGGCCCAAGACTAAACCCTACGCAAAAACCAGTAGCAGGAAGGACCCGTCAAACCCAAGGAGAAAACTCTCCACTCAAGACAACAGGTTGAGAACTGAAGCAAGACACCAAGAGTCATGCAGAAACTCTCAAGTAAGAGCCAGCATACAGTCCAAGTCCGTCCATGGAGGCCAATCCCAAACCAAGAAACCCTAAACCGTAATAGGAAGCACAGTGGAAGCGCCTTAATAGGAAAGCATGGGGAGTTCGTAAAGCATAACCATAGAACCCTGCAGAGGCAAACTGATAACGGGAGGGTCTCCATGGGGAAATCTATGTACCCACATCGTCGGCTCCATCGTCGAATTCATGCAGTTTCCATAAACTCAGTTTCCAACTGGATCATTTCCACTCGTTTAATCAAACTATTAAGAACAACACCGTTCCGAGCAAAGTTTTCAGCTCTTAGTGAGTTTGTAGTCCGTATGAGTACAACATGTCAGTCAAAAAATTGAAAATGGGAACGCAATTAAGTAGCTTTGTATTATTTTTCAAGTCAATATGTTAGGTTTATTTTTAGACCTCCACAATATAACATTATATATGCATTAGTCAAGTTTAATTGTGTACAATTAAGAAAAGAGAAAAAAAAACTGATAAAAAGAGAGTTTAACACACACAAAAAAACACTACTACATAAAGGAGGGTTTTAAGACGATATTTGTGTAAATTGTTTCTATTTGAGACAAAAAAAATTGTGTATTGTCTTAAATATTGTCTTTAAGCGGGTGTCTTAAATTATTGTCTCTATTTGAGACAAGAGAATTTTGTCTCTATTTTGTCTTAAATATTGTCTTTAGAGTGTCTTAAATTACTGTCTCTATTTGTGTCTTAAATTATTGTCTCTATTTGACACAAAATAAACTTGTGTATTGTCTTAAATATTGTCTTGAAGACATTGTCTTAAGTTATTATGATAAGGCATGGTGGAATTGAACCACCAACCTTCTGCATTATATAATGCAGATGCTCTACCATTGAGTTAGCACCCTGCAACTTCATATACAAGAAGCATATTTGTAGCATATTTGTATTGTTTAGAGTTCTTCTTAGAGCACCATAAACACAATAATATTTCGGTTATTCTAATAAAAAGTGGTAAAGTTCTCATGGAGATTGCAATTATACTACTCATTTTAAAATAAATTCCTTAAAAAATGGAAGAGCCAAGGTGGGATTGGTCGATGCCTATGAAAGTGGTAAATGAAATCTCATGCCCTGGATTGGTCAACTAATCCACTCATATTGGTAGTAGGTGAGATGGTTACGCTCATATTGGTTCCCTGGTTAATTAGATCAATTGGTTGTTCATAGAGGGTTCTCGATCGAAGTTAGGCATAGCTTACCATCCTAGATTCTCCACTGATTTTCAGTTTCATGAAATTGACCTCTTTGAAGTATATGTTATGTACATAATGGTTGGTGCAGTTTGATCAACTATCTCCTTCCCCATCATGATCAATCAACTATTAGCAGGCAAATCCAAGCAGGCGGTCGCCTCGGTGCTCCTAAAGTAGTCTATTGTCATTTCTAGACAAAAACATTTCATCTAAGTAATTTTGAACTACCTCCTCAAATGAAAGAAACTTGAGAAGCACTGAGGTTGGTACTATAAATTTGTATCATTAATTTACTAATTATAACAAACACTTATCTATCCCTCACAAATTTTGAGATGGACAGGAGACGAAGCAAGGTAGTAAGGCCCATTACAGTTTCAAAGTTCAATAGCGAGAAAACACTGACTTGGCTCAAGAATACATGGAAATGGTATCGTCACTCTAGATTACTGTACATGGGAGGAGCTCCTTGAGTAGAGGGTAAATTTGCTCGAGAGTGACAAGGAGAAAGTCTTGGGATATTATAGGGCATGGGCATATAGAGCAATTTTAACAACATATTTTGGAGAATCTTTTTGGCACTTTAATAGTGCCATAATTTTGTCTCGAATGTGAAGCATAAAACCTCTCAAAAGGAAAACCAATAAGGTACAGGTCTCACACCTTTTAGTATTATGGGTGCCTATGTGGATGGAAATAGTGAAAACTTATTTATGAAAAGGTCATAATAATGCAGTATGGATCCTTTCAAAGGAACACAATGGAATGAAAATAAGTGATCCATAAGAGATCATGTGTTCAACAGGGACTTAGTGTATAATGAGCCCAAGAATGGTTATGGTTTACAGGAAAATATCCAAGAATATTTTTTTATTGTTGTTGAAATTCTAACAGCTGATTTTTACCTTTAACTAAAGGCCTTCTTTGTTGTTTTTTCAAGACAAGTAGTTGATCTCAGTGACTATGCAAAAATCAATGAAACTATGCAAAAACTATAATTACCAAATTATCGAATTTAGTAATATGAAAAATACAAATGAAGCAATGCATACACATAAATACTTCAATGTACATTATTACCTTCCCTTGCATTGATGAGCATACATAAGATGCCAACTAGATGCCTACTCCCAGTACCACACACAAAAATACTTCCATTTAGGTTATTACCTTTCCTTGCATTGATGAGCATACATAAGATGCCAACTCGATGCCTACTCCCAGTACCATGATATTGAAGAGAGAAGATATAGCTTCCTCCTTTTAATAAATACTCATATTTCCTTATTTTACAAAAGAAGGATATATTGCCAATCTTGTTTCCCTAGTCGCAATCCATCCCCTAAAAGTTCTCCATTGAAGAAACTCAAAAGAATTTAATACCTTACAAACCAAAAGCCTTTATTAAATAGCTACAATTATTCCTAAAGAAATTTGTTCAACTAAAGATATCAATTGCTCAAAAACAAGTTCTAACAAAACAACTTATGAAGGTAAAAACATTTCTAGAAGCGAAGCATCCAAAAACCAACACCTTAATATATTTGATGAAAGAAAGATAATCCAAAAAAATCTACCTAGAAAGAAATAACCAAAATAAACAAAATAAATACAACCATATCAAGAATACATTGGGGAAAAATAGGAGAGAATACATGTAGACCAGTCCCACAGTTGTACAAGATATCATATGATTATTGGAAGCTAATTAACGAGTACAAAAAACCTTATTTCCAGAAACATAGCTAAAATTAATGAGTTTGAAAATCTAAAATGACATTTCATACAAATTATTTTCATATACTAAAGTTGCAGCACACAACCTAAGGTTTTCCACTGCTTTGGTTCATAATCCATTCTTGCACGCATGTTACTACAAATTAGTTTTCCCATATGTTGCAATACATTCTTCATAACCAATAGATATTGACCCTAATAAATTTCTCAACACCAGATCGGTATGAAAGTATTTGTAAAGGAAAGTAGAGCCCCCACTAAATTTCAGTTTGTATAAACCTGAGTATATAGAACTAAAATCTGAAATCTTTGCACATGAGAAGTGTTGCAAAGAACAAAATTTTGTATATGTAAAATATCCCTCTTCAACACTACATTTTTATTGACGATTCACAAAAAATGATGACAAATGAAAAATAGTTCAAATCCAATACCAATGGTATCCAATTATATTCTTATAGATGTAGCACCAAAAAGTTATGAAAGTATAACCTGTTAGGTTATCCCAAAGGGAAAAAGTTAGTGAGAAATGAGTGCACTGCCCTCCAGAGGATTGGGTTCAAATCATCCAATACCTTTACCTACAAGAGAATAGAAGCATACTTTATTAGTTAAAAACCAAATAAAATTAAATTCTAACTTCCTAAGTAATAATGAAAAAAAATCATAATTGTTTGGACCCTGTACAATTTCCAACATCAAATTAAGGTAGTATGCAAGAAACAAAGTCAAATGTAACACTCCTAAGTACTTACAGAGTCCTTACCATATAGAGATATAACATTTCTCTAGTCTCAAATTTCTATAATCCCAAGATTATATTGATTTTATTTTGTTAAAATATTGCCACACATACTAATCAACTCAAACAAAGGAAACATGATCTGCACCAAGTTGCCAAGGATGTGATATGCAAAGGCCGACTCCATACTAATACTAATAGAATTCATAGTTATAAATACAACTATGAATATATGGAAAGTTAATTATGTGAATAAATTACACATTCACAATTGAGACAGATATATAGAATAAGAAGCTCTTCCATTAATCATCAAAAAGAGGAAATGCATAAAGTACAACAAGGATGGAGAGATTGAAAAATCCAGTATGCCAAAGTTGTGAAAAATAGTGTATGACCAAATCCTCTATGTTAGGTAATTAAAAAAGCTAACAAAGTGTATGAAAATGGATTTATACAAATGTACCATGGTCTAGCTCTACTGTAGATATTCTTGTGGCTGCTGGCATTCCTAGTTTTATCCATGTTCATGGAATTATGTAGGTCGCGCATGTGGGGATTCTAAGGTGTGCACACACAAACTAGAATGTGGGGTTCACATATAGATCCCAATGTACCAGTTATTGTAGAGGCATTATGATTGGGCGGGTCTCTGCTCCATGTTGATGTATTTGTAACTTTGGAATGTATTCACTTGTATATCTTATGTCTTGTGCCCCGATGTTTATTATGGGAAGTGTCTATCATGTATTTGAGTCATGCCATGCCTCGATGTTCCTATTGGGAAGTTCTATAATGTAAACAAGTCATGTCAAGTCATTGTGGGTAACCCTCCTATTAGACGAGGGTTAAATTCCCCGTAGTTCCGGGGCACTAGGGTTATTAGACTCACCTAGTGAAGTCGGCCCTAGTAGGGTTTTGTCAAGTCAGGAATTAGTATAAATAGAGATATTGCCTCTCTATTTATCACACACTCATCCACACTCAGTTGTAGTGCATAACTAAGGAAGAAGAAGACACTGGGGCTAGGAAGAAAGAGGTTACTGCTGCCGGGAGATCATCTGTCAAAACCCCAAAAATTTCAAAAAATTTAAAACTTTTAAAATAGCATAAATATATGTTAACACAATCGTTAATTACTGATTAGTTAATGCTATTAATTTTGTAACTGCATGATCTTTACTTGTTTGGAATGCTAGATGAGTTTCTCTTCAGTTTTCTGATTGTTCTTCTGTTTGCAACAGCAAGGGGATATGCTACGTTAGACTGGGCTTACTTAGCTGTAAAGCTAACGCACATAGTTTTTTTTCTTTCTCTTACAGATCTACAGGTAAAGTTTTGGATTGCTGCTAACAGATCATTCTAGAGTAAATAAATCATATGTTGTTACCAAGTTCATTCAGTAGAGAATTATATAAATAGATCGCATGTTAACCAGACTATTCAGCTTCTACAGGTATAGCCTCCCTTATTTCACTTTTGATAAATAGCAAAATTGATGGAAAAAGGTTAAAAGACACTAAATAAAAAGATCGTCATTTCCAGTTATATCTATGATCCTTCCAGTTGAATAAACATTCAGAAGTAAAGATGGCAGTTTACATAAATTTCTTTTCCAACCATTGCCTATAATTTCTTGAATTACAAGCACTAGGTAAAAGCTGCAAAAGTAATGTTCATTAGCGAATTTAAAGGCTGAAAAGAGGTTCTTACAGTTTTTAATGTCGCCCTTATTGAATGGTTAATATCACCAGCTCAATTCATGTAAAATTATGGGTTAGACTCCTTGTTAACATTATTATATTAAGGTAATTGGTCGCAAGGTATATACTGCATAATTTATACGACCATAACACTACACTTAAATTTCATTAGTCTTGTAATATAAGTTCATTGATTATATTATAATCAAATGAACTAACCTCAAGTGAGGTCTCAAATATAACTTCTACATCTCAAATATTAAACTAGGTTTATCACATAACAAGAGTCGACTTTTAGATCATGGTTGCAAAACAAGGTTTCATGGTTTAAAGGCTTAACACCATAATGCATATAATTCAAGGTTTAAATACCATAGATGAATGTTAACATGTTACACCTCGAACTAGGGTTAACATATATAGAATATAGTTTAAATCATATTACAATATGATGTTTGTTTATATAAATGATATCTAACATTATGATGTTTAACATAATGCAGGTCAAGGTCGAAGGTGAACATAAGGAACCTTCCCACTATAATTTCGTTGGCCTTGGAAATGATATGAAACATTAGAGATCGACCCACTCATTAGCAATAATTTAAGGGTTGACGTGGCTTCCTCCTCGCCATGCATTGGGCGAATATAAGTTGAATTGCCTCCAATTTCACTTCAGTCCTCCTCTCGCCTGCGGGCTTTGAGCTCTGCCCGGCCAAACCCTAGTGGTTCTTGCTGGTTGATTTTTGTTATGAGACGGTCTGGTTTACAGCTCTTCTCCGTGGTGCCCCTTCGTGGTGATGTGTTGTGTTGCTCCTTCGTGGGCTGTGTTGTGTCAATCCTTCGTTGTGCTCTGTCGTAATGCTCCATCGAGGTGCTGTTCGATTGTTCTTTCGTGGATGTACAGTAGTTCATGTCTTGAAGGTGTACAGCATTGTTAACGCTGGTGTTTAGTATTCGCGTCTCCTTTGGGAAAAAGAGTTTGGGTTCCATTCGGTCCATTTCTTCCGGTGAAGAAAAGAGTTTCAATACCCTGGTTCTTGACTGCTTGTTGCTCGACCCTTCGCAGGTAAAGGCTGTAAATATATTACTGTTTATCATTTAAGATTAGTTTGATTTTAAATCTGTTAGGGTTTCTAACATACGACTACCCTTTGCTAGTAGGTTTGCTCTTCAAAGTCAACTGTCTTACGATGGCAGGTTTTCCCTTCAAAGTCGCAGCTGAAAACAAAAAGGGTTACGGCTCAACGCTTCCCGGTAAGCCTGGTTCTCGATGCACGTCTCCTTGCTGTTATGTTGACAGGGTGCACTTAACGGTTTCTGGGTTTCTCTGCAATTACGCTAGCTGTAGATTACTTCAATGTTTCACTAGGGTATATCCCTGTGATAAAAGATTATACGGCTCCTGGCCGAGGCTGTATTTAATAGTTTACCTGTAAATTAGAGTGGCGAGGGTTGATAGGTGTAAAACTTTGGTTTCGGGTTAAACCCTAACTCTTTAAAAGTTTTTACGGCTACGGCCGTGGATGTAAAATGGTTATTTACTGCAGGTTTTAGTTTTAAAACAAGATTTACAGGCTTAAAGCCTTTGCATTATTTAAAAAGTAAATAGTTTATACAGACTGCGAGCCTTGCTTTTACAGTTATTTGTGTTTGTTCTTATAGGCCATCGGCCTTGCATTTGCAGTTAAGGGTTAGTAAAATGATTCAAGTAATTATTTTTCCATGTATTTATTCGAGCTGAGTAATATTTTACTCTCAGTGCTATATATGGTGTGCGCAACTGGTTTTTCTTTCTTACTGTAATGAATAGTTCAAAAGGGTAATACTTACTGGTTATCATTTTATTAACCCAGCTGTAAATGTTTCAAATGGTTTTTATTATGATTTACTTATGTCTAGTTTTTTTTTATGAAACTTCAAGCTCCATGATGGAGCACTCTGTACTTTGTATTTTTAATTCTGTTTTAT
>LPNX010685839.1:89450-114371 GCA_001517045.1 Pseudotsuga menziesii | reverse complement strand
AGTTTTGTAATCTAGAAAGGAAATATATAAAAGGTATATGTTATAATACAAAGGTGAGATTATACTTTGCATTATATATGTTATGAACACAATCATAAGGGTTGTATGAAATCCCTAAGCTCTTAATGATTATTAACAAGACTTTTGTTTACAAACGATGCAGGTTCAAGCTACGTGCCAAAAGTGATGAGTGAACTATGGAATAACAAACAAATGATTGGGAATTATTTGCGGGTATCCGAACTATGCAAACGTTACCCATAACGCATAAAAATATACGTAACTACGTGGCACTCCCTGGTCCATGCACTTGATTGATAAAAGCCGCAGTAAAAACCTAACTTTGTCATTCTTCCCTCACCTTCGGGCAGCTTCTGCTCTGCTGCGGTTTTTCCTCATGGCACCATCGCTGTTTGCTGTGTGATAGCTTCCCATCGTGGTTCTTTCTTGAAGGTTCGTCCACTGCCTGCGTTATTGTGAAACTGGCTGGGTTTTTATGTAGACTGTTGAGCATATTTAGGGTTATTCTCCCTCGTCGTTGCTTTGTTCAAACCCTCGACTGCCATTTCTTCCTCCTTCGTGAGTGTTGAGGTATTCCTTGAGGCAGTGCTGGACGTGTACTGCGCAGTTAAATATTTTCTCCCTTTCTACAGGAGGCTTCGTGGGTGCTTTGCAGTTGATGGTGGTCACGTTTGCTGAACATTCTGGTAAGAGGACTGTCAGTCCTTAGTTTTTATTTATAAATTTGTTTTTACTATATATTGGGTCGTTTCTCACAGTTGTTAATGGTTACTTCTGGTTACAGGTCAGCCCCTCCCTTCGGTTGGCTGTGCGAGAATTAAACAGCGGTTCGAGGTTACAGGTAAGCCTGGTTTTTAACCATGGCCATTCCTCTTTACTTGGTTCATGCGGAACAAAAAGATTTATGCTGTTGTGAACTGATTCCTTTAGGGTTTTTGTTTAAT
This sequence comes from Pseudotsuga menziesii, assembly GCA_001517045.1. NCBI lineage: Eukaryota > Viridiplantae > Streptophyta > Pinopsida > Pinales > Pinaceae > Pseudotsuga > Pseudotsuga menziesii. Next base: position 113,406 of record LPNX010685839.1, on the reverse strand, counting down.
TATTATCTTGTACTGTGGCTTATTCTCCTAGTTACAAAGGACCCTTGAGCTGCTTGCATGCGCTCTAACTTTGTCCGTCGTTGTATTAAAACTATGTTTTTAAACACCATGTAGAAGCCGTGGCTTCGGTAATCTTTTACTCAGCTTCTACTGTGTAAAACTCAGATTGAAAGATAACTTGGAATATGGGCTTGGAAACCCTCGATTCCATTTCCAGTTGATGTTAAAATACTTACAGGGTTTTTAACCTTAACTTAAAGTATATGAATTGTTAACAGTCTCTTTTGTTTCGGGTGTTTACAATGTTTTACTGCAAGTTATTTAATTCTTTGTTTATTTGCGTTAATATAACCATACTCTGTGAGCATGGCTGTGAAAGAATTAATTCTTTGATTTTGGGAAATTTTTATTAATTTAATATTATAACTGTAAATTTATTCAGATAATTTGTGTTAAATAGATTACTTGATAATATGAGCAGACTGTGGCTCTAATTTCTTGATTTAAACTTATAGTGAAGTACTTTATGTAACTGAAGGTTACTCCCTTTTTAAGTACATAATTTTTATAAGTAACCTAGTAGTACTTAAAAATTATCTAAATTATCCCTTCATATTGTTCCTGTACTTAGTATTTATAAATTACATAATAGGTCTATCTCGTACATAGATATACCGAATATTAATGTTCTGGTACTTCTAAATACTTAGTTACTTTTAATTGAAAATGTTGGTATTGTTATTGTATAACTGTTAGCTTGCAATTTATATAAATTTGTATTTCTTTTTGCAGAAGGTATTGTATCTATTATGCACAACTCTTTTACATAAATCCCGCTTACTGGTGATATTATAATATATTACCTTGATTGTATTTAATAATAATTTATAGATCTGTACTATAAATACTGTAATTATCAACTATACTTTTTCTTAGTTATGAAGCACCAGATAAATTATTATGTATATACTGTGTGCTTACATCCTCTATATTCTATAATAATTCCTTATATGAATAACCAGTTAACAATTATAAAGAAAAAAATATATAAAAGAACTAAATCTTTTTACCACACAGTTTGTATTTTTACTCAACAACATTATTAAAATTTATAATCTACAGTTACATAATCTGTTTAGAAACACTGGATAAAACAGGTTACAAGTGGATAACCTAAGTACACTTATATATATTCTTTTGTACATGAATCCTACTCAAAACTAAAATACCTGTAGAATAAATTTGAAGTCTAACTATTTTGTCCTTTCATTAAATTCTGAAATGAAACAATCATTAAGATTTGAAAGGGATAGACTGTAAATCTATAAAACTCCTAGGTTACTGGGAGTAACTAAAAATCCAGAAATGTACAGATAATACTATTCTCATTCCACGATAATTCCTCTGCAAAATAACACAGTAAAACTACTCTGTAATCTTACCATCATTCTTTCTTTTATTACTATCATATTATCTTTTTTTTTATACTACCCCTGTGCTGGAGTATGGTCTGGTGAACCCAGATGTGGAAAAATGCAGTGGGTCTTATTCTTCATCAACAGATTCAAGCACTGATATAATGAAACATTTACACTATTAAACTAACTAACTCTTCTATCATCTAATATAAACCTAACATTCATTCATTCATACTCATTAAAACAACATAGTTAAGTGACAAAACCTGTTTAAACTGGGACAACAACAGCAATGGGAGGCCGTTCCTCCCTACCAACTCCTGGAGAGCGCTCAGACAACGACTTCTTAGGACCCCCAATCTTGCTCTGTCTCCCTGACTGGAACTAGGTGCAGCAAGGTCAGCTACCAGTCTTCAAAATTAGTAAAGCTCTCCCAGCTAACAAGCTGTAATAACACAAGTTACTGCAGCAATCCTCTCAGACAACTTCCTTACTGTTTTTCCCTCTTTCCTCAAAGAATTTCCTGAATAACATTCACCTGAATGAATTCTCTCTGGAAAATATCTAAGCAGCCTTAGCTCTCTTCCTTGAGTATTTTTAAAAGATTGCCTAGGTCTTTTTTTGGGTTAACTGTCATTTAATGAGCCACCTGCTTTGATCCCACTTTCTTGGGGGATCATGACCCCAAATGTAGGGAAGTTGCCACCTGCAACTTAGGAAGTGTTTGAGGATGCTGCCACTTGTATTTTGCCTTCCACCTAGTTCCATCCATCAGTTTGACCAGTAACCTCTTTTAACAGCTCTCCCATGCTGTTGTCTCCACAATTTATTTAATAATAATAAAAATATTCTGAATTACATTCCAATTCTGTTGACTCTGCTGAGTCATCAATTCCTACTTAGCATTAAATTTAACATAATGTCTCAGGAATATAATAAAAATAATTAACATTATTTTACAAAATTGGGGTATGTGACAGAGCGCCCTCCAATGATTCCATCTATGGATTGGAAAGCCCTAGTGGAAGATGGAAAGGAGAAGGGCCTGAGAAAGTCAGGAAAGATACCACCAGGTGGAACAGGGAGGTATGCAATTCATTCCAAAATGTAGTGGTAAGCCTTATTATTACTAGTTTTTATATCAATTTTGGTACATAGACTAATGTATTTAAAAAATTAATTAGGCTCTTGGACACATCTAAGGCCACAAAGGAAAGAATTGAAAAAATTGGCCAACACAAGCTTGGGCCTGGTGGTTACTCCAACTTGGCGGCCCGATGTGTAAGTATCGCAAAACTCGAATCCACATCCAAATATCATACAGATTATTATTTTTGTTTTGTTCTGACAAAAGGCTTTAAAATTAATGACATCATGCAAATATGAAGGACGAATGGTTCAAAGAATTTCCCAGTGCGGATTACATGAAACTTGGCTTCAAACATGGCTTTGACGCCGTTGTTGAATACCAGAGAAGCTTGTCTGTGAATACTGCACGATCTTCTGCTGATCCATCTGGTGCCCAGGTATGTGAAAACTATAGATTTTAATGATAATTTATTAATGCTCATGCAATTTGTTCCTTATAAATAAACTAACGTAAATTATTTATTCCTTTTTGTGCAGGAAAGTAACGATCCCGTTCATGTCGAGGATGAAGTACATGACCAACCAAACGAAGATCATGCTTCTCATCCTGGTAATGAATTTATTAATGTGCTACTATTTTTTATAGACCTTTGCAGATGATGAACATTAATTCTAATTCTACACTATTCAACTACAGAGCATGTAGCTGCAGATCATAACACGGAACAGGTTGGGCCAGTACGAGATAATGTTGAACATGTTGATGTGCACATGGAAGGTATAAAAACACACATTCGTAATGTTTTTTTAATGAATTACTCATATTTATCAAAATATAAATATATTAATGAAAGATTTTGACATTATTGTAGAAATTCATCGCCCCTCGCCTGAAGTTGAACCTTGCGAGCAGACTAGTAGGGATACCGATGATCAGATTCCTGACGATGTGACTCTAACTAAATATTTAAAGAGAAGAAAAGTAAAAAGGAAGTGACTAATTTTTTTTTGAGTAATTCTTATTTATATAAAAAAAATTAATGCTTTTTCCTCTTTTTATCAATGAATGCTTTACTGAATTGTTTACTAATATTTTTTTTTTGCCATTGACTAAATTAATGTTTTAATGAATGAGTTAATGAATGGTTTTTTCATCTGTTGAATGATTAAATGGTTTAATGAATGTTATAAAGAATGATTTAATGAAAGCATTTTTCAACTATTGAGTGAAATAATTTGCATTGTAGATGCATTGTTATTTGCATTGTTAAATAGTGAAATAAATTGTTATTTGCAAGTATAGGCATTGGGTTTGGGGAGTTGAGAGTGATGTGAGGGGGGGGAGGGGCCATAAGAGCTTCCACCTTCACGTGGTTGGTCCTGTGTAGTAGAGAATATTAAATTATTCTCGAAACAGAGAGGAGCTCAATGAATGGTAAGGAAGAATACATTAAAAAACATCTATTTCTATATTTTTACTATGTAATTTTCACTATTGCTATTTGACTCCTCCATTGGAACTTGTTACAGATAGCGTTGAGAAAAATTTCCATAGTTAAGAGGCAAGAAATGGAGTTTTGATTAGATCGATGGCCTTATATACATAGTATTTTTGGTTATCCATGTTTTATTAGGTGATATATTCTTACTAATTACAATTTTTTGCTTACATAATTTATGTTAGATCATTATATTTTAAATTCCTTGATTAGATTAAGCAATTGGGTCTCATTTAATGTTGGTTGAGGATTTTAAAGAACTTAGTTACTGTTGCTTGAGGATTTTAAAGAACTCAGTTACTTGAATTGAATTAGTAAATGATAGATGTTATATAACATGTTTATATAAATGGTTGGGCATGATAGCTTCGGAGATAGATTGTTTGAATACTTGGTCAATTGTAGCAGGATGCATTTATTTTCGCAACACACTCATGTCTTCATTTTATGTTTTCAAGATGCTTTTGAACAAATAATGGCTTGTTTCTACATCATAAGTCCACATTCAATGTTTTCAAGATGCTTTTGAACAAAGAATGGCTTGTCTCTACATCAAAAGTCCACATTGAATAGCCTTTGCAGCAAGAGTTTTTATATCCCGAAAAACTAACATTCATTCTTTACTTGTTTATGGATTTTGCAATCCTGCAGATGCAAGATGTGGACAATGGTACACTATTAAAGTGGACTCTTCAAAGGTTACCTTGGAAAATAGGGAAGATCTTCTTCAACGAGTTGAAGTTTGTGTGCGTGATTTTGATATAGAGACAACCAAGCTTCCTTTGAAGTTCCCTAATGCCGGATTTGACATGATAATGATGATTTCACACATGGTGGATGGGAAAGGCTATCTTATTAAAAATCGAGAGGTAAAAACACTTGGCATTGTTTTATGCCCGTTGGTCATCCTATCCTTTGTTTTGGGATTTTTATTGTTTGTAGATTGATGTTGCATTGATTGTTATGAACATCATTGCTCTTCTTTAGTTTTCCAATTCCTTTTCGTTTGTTTCCTGAGTGTGTAGGGGTGGGCATTGAAGACTTGGAGTACACTCCAAAACCAAAATTTGAAGGAAATTTCAAAGTAGCAAATGTGCCAAATAAGGTTTATCTGCCATTTACTGTTTACCCTAAGACTATAATTCTGAAAACAAGTATTGATCCCCTGGAAGTTTTCTATGTTTTCTAGACATAGCTTCTTAGGCGGTGGTTCAATCACATGCAATAATTGAAGCCTGGGATTTATGTCACGTATAATGGAAATTTCTTTGATTGACCTTTCGTCGAACAACAGGCTAAGCACCATGGAATGAAAATGAGTGATGTCTGTTAGTTTTCTTATCTAATATACTGGCATCTTATGCTTGCTGATTGTTGCTGGATTTTCACTCAATTATATGTTTAATTGGAAAAGGAGTTTATTATTTAGTGTATTGCAATGAATGTATTGATCCACATAGTGGACATCTTAGGGCCCCAATGTATACTATGTTCTTGAATCCTTTAGAAGTTTTTCTCTACCTCTTAAAATTCCTGCATTGTTTTGCAACCAAGGATAGGTTTTTGACCATCATTATAAATTTTGACCCCTCTATTATCTAGCCACTTCATTTAGCAGGAACAATTTGTGCTTACCTTGGTTGTTTGGAATTTGCAAGAGTGAAGTTAAATATCTACTGTACATTATTAATAATTATTTAAGGTAACATACTCTGTTGTTTCTTTGTCTCTTTGCTATATGAAGTGGTTATGTATTTGTAGGATTCAATCTTATTCTATATCCCTTCCTTGAGTAAAGCTAGACTATTCTAAAAGTATTGAATGTCTCTTGGTTAGCAAGTTTATTTCTGTTATTTTTTTATCTTAGTTGTTTCCTTTGGTCCCCTCTGTTTAGAGACTCTATAGGTTCAGTGTCCTCCATCATCACTTATTAAGATTGGGGATGTAAAGCACTCTTTGCATGAGAGATCTTTCTTATATAGGGAGAAACTTATGCAGATACTTATACAATTAGCACAATGCATATGAAGGATAAACACAATTATTTAGACCCATTTCATCTTAATCATGTTATAAAAATCCACCCTTTAGAACTTTAGTCTCCTCAAAATGGAGGTCAGGGACACAGACAGTGTATGGGGACTGCTTCATTCCACTTTCCAAGTCTCACCCAGAGAAGCACTACATTGTGTTCAACTAGGAAAACTTGATTGCAAGTAACCTTTCTCCGACTCTCTCGAAAACTAAGTCACATAGGCCATTTCTAAGTGGGTAAATTGGAACATGCGGGCATGGGATTACGTGACCTTTGTACATGTGGTTCACACTACCTGAGTTACTTGGAGAAGTGTGTAGGCAAGAGTTGTGTTGTAATCACCTACCCTTAGCACATGTAATGTCTCTAGTTAAGGAACATTCTCTTAAAGTGTTCATGGATTGGTTAGATTGGACTTTGTCTTGTTAAGTGGTCCACTTGTAGACATAGTATAGGGTTTTCTTGTAATTACTCTCTTCCTTATTCCATAAATAGAAAGGAGGGCGATTCTCTTGAGGATATTGGGTTTTCTATTTTGCGAAAAGTAAAGTTAAGAGTAAAGTAGTTGCGATAACTATATGTGCAAGGATGAAATATATACTTGACATAGAATCCTCTAGTTTTCTACCAGGATTCCTTCAGTGGTCAAATTCTAGGATGAAACCATGTGGCCGTAAGTGAAATCTTTGGATTTTTTTTTAAAATCCATCAATAGGTGTCGCTTTTCTGACGTTCTTCTGAAACTCTGGTAAACCCATCCGACGGTCATGTCATGAGTCCGACTCTTCCGCCCGTCGGACGACCGACAATTAAATTGTTGGACTACATTGGAAGGTTGACTATTCTAGTGTCGAATTGCGTCGGCTTTTCAACAGTGTCTGCATTAAAAACCGATGACACCGCCATTTCTCCGACACTTCTATCCGTCGAAAGGCCAACGCTGCAAGGGTTGGAGGACGTCGGATTTCTCATGGTTTATGCAATTTTGGTTGGCACTTCGGAAGGAAAAACAGTCGAATATGTGACACAATGGTTTGTTAGATATTTGATCCACATTAGTAGACTGTCAAAGATCCGACGTTACGCCACCGACGCCAAAAAAAGTGTATGTGTCGAAAATGAGACAGAGAAGTGTCGAATTTCAGACATGCAAGGTGTCGGATTTTGGGTTAAAATTCTGTTTTGACACATCGAATTTTTGCGCGATCTCCTTTGGTTTCCAAGTTAGTATTTTTAAATTATGTGTCTCCTTGGTTAGTGAACTAATATTTTTTGAATGAGTAAATATAATGTCATCAGGATTTGTCTCTTAATCATTTTTTGATTAAAAAAGATGAAGATGAACTAATTAGGGAAACAAGATCATTGCTTTTGAAATGTTTTATTTATTTAGTTTCTTATTTATAAATGGGTAAACTAGCATGTGGTAATATCCTAAGTGAAATTTTTTTTAAGCATTGTGATCCCATGTGCTTGTGAGAAATCATGGTTACTAACCTGGGAGAACATAACCGTTGGGGGGGATTTAAATTTTATCACTAAATATAAAAAATATAATGGACGTTGATGGTAAGAATAGACCCCCCATACTAACTTATTCCTTAATAATTTGGAGAGGGGTATTGTTTGTGATATGTAACATGTCGAAGTAAAGTCAACTTGATTTACTAATTATATTTGTCACTTTTCATGTCATGTCCATATATATATATACTCTATTTAATTTACTTAAACATTGATTGAGTTTTTTTGGTTCTCATATGCTATTAGAATGTCAAAGAAATATATTTGGGAAGGAAATAATAATAGGTATGTTGAGTTTAAGGCATCATTGGAGGTGAAGGGCGATGGCAAGTGTTATTTCCCTTGTAATGATTGCAGGGGTTTGTGGACGAGAAGAATGTTAAGAAAAAGTGCTGAGAAGCATTGTAAGGAAAAGGGGCATGTTGAAGGGGGTTTGAATATCGTCCCTTGATAAGTCGTTATTCATTAGATAATCTACTTCTTTTAATAATATTGTTCATGTATTCACAAAATGTTTTATCATTTAAAATTTATGTGTTGTATATTATACACTAATGTTATTACATTGTTTGTAATTACACAGACAATGCCCCCTAAATGTCAACCGCCAGGGAGATATTTGCCACATAATTATAGTAGAAATTATAATTTACAAGGTGATGAACATGGATATCATAATATTGAAGATGAAGTTCTTAATGATCTTATGGATGAAGATGATATTGATACAATTGACGAAGATGAGATAAATAGATTGATCCAAGACACATTTGCTCCATTGGACGAGGACAACCTCCATGATATTCATGATGTTCCTCTACCGGAGAAGTCCCAAGAACCTCTTTATGAAGGATCAACAAAAAATATTCCATCTACTATATTTTTGTTGGTGAACTTGAAAGTTTTGAATGGTTTGTCAAACACTTGTTTCACATAGATCCTAAGGTATGTCATGTATTAATTAAATCTTCACATGGCATATTGAAAAGCTCACTATTTCCTCTATTTTTAGTGTTAATTAATTCATAAATTAGGGATAAGCAATATTTATGATATATATTGTTTACATTTCATTTTTTTTATCAATGTTGCAGACTGTTAGGTGAATTTCTATTACCACCATCAAATAATTTACCATGCACACGTCGAGAGGTATTCTTGATTTTGAAAGAAATTGGAATGGACTATCAACCTATTGATGCATGTATTAATGATCATATTATATATTATGGACAATATGCATCAGAAAACAAATGCCCACAATGTGAAATTAATAGATATCGAACTGATCAAGTAACAAAAATGGTGCCTCACAAAGTTCTTCGTTATATTCCCATAATTCCACATTTCCAAAGACTATTCAAGTTCCAAAGTATAACACAATTTATGTATTACCATGCAAATAACAAAAGTGAAGATGGTGTTCTTCGCATGCCTGCAGATGGTTGCATTAAAGAACATCGAAGAGAAATGACCAATTTTTAAATATGTACCTCATAATGTTATACTTTCATTAGCAACTAATGGTTTCAATCCATTTGGAGAGCTTCGTTCTACCTACTCAGTGTGGTATGTTTTCGTCATAAACAATGACCTTCCTTCTTGGATGTTGATAAAGAGAGAGCACACAATGTTGGAAATGATTATTCCAGGTTTTTTTTAAAGTAATTATATTATTTCATTTATTTGTTACATTGTTGCATGAGAATACCTTTTATATATTGGGAAACGTAATTGAATAGCATCATATATTGTTGAATAAATTAGGTAAGTACCAAGTTAAATATATGGATGTTACAACAATAAAATAGTAATAAATATGTAACTATTCCTAATAGTAATTAATAATATTAAAATATAATTTAGGAAGAGAAGTGTCTCTTCAATATGTGATGGCCAAGCCATATTTAAGGCAACCATATCCATTTTATTTTAACATCCATTAATTATTATACATCTACACATTATTATTTGAAGATGGAACATCTTCCTCCCTAGACTTGGATACATGATGACTTAATCCGGATACAAATTATCCATTACGCCGGATATGGTGTAACATTGGTATGAGAGCTATATGACCCTTGGTCATTATTTACACTTTGTGTAAATTTAGTTTTTAGGGTTTCCCTAAAATATAGGACATTGTCCAAAAAGGAAAAGAAAAAAAGAAAACGTAAAAGAAAAAAAAATGAAAAAAAGGTAAAGAAAAGAAAAGAAAGAAAAAAGTTAAAAAGAAAAGATAAAAAAACAAAAAAGTAAAAAAAACAAAAGAAAGCAAAAAGAAAGTAAAAAAAGAAAAGCTGAAGTAAAGCCAACACATGGTTTTGCTTTCCAACTTCAACCTAGGCTACACCCCCCCTCATTCCACGTAGCCCTACAAACAAAAACAATATTAATAAAATAAATATTATTATAATAATATTAATATTATTATATAATATTTTAAAACTTATTAATCCACCTTTTGATAAAATATTTAAATATAATATTTATTATTTATTATTTTATTTCAACACATAATTATAAAAATTATTATTAATTCATCAATTATTTCAAAGACATTAGTTGTCTTTGATTCCTCCATAAGTCAAAGTAAAATTCCCAATACACACATTCGCATAAAAGGAGCCAAGCTACGATGGAATTAAAAGAAAAACTTGAGAAATTGGAGAAGGACATCAAGGCCCTCATTGCCAACCAAGAAAAATTCAAAGAAGAAATGAAAAATAACAAGGCACTTAAGAAATAAATCAAAGAAGATGTTCTTCTAGTACTAGAAAGAAAACTTGATGACAAAGTAGACATCATGCACGAGAAACAAAAAAAGTTAGATGACAAGATGTGTGCGATGACACAAAACATAAGCACCATGGCACAGAACTTAAGCATCATGACACAAAACTAGAATACCATAATGGAAATGTTACAAAACCAAAGGTCTAATACAAACCATATTAGTAACTCAGATATGTTGGACCACTATGTCAACAAAAAATGAGAGTAACAAAATTTATCAAGACAATAAACAAGACAAGGAGACTAAATATTGCAGGGATGACCAAAATACCGATAATATATCTGATAAAGATGAGCTTGACCAAGATCATAATGAGAGTCAAGCTAGTATTGTTGACAATAGGGATGATCCATATAATGACAAAAGATGGATCCTACAATATGCAAAGGAATCCAAGTCAAGGAATCATATATCGTAGATTCATCTTATACCTTAACTCATCTACCACCCTGGAGAAACATAAATGTAGCACTATCAGGTGACTTCGAGTGTGATAATCCTCACGAAATGCCAGTTCTCAAGATAACTCATAAGGATAATAAAATGAAAAAATTACATGATGACGTCCTAAGAATCGTAGGAAAATCAATTTCTAAAACAAGGCTTGATATGGTTAGTCACAAAAATATTCCTCGTATTCATGTACAAGGAAAATGAGATAACAATACTAAACATAATGGAGTACAAATTCAAGTTACAAATGAAACGAAGATGACAAACTATTGCGTAAAGACCAAGAAAATACCTAATACCAGTTCTAAAAAAGACATAAAGGAAGTAATGACATTGTTTCAACACAAAACGAGAATGAAAAGACGACAACAATAATCTAAGATTTGAGGACAAATATTTCCTAAGGGGAAGGCAATGTTACAACAATAAAATAGTAATAAATAGGTAACTATTCCTAATAGTAATTAATAATATTAAAATATAGTTTATGAAGAGAAGTGTCTCTTCAATATGTGATGGCCAAGCCATATTTAAGGCAACCATATCCATTGTAATTTATCATCCATTAATTATTATACATTTACACATTATTATTTGAATATGGAACATCTTCCTCCCTAGACCTGGATACAGGCTGACTTAATCTGAATACAGATTATCCATTACACCGGATACAGTGTAACAATGAATGTATATATTGAGCCTCTTATTGATGATCTATTGAAGTTATGGGCTGGCATCACTATGTATGACATCTCTAGACCAATATGGAAGAAACAATTCTAGTTCTATGGAATATTGCATGGACAATTCATGACGCTCCCGGGTTAACACATTTTTGTGGTATGTAAATTTCTGTTACACTTTAAATTAATATGTTTTTAAGGTAAATATCATGCATTTTTATTTAAATTAATAATCTTTTGATGCTTATAACATTAATACATATATCTTGCAAGTATTCAAACAAAGGGAAAAATTGCATGTCGAGTCTGTGGTCCTAGGATAAAATCTCGACGTTCAAGGAGTCTAATAAAGGAGGTGTTTGATGAGTACATACACTTCCTCCCTAAGTGTTACGAAGAAAACTTCCTATGGTTTGGGGTACCACAACAGAGTGAGTAACCACAAAAATCAATCCCTTCCCAATATGCAAGAGAAATAAAACATCTAACACTAAAGGATCTCTAAACATAGCTTATTTCGGATGGTTGATGTAGATCCCCATTGAGCTTTTCCAATCTTGCTTGTGTTAACCATTTTCTCTCTCAACAATCAACAAACAAGACAAGCATGCTATATAATTGTGTTAGACCTACTCTAGCATATATAATAAATAATGTATAAGAAATTAAAAGCATCCATGGATTCAATATCCATTTAAATGCACATCATTGGATAGGAAAAGATATTTCTATTAATATAAATCAGAGATTACAATAATGACAACCTCTGTCAGCATGTCAGTGAACTAGAGAAACTGATTCCTCCACTTGGGCCTCCACCATCTCAATCCTCCATCTCTCGATAGGAAGCTCACAAGCAAAGGAAATCTTGGGAAGAACACAAAGTGCTCCAAGGGACAAAGGGATGCAGACTCAAGTATAAGCTACGATAACAATGGACTATAGTTTTATTTCTCTTCAATTCCTCTCCCTTCAATGTATCCAAAGGCTTCCTTATATATTGCTTCAATGGGGTAATGGAAGGTCAAATTTGAGAGATCTCAAGGCATATGGAAGGCCAAGAGACAAGTGACTCGGATCCATATCAAGGAAAAATTCAAAAATCTTTGGCCTTTTGCACACATCCCGATGTACGCGGGTTTAAGGGTCATATCTGCATATATACGTGAGAATGGGTTTAAAAGTCAGGTATGGAAAATAACAGGTATTTTTAAGGATGATCGTGGAAACATAAAAGGTACAAAAATAGTCCATGGGGTCCAAAGAGTTTGTAGAGGGACAAGGAAGGCCATAAATGTGTGATCTACCATGTGTGGTAAAATCAGCTGTAGCAGATGCCCCCTAATGTGTGAGTTCAAAGGGGTGATACGATGGTCGAAATACATTATAAGTCCATCCCAGAAGTGGAGTGATGAAGAACTAGGTGGAAGAACCAACCATCCAACAATACAGTACAAATATCTCTGCATATGACTGCAAGTACATACAACAGTCCCACATACGTAAGAGTACAATGGCCATGAATAGGCATGATACAAAATATGACATGTGTGGTCATCGTCATGTAAAATATAGATAGATCAGAATCTCCATGATGAAGATATACAAAGGATCATGATCTCCATGAAAGAAGAAGATATACAATGGATTAAGATCTCCATAATGGCTGAAGATATCTGACATACACTGGAATCAAGTCACGAGAGATGAAATCTCATGAACACTGGCATGATCAAGGAGGTAGCATATTTGGAATGCCACCAATCTAGAAAGTATTCTACACAAAATGCTACGAGTACATGTCCTACTACACGAATAAAGGTGTTGAGGTCAAAAATAGTAGTCCATTGTCTGAATATCGGTCATTGATGTATACCTTTAACAGATGCGAGATCACCCATCGATAATGAAAATGGGAATCAAGGTACTAGAGTGAAATCTACCAAGTGTGAATAAATGTGTTGAGATCGAACACTTGAAAGAATCCATTGATCAGGGGACATTGATGTATTCCCAAAATTGTCGATGGTGAGAGAACTTGCCACTGATGACTGCAAGTCTCAAGGAACTCAAAATGAATCTAGACTCCTATCCCAGAATAAATGATCTGAAGTTGATGGGATGAAATCCACTGGAAGGAGGGCATTAAGGACTCCCCCATCATCCAACATGAGGTACTCAGCAAAGCTGTATAATGTGGAAGGACTCGATCATAATGTGCATGAACCAGTACCAGTACTGGGAATGGCCGACATGCAAAGTAAAAAAAATAAGGAATGGCCAAGTCAGGCTTCAACTTCCTTCAAACAAGAGCATAAAGGTGAATGGTGACTAAATGTAGGTAGCATAGATTTGATAAACAAAAACTGGTACATCTCTGCGACAGAGGAGGCATCGACAAAGGCTCCATAGGGACTGGAAGCTTAACCAGTCGGTGGAGATAAACTCAGAGAAAGGAGTACAGTTCCTAAAGTCAAACTATTAACCCAACCAATGGATGTGATATACAGTGCTCTATTCAAAGGCGACATGACTCGACTACTTCCAAAGATAACATCTTTTCCTATCCGACTTTTTGGTTTTTTTAAAAATTTTTTTGGACTTTTTCAAATATTTTGAAAATCTTGAAAAAGAATAAAAGTTCTTTATAGTTACAGACTAGGAGGAGACAAGTGTCTAGGGGCAAACAAACTAGTTCCAAGCAGTGGAACATACTTATGCTCAATGCAAGGAAACATGTGTAAGATAATGACACTTGGGGGAAAGTCCACTCTTGGTAAAAATGGGGAATCAAGCTGAAAAAGATATATAAAATGGCTCTGTTTGGGTAGACATGAGACAATATTGGGCTATATGGATGATAGTCAAAGTCAGGGAAGCCGGCATAAGGCTCAATAAGGTACACAAAACTCATGATAATGCAATTACAACTTGACATAAGGGAGTCTTGGGGAAAAGGCCAGCAAAAAGATCAAGAGGAGTATGAAGCTCTTACGCAAAGCCATGGCGATACTATACAAAGGACTCCCCCACCCTAAAAGAAAAATGTCGACATGGGAACCAAATACAAAACATGAGCTAACTAGGGTACCCATGTATGGTCAAACTCTACCATTCACATCATGTCACTTATAAAAGCAACAAGGAGGTTCCGTGACAAGATAGAATGGGTTCCTACCTAAGGTTATAATGAAACGGTCATAAGGTCATGGAAAATGAAAATGGATGTGAAACCTAACCTATATGCCAATTTAGACATAATACTTGAAATCGGCACGAGCAGGTCAAAACCACAGTCAAATCGTGCTCAAAACAGACTCCTACATCATCAAATTAGTTCAAACGGTCCAAAATGGTTAGAAACGGTCAAAACTATAGAAAGTGGGTAAAAAATTTCAAAATTTTTCTATAAATAGTAAAAAATTTAAAAATTCCATATCATTTGAAATTTTTACCCATTTGAGCTCAAAACTTCCAACTTGAATTTTAGGAGCATCGTTCGGCAAAATTCGACACCGTTTGATCCAGGTAACTCCTCATGTCCTCCTCTTCCTACTTCATGCAAATTTTTTAAGTTTTCATGGTCCATTTAATTTTCTAGGCCATCCTAAATTGTGCATTTCAGCCCATGCAGGTATCGGGTTTTTTTCCGTGTATAGGGTTGGCCGCGAATGAGGTTTTCAAGGGTAAATAATGATCAAAACTCTTGTTTTTTGTGCAGGATGGTTTTAGAATGGAGGGAGAGGGAAGATGGTGATGTAGAAGAGGCCATGCAAGGTGACTTAATGGCCCAACAATCATTGCGTGCATGTGGTTTGTATAAGTTTTGGTGTCTTGGTAGCCTGAGGGCCAAACCAAAGGCTACTCCAGATGCTAGTGGATTACTGGGATCTAGACTCTGAGAGTTTTCATATTGACAAGATGTCACTCAGTATAGAAATTGAGGACATATACTTTATCACTGGTTTATCCCGATGAGGAGAGGTGGTAAATCTCTGATCTCGTGGGATTGGAGGTGGATTGACTATTGATGAGTACATTGCGGTGTACTGCTTTCTAGACATGAAAAAGGTTGGGAGTCAAATCCTGACAAACTCTATCCAGGTACTGGGACTGAAGGCCATACTATTGGCACTCGGCAGGATAACCGGTTTAGCTTCACTCCACTAGGCCTCTCAGCCACTGATGTTCTATCCAGTGGAGTCTATGATACCCATAGTGTATGACTGCAGCACTGCGCTATTGAGCAGCATGAAGCAACAACTCAGTGACTACAAGATGGGCAAGGTGAGAAAATTCTGTTTTGGCAGCATACTGAGCACGTTCTTCTTTGAGCGTGTACCGGGGATAAGCCCTAGAGTGGACATTCCTCCACACGGAGTTTGAGATCCGGCCCAATGACATTGGGAAAATGTTATGCGTAGACTGGGTGAAGGTAGGGTGGCTAACCCCTACCCAACACACTTCTTTCCATGGTGGCGAAGGTAGATCATTGCCATCGATGACTACACCTATGCAGGGATATATTTCCGTGGATATCTAGACATGCCCCTACCACCAGGAGTGGCATATGGAGACCTAGGTAACGAATCCCAAATCCACTTTTTAATTTTTTTGAATTATTAATTTTTTTGTGTTTTTTGATGTATTGACTCAAAAGACATGTTTTGGTGTGATGACACATAGTGACAATCCGTCATGTGTATGCATATGTTGGACCACGATGAACAGATGGTTTCCCTAATCATAGACAGAGGGTAAGGGGAGATGATATCATTGGTGCGGATGCTCCAAAGAATCCACACAAACTTCATATGCTTGATACACATGGTACCCATGGAGCAAGTCAAGGACTTTCCTGAGGCCATGCAGCGCTAGGTGGTTGGTGTACCATGGGCATGAGTTCGATTATTTTGACGACTAGCTAGAGCCGTGGTGTGTTACCATGATCAGACCCCCCCTCCTCCTCCTCATGCTTAGAGACCTGAGAGTATTTCTTTTTGTACGACCGTGTATTATATTTTGGTGGCTCAGAAGCCCCAATTTTGTATTATGACACTTATGTATTATGACGTCACATTTTGGATGTTAATGAAAATTTTTTATGATGATCGATTTTATTTATTTACATGTGTGCAAAAATGTATGTTTGTGATATGCTTATGGTCTATGAAACAAATGCCAATCCAACACATAGTTAGCATATGAGTCAGCAACTTGATTAAAATTTTTTGAAACATGGATGTATGTTATATTTTCAAATTGCCGTCCTAGCAATCTCACACGTAAGAATTTTCGTAATAATATCGGATCCCTAATATGATACGAGCCATTAAGCTGTAAAACCACTAACTATGAATCAAGACGTACCTCGAGAGAGACAACACCATGTGAAATGGCATCATGCAATAACTCAATAACCACACTATATTCAACAACATTGTTTGAAGAAGGCCGTAAACATACGCCTCCTGAAGACAATACTTGACCCGTAGGAGTATAAATCACCCAAGTAGCCGAAGCTGAGTTTTGAGTGTGACGGCTAGCACCATCGGAAAATCCTATGTAAATGAAAGACTCCATCAACATCTGCCATATGAAATGGAAGCTAATCAACAAACCCGATCACCATAAGAAAACCTAACTATGCAACTCAAAAACTATACAATAATATACAACAATCAACCCCGGCTGAAGATCATGCATAGTATTTTTTAAGATAGAGCCCATTTCTAGGCTCCACCAAGGTTGTCCCTTCATAATCCACTAGCTCATAGGCACCCTTCTCTAACACACATTTGACCACGTAAGGACCATGCCACATGGGATTAAACTTCCCTGCCCCCAAGGGTTCTTTAGCTTAATCCCACAAAAGGACCAAATCACATTCACTAAACTTCCTCAGATGGACAAACTTATCGTATTGGACCTTAACACGATGCTTATTTACTTCTAGAGCCACTAAGGCATCTCAGCGCTGCTCATCAAGCTGCTCTAAGTGGACCAAATGTTCTTCCAATTCGGCAATGTCTAGTAAAAGCTCTATAGCTAACTTCAACAAAGGGATTTTGCATTCAACCAGCAAGACAGACTCCACCCCATGCACAAGTTGATATGGAGAGAAACCGGTGGCAGTATTAACCACGGTTCTATAGGCCCACAAAGAAGGATATAACATGATATGCCAATTCATATTGCTTTGTGTGATGATTTGTTGGAGAATGGACTTAAGTGATTTATTCATTGCTTCAACCTGTCCATTTACCTGAGGGTAATAAGAAGATGAGTGCTCCTGCTTATACCCTAACTTTGAAGCCAACTCTTCCATCATTTTATTTTGAAAGTGCCTAGCATGGTCAGTGACAAGCTCTTTCGGAATGCCGAATCGAGTAATAATTTGGTTGAAAATGAAACATAGGACTGTCTCACCGTCGGATTTGATCGTGGGCATAGCCTCTGCCCATTTCGTGAAATAATCGACAACCACTATAATGTGATGATGCCCCCCATCCAAAGCTGGGTTGCAATCCATAAAATCAAGCCCCCACTTGGTGAAGGGACCGTCGGTGATAATAGGATGTAACGGGGTTGGATGTGAGTGCATATTGCGTGCAAACACCTAGAAAGGGTGGCACTTCTTGACCGCATTAACACAATCTTTGAAGATTGATGGCAAAAAAATATCCCGCTCTCAAGATCTTTTGGGCTGTAGAAAGCCCAGATAAATGACCACCACATGCCCCTCCATGGAAATCATTTAGTACAACCTCAACCTCATCAAGGGTTAAACAATGACGTAAAATGGAATCTACCCAATGACGGTACAAAGTGTTATCCACTACAAGGTATTTCTTAGCTACATGATGTAATTGTCGTCGCTCATCCCGTGAAAGGTGAGTAGGGACCTTCAATGTTTGCAAATATACAATGATATCCCTATACCATGGGTCCAAACACTACAATATTTGAACCCAAAATCCGACGACAAAATCCAACGTCATCCGACATTTCACACGGATGTGTCAGACAGCAATCAATCTACAGAATGCCGACAACAAAATATTTCTATCACCGTCGATTATCCGACACTTTGGAGTCGAAAGTCTGAATCTTGTAGTGGCGGTTATCTGACACTTCTGTGCCGGATAGGCATCGTATTTTTGACTCGTGTAGTGGCGGTTATTCGACACTTCCCTGTCAGATCTTTGATGTCTAAGAACCAAATACAAGTCGGATATCCGACCCATAAGAGTCGGATATCCAACGGTTCGTATATATATATTTTTATAAGGTTTACATGATTTTAAATTTTACGGTTCCATACTTTAAATGGTAACTATGTTCAAGGCGTCTAATATCCGACATAGATATTCCATATGTAAATATTGTAGGTTTTTAGACAAAGGGTAAATTTGGTTGTCCAGTTTGTGATCCTAAGATAAAATATCGACGTTCAAAAAGCTTAAGAAAGGAGGTGTTTGATGAGTATAGGCATTTCCTCTCTAAGAATCACATGTATAGAACAATTGAAAGAAATCTTTTCAATGGGAAGCATGAGACTGCATTAAAACCACGGAGAATGACACCTCACCTTTGGAAGATGCAATCCAATAGAAATTGTCATCATGGTACGTATGGATCATCGTATATGAATTTTTATGTATTTTAATTTTTATTGTGAGTTGTTTGTTGTAGTGGCCATATTTTATTTATGATGTAATTTAATAATTATAAACTAATATTCATGATGTCCATCGTGATCATGAAGGCATTAATGTCTTCCACAAGGAATGAAAAGTTATCCTATTCAGTTCAGCAGGTTGCCCTACTATGAGCACCTACAAATTGCTCATTTGTTTGATACAATGCATATTGGAAATAATGTTACTAAAACCTTATGGTGACTACGAGAGATAAGGAGGGAGAAAGATAAAGTTGTGAAAGTGTGCAAAGACATTCAAGAAAGGAACCATGAAATGAAAGACGTCATCCAATTTCATACCAACGGAGAACAAGTTAATATAAACTCAATTCCATGGATGTTTACGGAGCAACAAAGCAATGTTGTCAAAGAAGTAATGCGGAAAATTAAATTTCCCACCAGTTTTTGTGTAAACTTGAAGAATATCATAACTAAAAAAGGTGATTTTGCAAGGGTAAAAACACATGATTGGCATGTATTCATCAAGGTAATTATTATTGTTATGTCCATATAATTTTTTCTTGTTTGTATATTCTTTTTTTAATAAATGGCATGGTTTGTATATTGATACAGTATGTTCTACCTCTCTCTCTCCTGGACAAGTTCGACAACAATGTCAAACCAGTTATATATAATATTGGTAAATACATGAGGTAACTAGCGATTAGTTGCATGTGCTTAGTGTTTCTTTAATTCTCTGTATAATAATTTATATTTGTTTTTTTTGTGCACTATTTCAGCATATATTGTAATTTAATGTTTATTTTTGTTAAATATCATTATTGGTTTGCATCACTTGTAGATGGTTGACATCTAAAGAAATCCATAAAGAAGATATAAAGTATTGGAGGAGAGAAATTCCTCGTCTCATGTGTGAAATGCAGAAGCATCTACCATCGACATGATTCAATGCACAGGAACACTACCTCATACACCAAGTTGAGGAGATTGAGTTGTGTGGACCTGTGCACTCAAGGTCCATGTGGATGGTTGAGAGGCACTTGAAATTTATGAAGGGTTTGGTGAGACAACTAGCACATTTGGAGGGTTATATGATGGAAGGATATACGGTATACCAAAACATGTTGTATGTTATTGAATATCTTCCTATTTTAGCGCCAAAGCCCAATTTACGTCGTATTTGTGATCCGGACTCCAATAACAAATTTGAAGGGGATCAACTGAAGGGGAAAGGTATATTGAGGAAGTTGAAAGGTAATTATTAGCTACTGGATTTTTATTATATCCTTCATATTCTAATTGTATTTTCTAGTCATAATTGCTTCAATTAAGAGCATATATGTCTTTGTTCAGGATATTTACACCTTTCTTTGATTTTAATGGTTATTGTCATTAAACAGTTGGCCGAGAATGGGATGCAATTCATTTATACATCGCAAAAAATCTTGACTGGATGAAGGTATGGATTGAACGATGCGCACAATCGGGTCATGAAATATCACGGGAAGGTGTGGCTTCATTGGTAAAATAAGCATAATGCAATGGAGATAACAATCTAACAGAAAGGGAAATCGATTTGGCATATGGTGTAAAAGATAAAATGGCAAGTATATAATTAATCAAATATCCCTCTAAATATTTTATTTTGTTTGATACTTATTTACGTACATGTTCTTTTTTTCCATGTATTGTTGCATAAGGACTGATTGGTTGTGTAATTTTTTTGTGTATTGGTTATTGCAGGTAAAGCACCATAAGGCTATGGTCTACAATGGAGGTAGATATCGGATAAAAAAACTAGATGAAACAAAGAAAACATCAGATTCTGGGGTTTCGGCTATCTTTGAGGTTACCAATGTTTCATCTAGAATTGACAAACATCCAGAAGTCTCAGAAAATTGATACTATGGGTATTTGGAAGATATTATACAGTGTGACTTTAAATCCTTTAAGGTAGTTCTATTCGTTGTCAAATGGTACAGATTACGATTGAATCAACGTGATCCTGATAGAACTATTATTGAACATGATAATGGATTTACCATGGTAAACACAAGGTTGTTTGAGCCAGGAACAGAGCCCTATGTTCTTCCAAGCCAATGTGAACAAGTATTTTACTCAGAGGTTACAGGTAAAGCGGGCTGGTCGTTTGTTGTGAGACACGATCCAAGGGGAAGGTCAGTAAAGTATAACCTAGATGATGGTAATGAAGAGGGTTCTCTGGAAGAAGAATATGATGACGAAGAGCATGATCAACTTGAGTTAGCTAACAATGATGATCCAACAGAATATGTCCAAGGAATAGTTGAGTCAGATGATGTAGCAGACAATGCCATTGAATATTATTTCGATGATGACACGATGAGCATAACTGATGATGATGACGATGTTGATATGGCCAATCCTTACAATGTTGACACATATGATGATACAAATGGCACATCATCTTCATCATCATTGTCATCATCATCATCGTCTTCCTCATTATGATGATACCCATCATCAACACCATCACCATCATCATCCTCATGATGATGATAATCATCATCATCATCATTGAGATCATCATCATCATCATCATAATCATGATCATTGTCATAATCATAATCATCGTCTTCATCAGCATCATAATCATCGTCATCATCATCATCATCATCACTGTCATCGTTGACATCATTATTGTCATCATCATCATCATTGTCATCATCATTTTCATCATCTTCATCATCATCATAATCATTGTCATTGTCTTCATCATCATCATTGTCATTGTTGACATCATCATTGTCATCATCTTCATCATCACCACCATCATCATCTTCATCATTATCATCATCATCATCATCATTTTCATTGTCGACATCAACATCATAATATTCATCATCATCGTCATCATCATCATCATCATCGTTGTCATCATCATCATCATCATCGTCATCCTCATGATGATGGTAATAATAATCATCATCATCGTCATCACAATCATTATCATCATCATCAAGATCATCATCATCATCATTGTCATCGTCGTCATCAACATCATCATCATCATCATCAACATCATCAACATCATCATCAACAACATCATCATCATTTTCATCATCGACATGAACATCATAATCATAATCATCATCATCAACATCATCATCATCATCATCACCACTATGCTCACAAGCTCACATACTTAACTTTTCAATCATCCTTCAAAGATATATTTTCATTTATCCAAGATAGGGATGTGTCGTTATGTAGATGGTTCTTCCCTCATTAATGTGAAGGTTCTTTATTCAAGTTAGGATATAATAAAAATATCCTAATACTATTATGGCAATTTATATAATATAAAATAACATATAATAAAAATAAAATACATATAATATAAAATAATATATAATAAAAATAAAAAACTTATAATATATAATGTTTTTTGTGACAAGGGTTTTTGGGTGACAAGGGTTTTTTGTGTGCACTGTGATGTTTTCTCCTTTGTGGGACAAGCTTGAATGCAGACAGACCCTTCCTCATTTAGTGGGTTATTCAGGGATTCAATTTACAAACCTTCTTACCTTCCAAATGAGAAATTCGATGTTTGGGTCATGAACTTAGAATAGGGCTTCGCGCCTCACCCCCTCTCATATCTGTGAGTCACTATTATAGCGATCATTCATTTTGTAGCGCATCTATAGATGTAATTACACAATTTCTCTAGTTTTGCATAGACAAGCTTGATAAACATTGTAAATATTATATGATAGTGTTAAGGACTGTTCATACCTGTTAGTTTTTCATCACATTTAAGCTAGCATTATGATCTTAGGATCTTTGCACTGAGAGAATAACAAGCACAGCAATAAAACTCAAGCACATCAAAAGAGACAAGAGACACAAAGAGTTTTCCTCAGAGAAACCATAAAGGAGAAAACCCCGCAACTTCCTCTAAGATAGAATCAACACCAAAACAGTAAGAGATCTCCCAAAACACCAGTAGTCTTCTGTCTTCTGTCTACTCCCAAAATTTCCTTCTCCAGTAGTGCACCACACTTGGGAGAGCAAGTGATGTATTTCACAAGTGATAAATAGAGATACTCTCACTCTCTATTTATATTCATCCGTTCACTTGAATTTCCTTTTCACACGTAGGCTCACCCTAATAATTACTACTCGAGCCTACACCTTAATTAGTGTATAATAACTCAAGTGCCCCAAAACTATGGGGACTTACCTAATGACTTGATATGACTTGATTACATTATTAATCCTCCTAATCGAAACATCGGGGCATGACCACATGACTCAAATACATAATAGAGACATCCCAGAATAAACATCGGGTTACAATATATAAGATACATAGAAGAATACATTCCGAAGTTACATATACATCAACACTCCCTCTTAACTAGGAAGGTATTCTTTCGACACAATTTTCAGCACTGGTATTCTTCTCTGTATCAACTGGATCATCTCGTCTTCAAGTCATCTTCGTCTTCAAGTCATCATTGGATATGGATCATCTCTCGATCTGGATCATCATCGAACATCATCACTAGATCTGGATCATCTCTCGATCTGGATCATCATCACTGGACTAGATCTGGATCATCACTAGATCTGGATCATTACTACTGGATCATCATTACTGGATCTAGATCATCACTCGATCTGGATCAACACTGGTGCTATCTCATGATTCTTCTCGTCATAGGAAGTTCTACAGAGCCAACCCTTTTTCATGCTGGTTGTAGGCCTACCCTCATGTAGGTCTTCGCCCAGCACTTACAACTGACCT
>LPNX010685839.1:0-67467 GCA_001517045.1 Pseudotsuga menziesii | reverse complement strand
GTAGGGAGGTCATCCAAATACACTTCAATAATCATTTTGAGATCATGAAAAATTAAGGTCATAGCATGCTGAAATGTAGCTCCGGTGTTTTTAAGGTCTAAAGGAATCTTTCGATATGCAAAAGTAACCCAAGGAAAAATAAATGTAGTCTTATGTTAATCCTCGGGTTTGATCTGAATCTGATTATATCAAGAAAAACCATCCATGAAGGAGAATACCTCGTTTCCTGCACACTCATCCAAAATCTGATGAATAAATGGTGTGGGAAAATTATCCTTAGGACAAGAATGATTTAAATCATGGAAATCAGTGCATATACGGATCGCTCCCTACTTCTTATCAACTGAAACATGATTTGAAACCCACTTCATCAAGGGAATGAGATAGATAAAACCGGATTTTAACAGTTTCTCTATCTCTGCCTTAATGGCGGGTGCTTTTCTAGGATTCACTGCACGCAAATGTTGTTGAACTGGCCTCATATTTGGATAGGTCTTAATCTCATGTTCGACAATGTGAGGGTCAATACCTGGAATTTCCTCGTATGACCAAGAAAATATGTCACAAAACTCTTTAAATAGCTCGGTATACTCCTTGATCTCATCAGGGGAACAACTCACCCTGATGTAGACATTCTCAACTTTGCCAGGAGGTTGAGACAGTTGAGATAGTTAATGATTAGGGCTCAACAAATCTCCATTAATCATGTTTTATTATTTTTAATGTCGAATGGATGTGTACATGAGTATTGATACTAGCAAACTACGTATGACACGCAAGTTGCTGTAAGGGAAACCCGCGTACAGATCTGTACGTGGGTTGCAATGAATATACTCGCGTACAGTTTGCAGGATGATGTGGAGATAGTTGTGTATGTATGTGAGTTGATGTAGAGGTAGCCACGTATGACATTCAACATATGAAAAGGTAAAATGGCAAGCTGGTTGGATATTAAATGCATCTCATGTCATGCCCATCTATAGTGTTTAGGCAACCTTCAATCCATAAGTGTCTTTTTGTGTGCCAACATATGAAGTGTCGGCACTCGGATGGAGAAGTGCCATTTGGGTTGATAACAGATGCCCCCTAATGTGTGAGGTCAGAGGGAAGTGATGGTCAAAATAAATTATAATCATTATCTTTGGAGAACTTAGAAATCCAATGGAGCAGAGGTAGTACCTGAAACAAATACATAATAATGTCATATACAAAGTCATATATGAGGGATGCTATGTTCAATATACTCTAACACTAGCTCCTTTACAATGTTTGAGTACATCATATAATACAGGTACAAGACCACATATATTACAAAGGTGGATCGAAGCCACAATATACAATGATGATGAGTCTTCAAAGATCTAGAAGCTGTGTAAATGGATCGAACATAATCTTGCACAACTTAGTCCATAGATAGAGAACTAAGGTCTTCATAAAAAATCCCAAAGAACCAATACAATCCAAGCCATGTGAATAAATGTAGGTTGAAGTTGAACATGGAGTGGATTCAACAGATTGTCAATCAATAGGTGATAATCGACAACTGAAGCAAAGGAATGCACCAATAATGAAAGTGAATCCTGAGGTACGATCATAAAAACTCTAGGTCTTCGTCATCATGAATTGTTGATGCGGAACCATACTGTGATGCAATAGATCCTCCAACGGATCACAAGAGTGACTAGGAACTGGGTAAAGGAAGGGAGACACAAGTGATAACAGATACAACAATGATGGTATCAGGATATAGATCAGACATTGAGTTAAGTTCTTGGATAGTGAGCACGACACAAAGATGGACCAAGGCAGCTTTTAACTTTATAGATAGAACAACTAGACTTATCTGTCATGTAGGATACATGATCAGATTCCCCAGGTAGAACTGACAAGAGGAGAAGTAATAAAATCGAAGTAATAGCTGAACTGAAAATGAACACCGAGATATGGGTATCGAAAAAAATAGAGAGTGGTATGTTCAAAAATGACATGCTGCCACTAACTGAAAACTAAGAGAAAACGTCTTCCTTACCTTCCCTGTTAAATTGTAACGAGTCCAGGAAAGTCAACTCGGATCTCTCTTCATTTTTTAACAAGCTTGAAGAGAAGAGATAATAATGCTTGATAGTGTCATTGATTCATGGATTTAATGATCCCGGAATAGTACATGCTCAATTGGTGTTTTCACATTTAGAGAGTCTGAAAAACTCCAAAGAAGACTCTAGGGGGGTCCTTTTTCATCCAATTTAGTCTCTTGAGGCCAGAAAAGTATAAAACATACCACATAAGAACTCTCTTAACTTCTGTAGAAGAAAAGGTGAACCTTTTTCGTACTTAGTCAGGGAGGTCCGAAAAAGGTTAAATTACCACCTACCCAACGCTCCTTCAAGAGCAGCATATAGCTTGAGTTTTACGAGTGTGAAGGAATTCAAGATCACTTGGAAAGATCCATTTGAGTACGAGAAATGGGGCTTACAACAATAAACTCGATGCCTTGTTCTTTAGTGTTTAATGAGCATGACAAAGACATAAAGTACACTCGAAATATTTTTCATGTTTTAGGTCCAGAGCACGAAAAAGAGAAAACTAAGCTCATATCGGGTGTTCCTTTTCCGTAAATTTAGTCCCTCAGGTCCGGAAAAGTAATAAACCTATGCCTGAGAATACTCTTCTCAATTCTGTAGAAAAGAGAGTGATCCTTTCTCGTATTATTCCGCATGGTACGAGAAAGAGATAACCTACCACCAATGTGGATGCCCATTCACATATTCTTAATGAGCTTGAATAGACAAGTTAACTTGGCAGTCAAGTCTATTTTGGGAAGTCAGACCTGGGCCTAAAGAAACTCCATAAAGGTGGGGAGTCCTATAAAGAGATAGTTTGTAAAAAGAGACCAAAATGAGGCTCCATTTGATGTGAAGATTAGCTACGAGGATTCCCCTGTACCTAAGATAGCTGTAGCATGAGTATCGAAAGACAACAATGGTTCTAAATGAGGATACTCATGAGAGGAAGGCCCAATCCACGTAAGAACAATGGTAAAGACAAGGAGCTAATGGTTTAAAATACCATAGTCCATGGTTAAAATGTTGATTGCTAAGTTTAAGATGGAGTAAGTATAGATGCAAAATGCATGTGAAACGACAAAAAACACCTTAAAACCATGATAAACCTGTTACAAGGAAAAAAGAGATATGGTATTAGTTTAGTGAATTATGAACTATAGGAAAAAACCCACTTGAGAAATTTTATTTCTATAAATAGTTCAAAACATACATAAAACTCACCATTTTGAATTTTAGCCATAAAAGACAGGTTTTCACCTCTACCTTCAGTTGATCAGTGTGTACAATCTGGTGGACCAAATCCAATTCCGCAAGTGTTAGGTAAGACTACACCCCAAGCTCTTTAATTTGATCCTAGCAAATTTCAAAATTGAGTCCAAATTTTATATTTTTGAGCACCCTTAACCAAGGAACGCTATGTACATGGGTTCGCTATATTGAAACTCGTGTACACGCATTTTGTACACAGGTTGCCCTAAAGTACAGTCAAGTATAGTATGGGACATGCCTAACTAGACAGTCGTGTACGCTGCGTGAGGGGAAAAAGTAGTAGTTTGGGTCAAAATTTTGAATTTTTTCATGAAACTAAAGGTTTGCAATGTTTGTTTTACTAGGTTTGAAGATGGTGCTTGAGTGGAGGGAGCATGAGAATGAGGATATGGACCAAGAAGCACTCCAAAGTGCCCCCACTGTGAATGTTTTGCAGTCAAGTGGGTTGTTGAAATTCATTTGCACATCACCTATGCGGGCCAATGTCCGCCTACTAGAGTTCATGATAAAATACTAGGATCATGATTTAGGCATGTTCGAGCTTCAAGGTGAATCCTTGGAGATTACTTTAGAGGATATATATTTCATTACCAGTCTATCACGATGAGGAGCTCCAGTCAATTTGGAGGGCACCGGTAGAGGTGGTGACCCTTTGAGTGTCCAAAACTACATTGATATATACTGCGCACCAGGTACCCAAAAGAGAGGGAGTTGCATACCTATTATACACATACGTGATATTTCTCTATAGGTATTGAAAAGCACCATAGTGAGGGTTGCGGGATCATCTTCTCTTCATGTCAATACATGGAACCAGATGAGGTTGGCAGTGGATTGCATGCAGGGGGCCCTGTATGATTGGTGCTCGGGAGTTATCCTGATTTTGAGAAAAAAACTCTCGGACTACAAGAGAGGAAGGAGAAATAACTTTGGATATTCTAGCATACTAATTGCCTTCTTATTCGAGACAGTGCAGGGATTGAGCCCTGCAGTACCCCTACCAGCTTGTTATCCTTGTCAGCCTAGGCTGAGTAGATGGGGAGATATCTTCCTCCACCAGGGAGGAGGTGGCTCAGTGCAGAGTGTATGTGACGATGAATTATACTTTTCGTGGGAGTGACAGTTGCTAGCACTGGAGCAGTTTCCATATGTTGGGATGGATTTCCATGGTGATCCAGACCTTGTTCTCCCTCCAGGAGGAGCATGGGGAGAGCTAGGTAATTTTTATTTTCAAGTTTTTAAAATTTTTATGAATTTTAAATATATAGATATATACATATGTATAAGAGTTCTAATCTTATAAACATGTCAAAATACAGATATTGGACCAGTCTGCCCTGAAGGGAATCCAAGCATGTATGTGCGTCTTGTCTTAGGCGAAGACCAGGGGATGATTAGGGTTTTGGAGGGGAAGCTGGCCAAGCTTACCTAGAGAGTACCCACCTTGCGGATAGAGCACATCCATGCCGTCATGCAGGAGTTTTTGGTTGGAGTTCCACCTATCTAGATATGCCTTTTGAGGCGGGTAACCAGAGCAGTTTTAGTATACATAGATGCTGTTGAGGTTGTTGAAGTCGAAGAGGCTGAAGAAGCCAGAGTATAGGGAGACCGGGGGGGCCAGGGTGGTCCAAGTGACCAGGGTGGTTCTGCTTAGATCTAGGGAATTTGATGGAATATGATCCATATTTTGTATATTGTTTGTATATTATACAATTATGACTAGATCTGAGGATCAGAGACCCGACCTATCTATAGACAGATATTCACACACATATATATATATATATATATTGGTTGTTTACAAATGTTTCTTATGTGTATGTTGTATATTTTTATAAAAAATGTGTTAAATGCCAATCCAAGATGTAATTAGCGTATGCGTCAGTTAATGAATTCTAATTTCTTGAAATATGATTGAATGTAATGAATTCATAATTTCTTTCCAATAGCCTAACTTGCATAAACGGACGCAATAGAATAGGGTTTTGCACCCGATAAGCTCGATTGAGCTGGGAAACCACCAGTTGAGAGTCCAATAGGACTTCCAGCTGAGTGATACCACGTGACAAAGCATCCCATAGAAGCTCAATTACAGCCCTATACTCAACGAAATTATTAGAAGTAGGACCTAAGTAAGCGCCTCCTGAGGAAACTAACTGTCCTGAGGGAGAATAAATGACCCATGCCGTTGAAGCTAGATTACAAGTGTGGCGACTGGTGCCATCAGCGAAACCTAAGAAACTCTCAGAAGACATCTGAAACAACTAGAAAATAGTATAAAAAAAACAAACCGACGAACTAGAGTACATAAAAATACAAGAAAAAACGATAAGCTTAAGCATAGTAATTTTTCAGGTAGAGCCCATTTCTAGGCTCAGGCAGCTTGTTTCCATAAAAATCAATTAACTCATATGCACCCTTATTTAATACCTTCGACACGACATAAGGCACCAACCACATGGCCTTGAATTTTTTTGCCCCCAGGGGTTCTTTGTCTTGGTCCTAAAGCAAAACAAGTTCCCCCTCAGAGAAAATTCGAGGCTTGACCGATTTATCATATTGGATTTTGACCCTATTTTTGTGAGCTTGATTTTCTATCAGCGCATCTCTACGCTGCTCATCAAGATGTTCTAAGTGTATTAGACATTATTAAATCTCTGTCGTATTGGGTAACACATGAATAGCTATTTTCAAAGACGGGATTTCACATTCAATCAGGGTAACGGATTCCACTCCATGAATGAGTTGGAAGGGGGAGAAACCCGTAGCATTTTTTACATTAGTTCGGTATGCCCAAAGTGTGGGGTATAGCATGATATTCCAGTTAGAACAGGCTGCATTAATAGTACGTTTGAGGATAGTATTCAAAGTTTTATTAACAGCCACAACTTGACCATTCGCTTGAGGATATTACAAAGATGAATGTTCTTGTATGAATCCAAGAATAGTGGTCAGTTCTGTCATCATGCTATTTTTAAAATGACTACCATGGTCAGTGACAATCACCTTGGGTATACCAAACCGTGCTATAATTTGATTGAACACAAAGAAAGTTGTTGTTTTCCCGTCGGCTTTAAAGGTGGGCATTTCCTCTGCCCATTTCATAAAATAGTCTACAACGACAATGATATATTTGTGCCCCCTAGCCGAGGCTGGGTTACAAGTCACGTAATCAATCCCCCACTTCATGAAGGGGCCCACCGAGACAATGAGAAATAATAGAGCGAGATGTGACTGTATTTTTCTGGTGTAAAGCTGACATGAACGACAGCGCTTCATGACTTCCACACAATCCTTAAAGATCGTGGGCCAGAAATAACCAGCACATAGTATCTTTTGGTCCATTGCTAACCCAGATAAATGACCTCCACATGCTCCACTATGGGAATCATTCATGACAATCTCTGCTTCCTCATGGGTAAGACATCGACGCAAAATTGAATCTACCCCTCTATGATATAAAGTATCTCCTATGATGAGGTAGTTCTTAGCATAAAGACGTAATTTACGTTGTTCCTCCTGCGAGGAAGCTGCAGGATACTTCAAAGTTTGGAGATATATAAGTATATCTCTATACCAGGGGTTAGAGTTGGATATAAAGAAGATCTGCTCATCTGGGAACGAGTCTTCTTCAATTATTAAATCTTCTTCAGTTGGAAATTCTGCTATAAGCTCAGCAAAAAATAAGGATTTTTTAGACTTAGTGGACTGGAAATCCAAGTCAAACTCTTGGAGAATGACTATCCATTTGTTGAATTTGCCTCCAACAATCTGTCGGGACAAAACATATTGAAAATGATTAACATCCGGCACTACTATTGTAGTCCTTAGTAAGATGTAGTGACATAATCTCTGAACAACATAGACAGCTGCTGAGGCCAATTTCTCAACGTGGGAGTACCTGAGTTTAGGTCCGGCTAAACCACAACTAATATAGTAAATGACATGCTCCTGGAGCTTATCATCTTCCTGGACTATGACTACCCTGATGGTCAACTCGAATGCGGCAAATAGAATATAAAATCCCTAGAGTAATCTCGCGGACGCAGTAAAGGTGCCAACAACAAAGCTTTTTTCAATGCCTCGAAAGCGAGTTGTGGAATTTCATCCCATACAAATGGGGTGTCTTGTTTTAGTAGGCACATGAAACCCTTGGTAATATTGGCATAGTTTACAATGAAACGTTGGAGAAAATTGGACTTTCCCTGATAGAATGAGGAGGAGGTAGATTTACAATGGCCTCTACTTTTAATGGATCCACCTGAATGCCTCTATTAGACACAATGAATCTGAGTAGTCTCCTTGAATCGACATAGAACACACACTTGTGGGGATTCAAGCGGATCTTATAGTATTTGCATCGCTCAAATATCAACTGTAGGTGATCTGGATGGTTAATCCTCTTACGAGAATGTGCAGGTAGATCATCAAGGTAGGGTTTGACAATGGCTTTGATATCATCGAAGGAAAATTTCATGTCCCATTGAAAGGTTGCCCCAACATTTTTCAATCCAAAGGGCATTTTTTTGTACACGAAGGTACCCCAAGGACAAATGAAATAAGTTTTATGTTGGTCTTCTGGTTTTATTTGAATTTGATTGTATCTGGAGAAACCATCCATAAATGAGAAAACTTCACTTCCCGCGCAAGCATCTATAATTTGATCTATAAATGGCGTGGGATAGTTGTCCTTAGGATAGGCTTTATTCAAATCGCGAAAGTCAGTATAGATGCGTATGGTCCCTTGCTTCTTATCAACAGGAACTAGGTTGGATACCCATTCTGTTAGAGCTATGGGATAAATAAAACCAACTTTCAATAGTTTTTCAACTTCAGCCTTCCCAACCACCACTTTACGTGGGTTAACAGGTCTTAACTTTTGCTGAACATGATTAGCATCAGGGTATGTTCGGATCTCATGCTCAACTATCGATGGATCAATGCCTGGAATCTCCTCATATGACCAGGAAAAAACGTCATGGAATTCCTTGAACACAAATGTATAGATTGAAATATCCTCAGAGTTTTCACTGATATGTATATTTTCCACAACGTCAGGATTTATAGAGATGTTGATAGGGATAGTAGCGGAAATATTTTCCATATTCCCCTCAGCAAACATTCCTTCCCTTGGTAAGGGATTGATGTGTGTATCAACATCATCTGTCAGGCTCATATGAAACTCTTGATTCTCTATCCTGCTTAGCTCTGGAAGAAAATAGGATCGATGATGAAGATCTTCGCAGATCTTATCACGTCCGCACATGGCTTCCAGAATGGCTTCATCAGAAGGTAAAATCGTATCTAAACAATCCGTAGAATGCAAAGAGTTTTCTGCCTAAGCAGGAAAACAAACTTCTTCCAAGTCCTCTAAGACTGTGAGAGGGTCTGGAACGGGATCAACAGTGGTTTGAGTGATAGCTTGGTAAGCCACTTCCACTGTCAATAAGGGCACTTCCAGTTCATGGGGGGAAGGGAGAACCCAAGGATCAGTCTTATCAACAACCGTGGATATGGACTTCCCCACACTAGTAGAACCTATATAGTTAATCAGGGCTGGAAGATCAAATGCACCCATCAGTGATGCGTACATTCTAGCCCCCAATATTTGTGCAGCAGGTTTAACCTGATCAACCAATGGCACAAATAACTCATTAGACTCCATGCAGCGTTTTTGAGTAAAATCAAGTTGGTCAACAGTGACCAACTTCCCTTCATGTGGAAATACTACCACCCGAAAGATGGCTGACACGATAGCAGACATGGAATAAGTCCACCTCCTTCCCAAAACCAAATTATAGTCCAAAGTTGCATCAATCACTTCCACCTCAATAGACACTGCTTTCCTTGCCAGCTTAATTTCAAAATCCGGTAGGATACCATGCAGACGAAATGACCTTCCATCGAAAGCAGTAAGTAGAGTGTTTGACGAGATCAACTCTAGGGATCCGAGAGCTTTCCAACATGACAAGGACATAACGCATGTAGAAGCACCCTCATCAACAACTGCCCTTCCAATGGTCTTTCCACCATGGATGACATCTATTGATAAGGCTACATGGTAAGGTAGGCGAATTTTAACATTAGACAAGTGAAATTTCACCATGAGACTCGACGAGTCCATGCTGCCTAAGGCTGCTAAGAGGGCATCCCGCTAGGCAGGACAACTCTATAGCACCTCTAAAGCTGACATTACATAAGGGGTTTGGGATAAGTCTTCAAGCACAGAGTAGTTTGAAGCAGCCCTATAATTAGGGTTATGCAAGGTCTTCTTAAAGACACCTTTCAGTATCTTAGGCATAGTTTCAGCGGGCTTCTCGATCGTGAGAGGGTTAGAAGTTTCACCTATACCTTACCCTTCTCAGAAGTCTCTTTTTCATAGTTTTTATTCCTAGTCTGTAGCAAAGTCAAATATCGAACCATGTTGATATAATTGGGGTCGGGGGCATTTAAAGTGCCCCCTGCTACATTAGAAGCTGAAGCAGAATTCTGCCCTTGGGGAAAAGGATCCTTTAGGACAGCTAGTTGTTGATATTTTAGCAGCTTCTAGGCTTGTTCCATAAGGGGACAAAGGTGAGTGAGGTGATCCTCATGGCACAACTTACACGAGAATTTCACCTTTTTCTTTTCTTTCTTGCCCCCATCAACACTATTTGTGGGTTTCTGCTTGTTTTGATTTCCCTCCCCTTTCTTTCCTCTCTTATTCTTCCCACTGGGCTGCTGATTTCCCTTCTGAGAGGTCTATGCAAAAAAAATTTCATTTTGGGTTGAGGGGGTAGCCTTTGCTGCCTCCACCGTAGAATGTTTGATGGACAATTGATGGAGCTGTTTGGCCAAAGATTCTACAGTGGGAGAGTTTACAGACCCAACCACACCATCGGCATGGGGTCCAGGCTTAGGTTTCTTTGCATCGTGGGTAGGCCTTGGTGCCTTAGGGATAATCTCATACAAGATCCCAGATTGCGAATAAATCAAATCCAATTGCTGGGCCCTGAGAATGGCTTCTTCTTCATTCGTCACTCCTGAAGTAGATACGTCCTTAGATATGTAAGGCAACTGGGATTTAAGGAACCACTCTAGTAAAAACTCAGGAGGAATAGTGGCTTTAATAAGGCTCTTTCGCCTCCTCCACTCTTGGATGTGATCTGAGATGTGGGTAGCCTTGTTTTTCCTGAAGGTAGATAACAAGTACGTTCCAAAGTCATATCGGACCGAAAGCTGAAAGTGGCTAAGGAATGCACTATCCAAGTCCCAAAAACTATTGAATGCAGTAGATGGCAAATCAATGTACCATTTTTCTACAGTACTCGTTAAGGTTCTTTGGAACAGCCTCAACCTGACTGAATCTTCATTCAGTGAATTAGAAGAACACCATAAATGAAAAGTGGTAGCATGAGCCCCAGGATCTTCACCAAATTTGCCCTCGAATTTTGGGATGTCCAATGGCAATTTGGTGGGAACAGGTGGCCACGAGGGGTCATGCCTCACTAGGTCGTTCATCAATTTAGACAAATATGGCAAGTTTAATGTTGCCAGGAATGGAAGCTTGGGTCGAACCGGAGCACTAAAAGTGCCAGTCTAGGGATTAGAGGGACTTGCCCCCAAATTCCCATATGTAAAGGTGGGGTTTCCCCCTGCCACTGGTTGCGAAGTGGATGTTTTACTTTGAAATGGATTACCTCTTGTGGGTGGGAGGTGCAATATAAGAGGTTCGGGTCATCCCAGTCGAAACTGGAGTTTGAAAAATAGGAGTAGGTATCCCTCCACTAAACAACGAAAAGGGAGAGCTCATGAATGGGGCCGAGACTGGAGTTTGAAAACCTTGCCCAAAAGAGGTAGTGTTTCCAAACTGCACTCCTACATAATAAGGTGATGGGCCTACATATGGAGTGGATGGGGGAATATTCCCCCCATTCCAAGGAAATCCTTGGACGAAAGGCAAGGATCCTACTGGACCGCTCTAGGTAGTGTGTGTGGAGGAAGGAACAGTAGGTATACTAGCAATCCCAGTAACCATGCCACTAGAAGCATCTGCTAGGCTTGTGGGAACTAGCGGTTGAACCACCCAGCTCACTAGAGTTAATGGTATAGTAGGTATGCTAGATCTAGGTGCACTTACTAGGGGAGGTAGTACCCCTTCAGCCGGAATGGCTAAGGTGAAAAAAAAATAACTTTCTCCCATAGAAGACATTATCCTGCCCATAGGGACACCTAAAATAGGTGAATCAAAAGGCCTAACCTGGATGATCACAGGATCATTTAAGTCAGTCAAGGGTGTATTAAAATTCCTTGCAAACTCGTCAGCCTGCAAGTCTTCTATCTCGACTGTATTAAAATCAGAGTGGTTATCCCTAAGTGCTAGTTCACCCGCAACTTCACCTACTCCTATTGGTTCAAATGAACCGTCTATGTCCAATCTCCACCTTTGAGGTGGAGGTGGAGGTTCCAATTTGATGAGAGGAGGAAGGTTTTGCAACGTTCGTGACCTTCTTATAGGTTGGTCCTCCATGATTGTAAATTTGACAATTCAAACCCTAAGGTCAACTAAACACAGACAAACCACAGAGCTATCACTATGAAAACTCCTAAAGTCTCAACAGTCAGTAAGGGTAAAAGATATTCTTTCCTGAAGAAAGCTGAAGAACAGTTACTTGGAATCCTTGAAGAGGTTCTTAGGCACAAGCAGAGGAATCACCCATAACCCTCCTACACTTTCAACAAGGGTTACCTTCCAAGCCCATCCAAGGTGAACCAGAAATAGCCTTTCGGTTTACCTATGTATGAACCCTATATGTCAAGATACTAGAGGCTACCTTAACTATACCAACAGTCTGGGGGGATAGTCGCAAGCTTGATTAGTATGCATGGGCAGGGTAGCTGAGCCCGAAACTATGTCTAGGACAAAATCCCCAGATGCATAAAAGTCCTGATTTACGTTTCGATAAGGAATCAGAGGGTTATCTCCTCAGTCCAATGCCTCCACGCGGCTTTGTGCTTGACTCCCGTTTGAGAGGAGCTTCCCAGATACTATCGATAAAGAGAAGGATTTACCTATTGACAAGCCCACTACATCTGAATTTTAAAACTTATGGGAATTTTACACTTCCTATCCCACAAGTTTAGCCTACGCTAGTAGGTGTATGGCCCTAAAAAATAAAAATTACTAATAAATTTTAATTATTGCGTTCATTTTAAGGGCTATTTTTTACTCAGAAGGAAGTGGAGTGAAGGAATGTGATGTTTTTGACTCGATAAAAAATGTAAAACAAAGGTGTATATTTCCAAAGCAAATTACCACTATTAAGAAACAATCTTCTTTTCTTCTTTTTGTAAATATAAATTGATGAAAATTCAACGATAAAGAGAACTCCAAGACTATATTTTTGCAGTTTTTTGAGATTATATTTTAAAAACTAAAAATAAAACTACTCTATGCAAAATCAAATGCAAAAGCTTATAAAATGTTTTCTTTTCACTTTTTAAAATGCTCAAAGACTACTATGCACCTAAATGTACAAAACTTGAGTATGCTTGAATTAAACTAATTGTATAAAGTAAGAAGAGTGAAGTAAACATGTTAAAAGACAAGGGATAAACCACCTAAGGAATACTTGGAACCCTAGCTTGGGTGGACACAATGAAAGAAAATCACTGAGATCACATAAAGGTAAGTGGCAAACCAAATACTATCCAAAAATAGAAAGGATACATAGTGCCTAGAACCCTGATCACTGATTCAGACAACAACAGTTGAACCTATAACCCAAACAGGAAAATCCACTTCAAGTTGCTAACAGAAAACAATCCAAACAATAAGAACTCAAGGGCTTCACAAGAAAGCACAAAGTGTGGCCAACAAGGTCATCAAGCTGACAGTGCAATGCTTATAAGGAAGACCAACTAGTAAACAAACATTATAAAGGGACAGGGACAAGCAAAACCCTAACACAAAAATTTGAATACTCAGGCTTGTACGTGACTGTGTACAAGGGAAACCCACGTACTATACGCGACTATCCTAGAGAGAAACCCGCGTACGCAGGCCTCTGTACGCAACTGTCTGCAAGAGAAACCCACGCACAGGTATAAAATTTTCTAATAAAAGAGAATTTTTTCAAGGTCTTCAAACACTACCTTAAGCATGAATCAAGACAGGAGACCACACATACAATCAAGGCAAAGACTGGCAACGGTAAACAAAAATAACCCACAGCAGTCTGGGCTCCCCAATGGAGTTGTCAGTTCTGTTGTTCATGAATAAACACCCTTATAATGGAGGGTCTGGGGTTACCAACGTACTTCTAAAACTTGCAGACAATCAGCTTTGAAGTACAATAAGGAAATAGGAAGATATGGTGGACTCACCCAATTAACGAAGGTTGATCCAAGCTTTGTCTTCTCCCACTCTGCTCCTCTCCAAAGCTTTCAGGGATGCACCACCTTCACCTGCAAAGAGACAATTCTCCAAGTACAATCTTATACATGTATATATGACAAGTTACATGAACAATAGATAGAGTTCTTAATAAAAAATATTCATCAAACAATGGTACGTGAAAGAGACTCAACACAAAGTTGGAAGAAGAATTCTCTTTATTAACAATAGTGAATGAGATAAGTGTACAACCCAACGCCTGAAACAAGGAATCCTCTGCAACCAAAGGATTCTGAGTTCTACTGCTCCAAAGACTTCTGAAGATATACCACTAGCATAACTTTTCTCTCCAAGATTGATTGATTAATGCCCTCCCCAAGGACTCTATTTATACTTTAGGAAATAGAGCAGTTTCTAAGGTTGAGGAGGTTGAGACAGTTGAGATAGTTAATGATTAGGGCTCAACTAATATCCATTAATCGTGTTTTATTATTTTTAATGTCAAATGGATGTGTATGCGAGTATTGATACTGGCAAACCACGTATGACATGTGAGTTTCTATAAGAGAGACCCACGTACAGATTTGTATGCGGGTTGCAATGAAGATACTAGCATACAGTACGTGGGATGTCGTGGAGATAGTCGTGTATGTACGCGAGGAGATAGTCATGTACGGAATTCAACATATGAAAAGGTAAAATGGAAATCTGGTTGGATAGTGAATGCATCTCATGTCATGCCCATCTATATTGTTTAGGCGACCTTCAATCCATAAGTGTCCTTTTGTGTGCCAACATATGAAGTGTCGGCACTCGGACGGAGAAGTGCCATTTGGGTTGATAACAATTGTGTGGACCTGTACACACAAGATCAATGTGGATGGTGGAAAGGAATTTGAAGTCATTGAAGGATTTTGTTAAACAAATAACACATCTTGAGGGTTCTATTGTGTAGTGCCATATGGTATATCAATCCATAGTGTACATTAATCAGTATCTTCCAAATTTAGCAAAAAATAAATATCTTCCTTGCATTTGGCATGTCATCTCCATGAACAAATTTGAATGGGAGGTCCTGTTGGGGAAAGGTAGAACAAGGAAAGTGAAAGATAATTAGATGGTGTATATTTAATTTATTATACAATTAATTTTTCAATTTCATATATATCTTACTCATGTTATTTTTATTATTCCATCAGTATTGTAAGGTAAACTTAATTTCCTTTAATGATAACTAATTTACAATTCTTAATTGTTATTTTTATGTATAGTTGGTCGCATGTGGGATGCAGTACATTTATACATTGCAAACAATCTTTATTGGATGGAGAAATGGATAGAATGATGTATATAATTATATGGTACCTTATCATGGGAAGGGGTGAGTAAATTCATTAAAATGGTGCATCGTCATCGAGAAGAATATCCCGGTGGACTTACACAAAGGGAAATTGATTTAGCATGTGGTTTAAAAGATAAAAAGGCAAGTATATTTATACCCTCATCATTTTTTCGTTGTTTCTCATTATATAAATGTATTTTTTTTTTTTTTTTTTCTTCTTATATATTTATTTACTAAGTCAGGCATGATGCAGTTGATACACCACAACGCT
Source organism: Pseudotsuga menziesii (assembly GCA_001517045.1). Taxonomy (NCBI): domain Eukaryota; kingdom Viridiplantae; phylum Streptophyta; class Pinopsida; order Pinales; family Pinaceae; genus Pseudotsuga; species Pseudotsuga menziesii. Next base: position 52,147 of record LPNX010685839.1, on the reverse strand, counting down.
ATGTGGTACAATGGTCGTAAATTTCACATCAAAAAGTTGGATGACAAGAAGAAAACATTCGATTGTGGGAGTGACTACAATTTTTCAAGTCACTAATGTTTCCTCTAGAAGTGACAAGCATCCAGAAGTATATGAAAATAGGTACTATGGTTATTTGGAAGATATAATTGAGTGTGAGTTTAATTCATTTAAAATAGTTATGTTTGAGTTCAAATGGTACAAGCTACGAATGAATGAACATGATCCTGAAAGAACTGTTATTGAACATGAATATGGATTTACCATGGTTAATACAAGGGCACTTGAACCAGGTATAGAGCCTTATGTTCTTCCAAGTCAATGTGAGCATATCTTTTACTTAGAGGTTCTAGGTAAAGCATGTTGGTCATACATTGTTAGATATGATCCAAGAGGAAGACCGGTCAAGTATAATCCAATAGAGGAAAAAGACAATGTCGAAGAAGAAAGTGATGCCGATCAGTAGTAGTTGGTCTCCGCAAATGTGTCAGATGAAGAATCCAATCAAGAAGTTGATCATACAAATCACATAGAAGATGATTTTGAACTTGGTGATGATATTGATGATGAATATATAACCGAAAATGACTTTAATGATTATGCTGATATGAGCGATCCTTTCAGTGATAGCGATTCTGGACTAGATGATGATACAGATGAAGAAGTTGATGATGATTATATTGATGATGAATAGTAGAAATCATCATCATCAGCATGTTCATACTCATTAGAAAATAGAAACCATCATCCCCATGTCATCCTCATTAGACTATTCGCAACCATCATCATCTTCATCTTTATGATCATAAATGGTATCATAATCATCATCATAACCATCATCATAACCATCATCATATTCATATTTAATATCATCAATGGTATCATCATCATCATCGTCAAGATCCTAATACACCTCATCCTCATCCTCATCATCGTCAATGTTATAATCATCATCATCATCAATGTTATCATCATCATCATCATCATCAATGTTATCATCATCATCATCATAATCACCATCATCATTTGTATCTTTAAGATCATCAATGGTATCATCATCATCATCATCATCATCTTCATCATCATCATCATCATCTTCATCATCGTCATCATTGACATAGTAATCGAACTCATCCTCATCCTCAGCCTCATCATTGTCAATATTATAATCATCATCATCATCATCATGTTCATCTCCATAATCATCATCATGTTCATACTCATTAGAATAATTGTGACCATCACCATCTTCATCTTTAATATCATCAATGGTATCATCATCATCATCATCATCATCATCTTCATCATCGTCATCATGAACATCCTAATCAACCTCATCCTCATCTTCAGCCTCATCATCGTCAATGTTATATAAAATAAATAATACAATACATACATAAAATAAATAATAAATACAAATATTAAATAAATAAATAAAACATTAAAAAAAAACAATTAAAACTATCCATCTTACCTTGTGCCTGTCGTGACAACCAATTTTCATATATTTCACTTACCTCACCCACGAATTATGCCTGAGGTCGCAGAGTAGTTTCCAAGGTTGCAGAGGAGGATTTTCAGTTACCTCACCCATGAACTAGGCCCAAGGTCGTAGAGGAGGTTTGGTTTTTCACTTGCCTTAGTCACAAACGTGGACCGAGGTCGTAGAGGAGGTTTTTCACTTACCTCACCCACAAACTAGACTCGAGGTCATAGATAAGGTTCGAAGGTAACTAAGGAGGTTCCAAGTTTGCATAGGAGGCATTTCTTGTTCGTTCAGCGAACCCCTAGTCCGGGTTCTTCCTAAAAGCCACTTTGTATTGGGTGGGCATCGTGCTTCAACTCAATTTTAATGGTATCCTAGCTTTGGGGGTTTTCTATCTTCATGGTTTTCCACCCGCTTCATCTCCAAGATATACATAGAGGGACATTGGCATATTGAGATCAAGAACCATAAGAAAAGGTGAAGGTCAGTAAGGCATCAGGAAAAGCATACACTAAGGTAACTTCCGGTATATTATTTTTCGACAGAGATGTATTTGGTAAGTCATCTGCTTTCATTTAATCCATTAAATTGTTTTCTAGTCAGGGTTTTATTGATTGATACATGGTTTCATTCCTGGACTGGGGAACCTTGGAGATCCCTTGGTCAAGACTTGAAGGGTGTTGTATCTTGCATATCATAGGCCACTCAAACTTTAGGACCGAGGGTTAGTAGATCCCAAAATTTGTAGTGTCATCATATTGACATGATGGAGAACTATCTTTACAAAGGTTGTTAGATCATTGCAGGTGGTACAATACTATCTGGAAGGAAAGTGATGACCTGAATTCTCTCCACCTTCCCTTCACCTTCACTATGCTCAACTCAGGATTTCCTTCTATCATTAATGAATTTACAATGTGATTTATATACATTATTTGTTTAAATAATAGGTCATTCTAAAATTCAACCGAGGTTTGAAGGTCATTCACAATGCATGTGTAAGAGCCTCAACATAATGAATCTACCCCTGGGACTGTAATCTTGGTGTCTTCTTAGTATGTTCTATAGTTTTCCATCTCTCATCGGATTTTCCATTACCTCCTACACATCCTTCGGCTTCACCTTCTATATTAATAATAACAATTCATGAGATATTTTAGAATAAAAGGATAAATAAAAAATGAAAACAAAAAAGTAAATAATTATTTTTGGAGGAGTGTTGAGGCAATTGCATATATAAGGAAACAAAAAATAATTATACAGTGTACCACACAACCAATGAATAAGTAGGCGGTTAAATAATTAGGCAGTTGTATTAAACGAGGTAAAAATTAATTCTTTATGTTAGATCTGTCTCTTAGGTCTGCACAACTAAATATCAAAATGCTCTTAGGGTTGTCTTAAACGAGGTGACTAATCCTAAATTTCTGAGGTCAAGAATAAGACTCAATGCTCTAAGGTTTGCACATATAACTAAATCACTAGGTTGTTACACAGAATGGGTAGGAGCGGGTAAATCTAAATTAAAGGGGTAATACTTCTAGACTGGGAATACTTGCTAATACCGAAAGAACCCCTTAATGCGGTTGTATATAACTAATTATGTGAGGTCATTATGTAAGGTAATATTATTCTACCATAAAAGGGTTAATATTATTCTACCATTAAAGGGTAAGTAACGCCAAAAATTCTTCGAATATGAGTATCCTAGTTTGAATAACCCTGATAGAATTGGAATAGATGAAACGAGTTTGAATAAACCTGACATATCTTATTCATGTACATGATGCAAAACGTATACCTGGGTATTTGAGCCCATCACAGTTGTTTTTAACACCTATACATCCAAGATTGTGAGGAGAGGAATGCATAGATGTGATTATATACGAAACACACTATAACTTGAATGCTTAGTTTGAAGAGTAACTATCATGGGAATTAAAATAGTAAATATAATGGTCCTCTTCTCTTTGGATTGTAGTTGAGATCAAAGGCCCTAGAAGGAGGAAATCCCACCCGACGCTGAGGGCTAAAGACCCAACGATATCAAACTCATTTCTAATATCTTATTAATACCCAACGTTATACAACTTGCATCACCTGGTTATTTATAATGAACATATAAACTAGCACCTGGTTCTTCATACATATCTAACTTGATCAACTTGAAATAGGAACTTGTACTTGCTCTTGCTTTGAATACTTAACATAGGTAAACGAAGGGTTGGTTGCTTTCCCTAATGAACATAGACTACTGGCACCAGGGTTTTATACATAACAAATGCTACTTGACTTACTTGGTTCCTATTGAATGCCTAGAAAAAACATAACTTATTGTGTGATGCAATGAACCTTATTTGTTGTAAATTGAACAACCATTTGATGTCATGTAAATTATCACTTGGATACTTGAAAATGAATGTATCTGTAGGCTATTTTGAATCTTCAAACATCACAAAATTTAGTGTTTGATGATCACTTTGTAGATCTGCAGTTGCGTCCATATGCTTAGCAGTACTTGGATGTATTCAAGGTGCTCTCATGTCCATCTAAAATCAATTATTATATCAATAAGCTGTCACAACCATGTCAGTGAGAATTCCATAGTCATGTCACTTTTATCTCTGTAAAGTGAAGTTGTAAAAATAAATCACTCCCTTTCACGTGTCATTGCAATTTTTTGTCAAATTAATGTGAAGAAGGTCACTTGCTTGTGGTATTTACTTGTAAACTCCTCAGTCTCTCATGTCATGATAGTTCAACTATCTTCAATGATTTGGTAGCCTTAGAATGTATTAAGGGAAAACCCAAATCAGTCTAAGCTTATATTCATGCCAAAATAACTTTTTAAGAGGCCATGTTCCCAAGATTGTCACTGTTAATGTAAGAAGTCATTAGGCTTTTCAAATTAAGAGCTTGATTGGGACTGATATATCTTTTAGCAGGCTTGAGTCTGCATTTGAAAAACCAATACTTGAGAGGATTTTAATGTTGGATATGGACCATTTATTCTCACAAAACTTACTACAACTTGTTCCACAACTTAACAAGGGTAATGATGGCATATCATCGTATCATGAATGTATTGATTATGTTGCTGCAACTGTTTAATATTTAAGCATATGCCCTTGCTACAATTCTTTCATATGTAAATTTTTTTCCATGATATTCCCTCAAGGTGTCTTGAAACAATATTCAAATATGCCACTAAACTTCTTTGTCTAGAATACTTCAAATCTGCCATTGGGTATACTATGTGTCTCCACAACAATATGCAGTACTTAACTTGTCTCGTAGATGGTCCCTTATCAATTATTATTCAAGCTTCTCCATATGTTCATCCATACATGCTCTCAAGTATTCATGTCATTTCCATAAGTTGTCTTCATACAATGATAAAAATCTCGATAACTAGCTCTATATAAGTCATATAATCAACAACAAGTGTTTTTGAGGTCATTCTTGCTAATTATATCAAAAGCTAGAAGAACTCATTTGAAGAATGTCATATTTATCATAAGGGTAAACATGCATCAAGGACACCCCTTAAACCATCATCATATCACATGGGATTATTCCCCCCCTCTATCACCATGCCAGTTGTGATCATGGTTAAGTGTATCCTTAAACACCTTCAACATACTGTGCAACTATAACCCAACATAATGTAAACATTGTGTTGGCGTATTGTAAATACCTTGCGGGCATATTGTAAACACTGTGCAGCCATATTGTAAACACTGTGATATTTGAAGATGATATTATGCTTATTATATTGTTTCAGGGGGTTACTCACAACACACTTGCAACTTTTGGTCATGTAAACGTGATTGTCATATTAACACTAATTGTTTTCTTCATTAATCACGTTTATTAGACATGGTTCAATTTTTAGTTTTCAATATGAAATTGTGTTGCTTCTTGTATTGTGGCAAGATGACTGTGGGAAATCCCCAATGGTGTTCCATCAGGTAAATGTTATCCTAACAGTACCTAAACATGATTAAAGTAAGTTTTTTATTATTAAATGCATGTTATTTTTTTTCATGTGAATTTTTGTAATGATAAAAATAAATTAACTACTTTTAGTGATTGATGTTTGTAGAGTGCACCACATCACGATGGTGAGATGGTCATTGAGGAAGATATATTTTATTCAACTGACCTAATGGGAACTGTGAAGAAGGATTTGAAAAAATCCAATCAAGAACTTCTTGCACTAATAAAGATCAGACCCATGACTAAAGAAATCAAAGCAAGATTTTCTGACTTGAGGCAAACAATAGTAGAGTACGGGGTAAGTGGCATTTCTAAAAGATTATACGAACTATGAGACATATATTCATTTATGTTATTTTAGTTCTCTATTTTTGATATGATATAATCATTTATAGTTTTCTTTTTTGAGGTAATTTTTGAGACAACACCTGTGCATCAAGTACATTATGTAGATGTCGGTATTGGTAGTAGCGATGGTTCAACATAGCGTCAATATACCATACCAACAAGGATATTTGACTCTCTTGACCAGAAATTCACTTTAGATGCTATGACCTCATCGAATGTTGGAGATCAGGAGGGCCCTTCACCTAATACTACTTCATAGGATGTTAGAGAGGAGAGTAGCATCGAATGTGAAAGTTGCTATCATGGAACAGTGATCCAGGAGGATCCAGGAAGGTCAAATTTTCAAAGTCCTCCAATCTCAGCAAAACTAGTGCCAGATCAAGGGGCTCATCAAGATGATTCCAACGGCGTTTGTTTCACCTCAAATAGAATCCGCATGAGAAATTTATCGCGTTCTGTTCTATGAGGTCAACAGGCAAAATTGGCAAAAAGAGGTGCCATGTGGCACCATTGACAGGGTGACACGTGGCATCCATACTGTACAAACATGATGACATGGCACCACTGCTACGGTTACACATGGCATTCATACTATACAAACATGATGACATGGAACCACTGACAGGGTGACACATGGCATCCGTATGGTACAGACAAGATGACATGGCAGGTGTACGGACCAACCGAAAGACGACACATGGCACATACAGAATATGAATTGGAAAACAACATGGCAGTACGACTCGTCCAGCCAGTAGTATGACACATCCATTTAGCAGCCAAGTGGCAGTATGGTGGTAAAGGTGAACCAATCACTGGACAACACGTGGCAGAACGAGATTGGGCAATAGAAATTTCAAAATGTTTGTGGCCTCCATGGGGTTCGACCCTATGACCTCTCCTGCATAAGTGCTCCGCCTTACCGTTAGCCCACAAGGTGTTCCATGTCTAAGGTATGGAAATAAATTTATTTAAAGTGTGCTTTGGAATTTCGAGCCCCAAAGGGGCCAGGGCTTAGCCCTGACCCTGGTTCTTCCTCCAACATGACCAGGAGATCCGACCAACACGGCAGCTCGCGCTCTATTTCAGCACATGTCGAATTATAAACTATAGAAAATGGGTTATAAGTGGGTCTAAAAACAAGCTACGTTATAACAAATTTGTTTTAAAAAAAACCATATTGTGGGTTCAATGAACCATGTGGTTTTGGGGGAAAATAATTTTATTGTAATATTCTAAAAATATAAAATTTGGTTGGCATAGTTGTAACTATGTCAACTACATAATTTAAGAAGAGGCTAACCAAGTGTGGGGAGTTGGAACCATATGCCTTCTTGGGAAAAATTTGTTGTAACTAAAGAATCATGAGGAGAATGTGGAGTGGGGCAAGCCAAGCCTATATAAACCCACTTAATTTCCATTTACTAGCATGCTTTGGAGTGGAGACTTTGTAGCTAAAGGAGAGAAGGGATATTGCGTAGCTCTGCAGGAGGAAGGTACCAGTGTTTATACTTGTTTTACACCGTCTTCAGGCTTCGGAGTTGCTGGAAGCAGTCTGGTTGTATTTTGGGCAGCAGTTCTCTTCCTGACCATTGTCGCCAAGGTATCATTGTATCATTGCCATGTATTTTGCCTTATGCTGAGATTATAGATCGGCCCTCCTATTGAGAAGTAGGCCCAGAGACGTAGTCCATCCTAGACGAACTCCGTTATCAACTTGTTGTCTTTATGTGCGTATTGTCTATGTTGTTTGGTTCTCTTCTTATGGGTTTGTGAGCTTCATTCATGCTCTTTATGCAATTCATGTTAACGTCATAGAGTAGCAAAGATCTTGTTTTTGGATCATGTGGTATCAGAGCAGGTTTATTTGACGTTGGATTGTGAGTGTGGATGCTCACGAGGGCTAAACTGCAAGCTGGCGAGGGTACATTATAGCCTTACAATTCCGAGATCGGACATGCAAATCGAAGGAGGAAGATGGATACTAATGATGCTCGCATCGAGATGGAGGCAAACTTTCACAATGTCTTCTACATGATGGCTGACAAGGTAGACAAGTTGTTTGCAGACTATGAAGAACGCATGGAAAAAGAAAGAAAAGGCAGTGAAGTAAAGAAGGAAGACAAAGAAGTGAAGGACGAAGGCAACACTTCAGTTAACCAAGGAGGAGGTGGTGAAGAGCCTCCTGAGCCTCCCTCTTCACCTTCAGCTTCAAGCACAAGTTCAAGTGCTTCTTCCTCATCTCATTCTCAGCATTCCAAGGTTCCTCACAAAGAGCCTCAAAAGAAGCCCTTATTGAAGCTCGATGTGAAGTTTGATTTGACCATGTTCAATGGGGAAGCGAATCCAGAGAAGTTGAACAATTGGATAAGGCAAATTGAGGTCTATTGCCGAGTCCAGCAGATCAAAGAAGAAGATGTGAAGATTCAGTTGGCTTCACTTCGGCTGACAGGCACCGCACTTATATGGTGGGAAAGCAAACTTCAGCAAGGTAGCAAACAAATGGGTCACTCTTCTCTCATCGTGGTCTGCTTTCATTTCTGCTTTACGTAAGCAATTTTATTTGTTGGGCTATGTTCAAAAGGCTATGATGGATTGGCAAAGTACTAGACAAGGTAAGGGTCAGAGTGTTCAGAATTTTACTGAAGAATTTAGAAAGAAAGCTCTAGAGTTGAATATTTCTTTAGATTCTCCTGACACTCTTTTGAAGTACATTGGTGCTCTTCATCATTATCTACGCCATACTTTGCTATTGTTGAATCCTACTAGTGTGGATGAAGCAAGTGTTCAGGCTACTCATCTTGAGAGCAGGGGGAAGCATTTGCAAGAATACCATCCGAAGAAGCCTTTCAATCCCAACAACAACCCCAAGTCCAAAAAGAAAGACAAGAGCAAGAAGACAACTACTTCCAAGAAGGAAGAAGGAAAACTCCATTGCAAACATTGCGACACTGATGGGCATGATGAAGAAAGTTGTTGGAAGTTGCATCCTGAACAGAGGCCAAAGCATTATGGAGGAAAAAAGAAGAAAAAGAACATTGCAATAGCGCAACGATATTTGGGTTCCGACTCAGGTGACGAAACCATGATTACAGCCGTGGGAATGCAAGGTAACAAAACTCCTCATACTGGTTCAAGTTATACACATGTTTCTAAAGAAAATGATAAAAGAAGAAGTGAGTTGTTTCACATCAAAGTTGTGTCTAAGCATACAAAGATTGAAACATTATTTGATCCAGGTTCTCAAGTAAATTTCATCTCAGAATCAGTTGTTAAGAAGTTGGGCATATAGACTAAACCTCACCCCAAGCCTTACCCTCTTGGATGGGTATGTGATAATGCTAAGCTACACATGACTAAGCAATGCAGGTTAAGGTTTTCTATTGCTTCAAAATTGATCGATGAGGTGGACCTATATGTTGTTCCTCTTGACATTCGTGGTATCGTATTGGGAAGCCCATACTTATATGATCGAAAAGTAGTATTCTTCCGTCACGAGAACAAGTACCATCTCACCAAAAATGGGGTGGAGTACATCATGAGAGGTCACAGTATGAAGGCTAAAAACCACTCTTGTTAGTGCAGGACAGATGTAGAGACTCATCAACACTAATAAGAGATACATGCTCATGGTTGTGAGAGCAAAAGATGCTGAAGCATCCGATGCTTTCAAAGGTTGTGATCCTTCTCATAAAAAGGATATGATTGATATTGTGGCTAACTATGATGAAATATTTCAGGAACCTACAGGTTTGCCTCCCAAAAGGGAGATTCAACATGAGATCCATATCCAGCAAGATGCCCCTCTTCCTAATGTGGGCATGTACAGGTTGTCTGTAGTTGAAATGGCAGAGATTAAGAAGCGGGTTCAAGACTTGTTGGACCAAGGAGTGATCAGACCCAGCTCCTCTCCATGTGGTTCTCCGATTGTGTTGGTGATGAAGAAAGATGGCACATGGAGGATGTGCGTTGACTATCAGGCTCTCAACAAGATCACGATCAAGAATCGATACCTGCTTCCTCATATAGATGACTTGCTTGACTAGTTGAAAGATGATGTGTTCTTTACCAAGTTGGATTTTCATAGTGGCTACCACCAGATCAGAATTTCAGAAAGTGATGTGTGGAAGACGGCCTTCAAGACCAAGCAAGGTCTATTTGAGTGGTTGGTGATGCCCTTTGGGCTTTGCAATGCACCTACAACCTTTATTTGGGTAATGAATGATGTTTTCCAACCATTCTTAGATGATTTTGTCATTGTTTATCTAGATGATATATTGGTCTTTAGTAAAACTTGGGAAGCACATGTAGGGCATGTAAAGATAGTGTTGGACACTTTGAAAAAGGAGAAATTGTATGTAAAATTGTCAAAGTGTGAATTTGGAAAAAATTCATTAGTTTACTTGGGTCATATTGTAGGAGGTGGAAATTTAAAAATTGATCCTTCAAAAGTTGATGTAATTGTCAATTGGCCTAAGCCTACTAATGCTACTGAAGTGAGAATCTTTTTAGGGGCTATTCAATATTGGAGAAGGTTCATTCAGAACTTCTCATACATAGCGTCTCCTTTTCATGCCTTAACAAGTGTAAAGAAATCCTTCCAGTGGGGAGGTAAGCAGCAGAAATACTTCGACACATTGAAGGGAAAGATCAGCACCGCCCCAGTCCTAGCCTTGCCTGATTTGCAACAACCATTTGAGATAGAGATAGATGCCAGTGGATATGCCATGAGGGAAGTATTGATGCAGCACTACAAGCCTATTTGCTACCATTTAGAGACTTTTACTCAAGCAGTGATCAACTACCCCACCTATGACAAAGAGTTGTATGCTTTGGTTCAAAGTGTCAAGAAGTGGAAACACTACTTGATGGGTAAGGAGACGATCATCCATACCGATCATCAACCCTTGTAGTATCTCCAGTCCCAGACTAAGCTCCAGCAAGCTCCTCATTTCAGGTGGATGGGATTCCTTCAACAATTCCATATAGTGACCAAGTACAAGAAGGGTACTAGTAACAAAGTGGCAGATATGCTCTCTGTACCTCCTATTGTTGCATCTATTGTTTTGAAAAATGCTTCTTTGTCCCATGAAAGTTATATTGAGCAGTATGCTACTGAAGATGATTTCAAGGAGATTTATGAGAAGCTAACCAATGGCACACAGGTGGAAGACTACTATTTGTAGGGAAAGTTGCTCTATCATTTGTACAAGTTATGTGTTCCTATCAGTGAAAGAGTCCATGTAATATGAGAAGCTCATACTTCTCTTGTATCAGGGCATTTTGGGGTAGGTAAGACTGTGGCTCATTTGCAAAGACTTGTGTATTGGCCTCGCATGAAAGACATTGTAACAAAATATGTAAAGGGGTTCGTGATGTGCTCTACTTGTAATCCCACTAATAGAAAATTGGGGCTGTACTCACCACTTCCTGTTCCTTCCCATCCTTGGGAAAGCATTTCCATGGATTTTGTGGGGGGTTTTCCTATGTCTAGGAGGGGTCATGACTACTTGTATGTGGTCGTGGATAGGTTTAGAAAGATGTGTATTTTTATGCCATGTAAAAAGAAGGTCATTGCAGAGCAGGCTGCTTCTCTTTTCTTTCAGCATGTATGGGTTCACTTTGGACTCCCTACATCCATTATCTCGGATCGGGACTCCCGATTCCTTGGAGAGTTTTGGAAAAAATTATGGTGTATGATGGACACCAAGCTGAAGAGGAGCACCGCTTTCCATCCACAGACCGACGAACAAACAGAGGTAGTCAACAGGACAGTTGTTCATTTTCTTCGAGGTTATTGCAACAAGCATCCTAAGTTATGGGATGAGCAGATCCAGTATGTGCAACATGCCTACAATAGGGCTATGCATTCTTCCACTCAGAGCTCGCCATTTGAGACATGCTTTGGGTACTTGCCAAAGACTCCATTGGACTTGAATTATGGGAGAGAGGGTGATTCAAGTGCTTCCAAGGATGAATACAAAGCCCTCAGGTTCATTCTGAGAGTTCAACAGCTACATCAAGTAGTGCAAGAGCAGTTGGAGAAGAGTCAAGCCCAGTACAAGGCTCGCCATGACAAGCATAGAGTTGATCATCAGTTTCAGGTAGGAGATCAAGTGTGGATTCACATCAGCAAGGAGAGGATGAAAGGAGAAGGAAAGAAGCTCAAGCCCATTAGATATGGTCCCTTCACCATCTTGGAGAAGATTGGGACGAATGCTTTTTGCTTAGAGCTACTGCCATACATGCAGATCTACTCAGTGGTGAATGTGGAGAACTTGAAACTCTATGAGCCTCCCATGATCATGGATGAAAGGGAGAATGTATCATTTCCATCAGTTGATGAATTTTCTCCTAAGTACATGGATGAGCTAAAGGAAGATGTCATCTTGGACAGAAGGACAAGGACTTCTCGCAGAGGTGATGTTGAGTATCTTCGAGTGGGCATCAAAGGAACTCATCCAAGCAAAGCCAAGTGGACTGAGAAGGAGAAAGTGAGGGAGCAATTCCCTCACCTATCTGTTGATTAGTAAAGGCTTTTGGAGGCCAAAAGCTTCTCAGTGGGGAGGAATGATCCAGGAGGATCCAGCAAGGTCAAATTTTCAAAGTCCTCCAATATCATCAAAACCAACGCCAGATCAAAGGGCTCATCGAGATGATTCCAATGACATTCGTTTCACCTCAAACGGACTCCGTATGAGAAAGTTATCACATTCTGTTCTATGAGGTCAACATGCAAAATTGGTAAAAAGAGGTGCCACGTGGCACCACTGACAGGGTGACACATGGAATCCATACTATACAAACATGATGACATGGAACCACTGACAAGGTGACACATGGCATCCATACGGTATGAACAAGATGACATGGCAGGTGTACAGGCCAACCGAAAGACGACACGTGGCATGTACAAAATTTGAATTGGCAAACAACGTGGCAGTACGGCTCGTCCGGCCAGTAGTATGACACATCCAGTCAGTAGCCAAGTGGTAGTATGTTGTAAAGGTGAAACAATCACTGGACGCCACGTGGTAGAATGAGATTGGGCAATAGAACTTTCAAAATGTTTGTGGCATCCACGGGGTTCGACCCTATGACCTCTCCTGCATAAGTGCTCCGCCTTACCATTAGCCCACAAGGTGTTCCATGTCTAAGGTATGGAAATAAATTTATTTAAAGTGTGCTTTGGAATTTCGAGCCCTAAAGGGGCCGGGGCTTAGCCCTGACCCTGGTTCTTCCTCCAACGTGACCGGGAGCTCCAACCAGCACGGGAGCCCGCGCTCTATTTCAGCACAGGTCGAATTATAAACTATAGAAAATGGGTTATAAGTGGGTCTAAAAACAAGTTACGTTATAACAAATTTGTTTAAAAAAAAAAACATATTGTGGGTTCAATGAACCATGTGGTTTTGGGGGAAAAGAATTTTATTGTAATATTCTAAAAATATAAAATGTGGTTGGCATAGTTGTAACTATGTCAACTACATAATTGTAAGCAGGCCCAGAGACGTAGTCCATCCTGGATGAACTCTGTTATCAACTTGTTGTCTTTATGTGCGTATTGTCTATGCTGTTTGGTTCTCTTCTTATGGGTTTGTGAGGTTCATTCATGCTTTTTATGCAATTCATGTTAACGTCATAGAGTAGCAAAGATCTGATCTTGTTTTCGGATCAAGCAGTACGTGTGGTTAGCAAGGGATCATTACCATTACATTCTTGGTGGACAAGGACTGTGTTCCAATCACGATACCAAATATTCCAGGTATTATTTAATTAATTCAGTTTTTTTTCATGTAATTCAAAGCCACATACCTGAAATTATTTTTAATTAATGATCATATTGTTTTTGCAGGAAATAATGTTTTTTATAAGAACCTGCACGAGAAGGATTTGGATATTTTGGGGCCCACCATTCATACACGGTGGAATGCCCAAAATTAAAAATTGAAAGATGATTTGATGAACCACATGGTTAACTTGTTTGGGAACACCTTAAAAAAAAAAGGTGTCACTGCAGCAATTGGCTTAAATTTGAAATATGTCAGGGCAGATTATAGGGACAATTTGAAATTTAACACCAAGTATGAGCATCCTTCGATGGTTCCATAGAAGGAGTGGAAGGCGCTCATGGATGATGCAAAGGAGAAGGCATTGAGAAAACAAGGAAAGACTCGGCCAATTGGTTCAAGAAGGTATGTCACATATTATATTTTCAATGAAAAATGTTCAATATTTTTTTTATACTTTTAAATATATTTAAGTTGCGATATCTAACATATTTGAAACCTTTCATAGGCTCCCTGACACCTCTAAAGCGACAAAGAAAAGGGTAGAAAAACATGGGAAGCACAAACTGGGCCAGGGTGGATATACAAAACTAAGAGCACGAATTGTAAGAAACAAATGAGCATTATTTGTAGCCAAATGTTTTGTAAATGTAGCGAACAAATAATTTTTATGGTGTTATGCATTCCAGGGAAATTGTTTTCAAGAAGCAGCCACTGAAGAAGACTTGAGGATCGAATTCAAGTATGGTTTTCAACATGTGTTGGAACGTCGAAAAAGATTGGGGCAAATACCAATTTCCCCATCGATGCACACAGAGGTAAATAAAACCATCTGTGCATGTTCAATTTGCTCACATTACTTTGGACTTGAACTCTGTGTTATGTCAAATTTGTATATGAGAAAAATAAATTTCCTTTTTCGTTTTCAGGGTGAGAGAAACAAAAGCAATGATTATAGTGCTACCAAACAAGTACCATATGATGGCGGGGAGCTACCTCATGTTGGTGGTGAGAATCCTAGCCATGATTCAGGTATGTATGCTATAAAATATAAGTATTTATTTTGATTTGAAATATATAATTAATGGTGTGTAGTAATAAATTTTCTTATGTGAATGGAAGGGCATGTACCTGCTCATGCTCAAATGGAAGAGGAACAAATGGTAGAACCAATAAACACTCTAACTGTCTCATCTAGTCAGCCAACAGGTAAAGATCATTGTAATGATCTTGGAAATAATGATGCCCCTCACCAACGACCTCCATGCCCTACTATTCAACATACCAAAAGTATGGTACGGAGAGCATGCCCACACAATCAACAGAAAGAGAGGGCACAACAATTTCAATGTTAAATGACAACGAATTATATGTCCCCATATTGGACTTTATGAAAAAAAAAAGCAAAACACAAAACATGTAGTTGTATAGATTTAAGATTTGTATTTGTATTAGTCGGTGCATAGCTTATTTTTGATAATGTGTGACATCTTCCGAGGACTATGGTTATCCTCAAGGGGTTGGCTACCCATTCCTGAGTTAACCTGAGGAAGATGAGATGACCACATGAGCTTCCTTATCTAGTGATGATGATTATGAGATTCCACTCTTTGCATGAGACACATGAGACGTATGGACACATGATATCTAGGCAGGAAATCTACCCTCATTAGAGGAAATTTGGGGTCTAAAATGGGTCTTATAAGAAAACGATTCAACAATAAAGTATTGTGAGTTAGAAAAGAACTAATAGAATTTCAATAAATTGAGTCAACCATAATGGTTGACTTGACATATTTGTCATTAAAAAATACTACTTTTTTATTCGTATTTTCAACATATCTCCCTGTGTTTTTACTCAAATTTTGAGAGGGAGGGTTCATTGGATGCGGAATTTAATTCTGCATCCAACAAGTACCCACACTGCATACGTTTGATGGACCCCGCTACCCCAAAAACAAGAAATGCCCCAAAAAATGTGATGATGTCATTCCATCAAACGTATGCAGTGTGGGTACTCGTTGGATGCAGAATTAAATTCCGCATCCAACGAGCCCTCCCTCTCAAAATTTGAGTAAAAACACAGGGACATATGTTGAAAATACAAACAAAAAAAGTAGTTTTTTTTCTTTCTTCCTCCAATATTAATAAATATTATTTTATTATTTTAAGTATTATTTTATTATTTTCCTTAAGAGGCCCATTTTAGACCTCAAATTTCCTCTAATGCACGTTGAATTGATGTGCATGAGCCTAGTATGATGTCAGTTTGCGTTGTTATGTTATGTTGACTTGCATGTTTACTTATATGTGATGTTTAATTAGCCTTGTGGTGACTCGTGATTGACCCTTGCATGGTAACATTGAGCTATACAACCCTTAAATGTTGACATACATCTTGTTGATGACTAGTGTGACCCCTTAGAGGGGTTGTATACCTTTGCGTTGACCTTAAGATCCCTCCTTAGGTGCTATCCACCATAGCGCTACCATATGTGATTTTTTTGGAGTACTTTGTTGTCGTTTTTTTATTGAGAGTTGGCCATAATTTTGTGTTGCTACTGTTTTTTATTTGTGAGGGTTGGATGATCTATTTTAGGATATTTTATGGTTCTAGGTTCTCTCCTTTCATAGGTATGTTTGTCTAGTTCAATAGCATGCAAGTAACCTAACGCTAAGATGTTGAAGTCTGCTTAGAAGCATTTTTTTTAGGATAAGGGAACTCTGCCATAACATCTTGTTTTGAGTTATATTATGTTGAGTTTATAATTAGGTCAGATATGATATATCATGCTACTGTTATTTATTGTTGTCTTTCATTAACAAGTTAGATCTGATATAGACCGCTACTCTTGTTACTGTTATTGTTTTAAGTACTTTAATGGTTATTGTAATTCATTGTTTCTGGGACATGTTGGACATGAAGGATATTGATGTATGGTTTGTCTATGTTGGACATGCTTGTCTCATTGTTTCAAATTTGAGTTTGAATATTTGAGAAAAATAATTATAAAATACAAATGAGTTGATCAACCTGAGAGTTTGCATCTTTTCTCAAAATGGGTTGAAATGTGCATTAGTACATTTTTATGGATCTTGTGTCTTTAGAGTGGCACTTGTGTAGTCACAGTGAATTGACTCTAGTTAGTTTTCTTTCTTTGTTAATTTTTTGTTCTTTCCTATCAATTGATTGAGTTGTGAATGCTTTGTGCCTGTGTAGGATCTAGTAGGCTTCTTTGACTTTCTAGCAGTTACTTGTTCTTGCTCAGTTTCTGAGGGTTTGGAGGTTGTGATGAATGTTTTTTTTGCTCAGCAATTGTTTGGGGTTTGGGATGAGTGAGAGAGCCTCCCTTGTTACACTTAGGCCCTCAACTTGGGGGTGGATTTGGAAAGTGCGAGCCTATGGATGGGTGGAAAATATTTAGAGGAGAATATTTCTGCAAATTTGATCCCAAATTAAGTATTTTCTCCTTTGATGTTTATGCAAATGCACCCTTATTTCCCTATTCCTCTTTATTTCCACAAGTCCTCATCCAAGGTGTTTTTTGTGTACATCCTGTTACTACCTATATTGCATGGGTGTTCACCAAGGATTTTTGAAGATTTCTAGGCATAAAAGAAACCTGTAGCAACATTCTAGGCATTAATTTCCCAAATCTCATTAGCCCAATATGTGTGAAATAGAAGCAACAAGTCTGATCCCTCAAGTCTGGGAAAACCTGGGTGTGAAAGCAACCTTAATTCTCCATGATTATGTATCTAATCCGCAATGAAGAACGTCATTTTTAAATATGGGTTAATCACAGTTTCAAGGATGACATTTAGTCTCTAATACTCGTTGTCTACCAACATCATTGTAAGAGCCTAGAGGTATGCCTATATTTTAAGTACAATCTTTGCTGTGAATTCTAGGGTAAAATAGCTAGTCTCAACCAACTCACCAACCTACACATGTTACCCTCCAACATTGAATTCTGATACTTGTGTGGAGCCTACATGGACACTTATATAGACCTACATGGAAGGTATACACTATTCACACTTGCTAAAGACTAGTGTCTCTCTTCTCTAGTGGTGTACCCCCTATGAAATGTGGTCTCTCTCACCATTAGCTAGTCTCAAATATCTCACCAACCTACTAGTATTTGGCACCACTGGTGAAACTGCTAGATGCAACAAGTTCCTTACTAGTTGAGTGCATGTGAAAAACTTGTGGAAGAAAACCGCATTTGTGAGATATTACTTTTCATCGATTATGAAGATATATGTGAGACAAATTAAATAGCTTCAGATGAACAGACCAGCAAGGTTTGAGGGGTAGAAATTAGTCTACATATTGATAGGGGGAGTAGTATGATTAGATAGATAAAAGAAAATAAAGTGAAGTGGCATTCTGATGTTGTCATTGATGCATGATTACCTTTTTATGAATTTACTAGATGATTGTTGATACATTCATTAAGCGGGAATGTCATTAGATGTCATGGGCATATCCCTCACTTGAGAGTAAAAATGCCCCCATCTAGTTAAAAATGCATACAAGGAAATAGATAAATAAAAATTCCCATAGGGAAATAGAGTAAAACTACCTGCAGCTTGTAAAAATTTCCGCAACTAGTTAAATATGCACACATTTAAGTTTAGAATACACTTACATCAATTCTCCAATTTGGATAAGTAGTTGATTTGGGAAAATGTCTGCATCCTGTTGAGAAATTCCCTGTATCCAGTTTGTAAATGCTCGTTGGAATGATAAAATTCCCATGCTACCTTATAAAATTCCCATAGGAGTCAAACATATGCACGCATGTCCAGACAAATTCCTGAAGAAATGTACAAAAGGTTGAAAAATTCCTGTAGGAAGCCATAGCAATAAATGAAGTAAAATGCATGAATAAATTAGGTACAATATGTTTTCAGAAATCTACAGTTGTGAGATATTACTTTTCATCGATTCCGAAGATTTATGTGAGACAAATTAAATATCTTGAGATGAACAGACTAGCAAGGTTTCAGGGGGAGAAGTATGGTTAGACAAAGAAAAGAAAATAAAGTGAAGCAACATTGTGATGTTGTCATTGATGCATGCTTACCTTTTATGAATTTACTAGATGATTGTTGATACATTCATTATGTGGGCATGTCCTTAGATGTCACGGGAATTTCAATGATATAGTTAAACAATTGACAAGTACAACTAAAGTAAAGTTTTTATGGGAAGCCTGAGCTTATAAAGATATTTTTTAACTATATTGTAATGCCACTCAGATGTAGATGGATTTATATAAGTCCT
Source organism: Pseudotsuga menziesii (assembly GCA_001517045.1). Classification (NCBI taxonomy): domain Eukaryota; kingdom Viridiplantae; phylum Streptophyta; class Pinopsida; order Pinales; family Pinaceae; genus Pseudotsuga; species Pseudotsuga menziesii. The sequence continues at coordinate 33,213 of LPNX010685839.1, read as the reverse complement.
TGATTTGTTTCAACTATATGCTTGATCATGGCATCATAGGTGCACTAAAAATGCCCGTAGCTAGTTAAATATTCCCACATTTAAGTTGCAAAATAAATTTACATCAATTCTACAAATTGGATAAGCAGTTGATTTGAAAAAATGTCTGTATCCTGTTGAGAAATGCCTGCATCCAGCTTGAAAATGATCGTTGGACTGATAAAATTCCCGCACTACGATATAAAATTCTCGCAAGCCTCAAACAAATGCATGCTGGTCCAGAAAAATCCTTGCAAAAATACACAAAAAGTTGAATATGTTTAGATAAAGAAAAGGAAGTAAAGTGAAGCAGCATTGTGATGTTGTCATTGATGCATGCTTACCTTTTGTGAATTTACTAGATGACTGTTGATACATTCATTATGCGGGCATGTCCTTACATGTCACAGCCATATAGTCTTCATGTGTGTGTTCTTTCATACTTATGAGGGAATGTCCTTACATGTCACGGGCATTTCAATGATCTGCTGGAATTTCAACGATTTTCCTGCGGGCATATTTCCACCTCTATTTTGTTGATGTAATTGTAACTTAGGAATGTATTCACTTGTATTTCTTATGTATTGTACCCCGATGTTTATTTCAGGAAGTTTTTTTAATGCAATTGAGTCATGTCATGCCACGATGTTCTGATCGGGAGTTTCTATAATGTAAAAAAGTCATGTCAAGTCAATGTGGGTAACCCTCCTATTGTTCAAGGGTTAAAGTCCCCGTAGTTCTGAGGCCTTAGGGTTGTTAGACTCACATAGTGAATTTGGACCTAGTGAGTCATTGTCAAGTCAGGAATTAGTATAAATAGAGAGTGAGTCTCTCTATTTAACACACACTCACTCACACAGTTGTAGCGCATAGCCAAGGGAGAAGAAGTTGTTGGGGCTAGAAAGAAAGAGGCTATTGTTGTCGGGAGATCATCTTACTTTTTTGGGTTTTACTTTTGGTGTTGATTCTATCTCTGAGGAAGTTGCGGGGTTTTATCCATTTATGGTTTCCCCGAGGAAAAACACAGTTTTCATTGTCTCTTGTGTTTGATTGATGTGCTTGTTATTCTCTCAGTTAAAGATTCTAATATAATGCTAGCTTAATGTTAAAAATCTAACATGGTATCAGAGCTAACCTAAGAAGAAGACACTGTGCAGCTACGGGAACTAGGGATTTCTACTTTATGGATCTCTCTCCACATATTTTCAGCAAAAGAAGGTTGTATTAAATCTCCTCCCTAGCACGCATATTTCTGTCGAAGCATAATCCAATTTTGAGCTTTTTCAGTTTTGGACCCGACACTACTGCCAGAAATTAGGGCTTTCTACAGAAGTGGAATTTTTTAGTGAGCCCAGGCCTGGACTGATCTCATCCCCAAAATAAAAGTTTAGAGATCAAGATCAAAGCATTTGGTTGGACAGAACTCCGGAAAATCCAAACCCTAATTTGCTCCTGAACCAACACTCAGAAATTTAGCTCCAAATCTAGATCCGACATCTTGACCTGGTAAGATCTAAATATTTTGTATTTCCATTTGAGGTTCTCAGTTAATATGTCTCATCATACCAATCTTGATTAAAATCTTGAGGGATCTAATAACTTTCTAGCCTGGAAGTATAGGATCTCCCTGGTCCTGGAAGAAAATGAGTTGGACTCCTACATCTATGAGGAGGTTCCAATTCCAGAGGAAGATGGGGCTAAGGCCTTACATAAGAAGAAGTTGGTTATGGAAAATAGGATTATTTCTTATTCAATCAAGGATCACCTCATACCATACGTGTCCTCCCTCCAGACACCTAAATCTATGTTTGATGCCCTAACCAAACTGTTTGAAGGGAAGAACATAAATTGGAAGATGACTATAAGGAACCAGTTGAAGAATGTAAAGATCCAGAATGAGGATACCATCCAGTCATACTTCACAAGGGTCTCCTAGATAATAGAACAACTTGAAGCAGTAGATGAAGAAGTGGAGAATGTAGAAATTGTGATGACAACCTTGAATGGTCTCCCTAGGTCATGGGATTCTTTCATCCAAGGAATCTATGCTAGGAAGAAGCTAATCAATTTCAGTAGACTGTGGGAAGAATATTCACAAGAAGAAGCTCGAATAGCAGCTCCAGAAGAAAATATGGGAAGTGAAGATAAAGCTCTCATAGTACACTCCAAGAAAGGAAGAAGGGAAATCATCATCACCAAGGTAAGCATTCTCATCAAAAAAATAATTTTGTAAGAAGGGATCCATCCAAACTCAGATTTTATACATGTGATGAAAGAGGACACTTTGCTAGAAGTTGTCCCATGAATAATAATGGATCCAAGAAGAATAATAACTCCAAAAGAAGACATCATGCTCACACTGCTGAGCATGATGATCCCCCTAGGAAGAAAGTAAAACAAGAAAGTGAACACTCTTCAAGTGATGAAGAATATGTTCTGATCTCTAATCTCACGGGAACTGTCACTCATGGAAACAAAGATTGGCTTATTGAGAGTGGGGCTTCCAAACACATGACAGGTTTCAAGGAATCTTTTGAGAAACTATCCAAACATAATTCACCCCATAAGGTGAAACTTGGGGATGACTACCAATATCCCATAAAAGGTAGTGGTGAATCCTCCTACAAGCTAGACTTTGGAAAGTCTATGAAAATGAAGGATGTCTTGTTTGTACTAGGACTAAAGAAGAATCTTCTCTCAATATCAGCATTGGATGCAAAAGGCATGAGGGTTTCATTTGTATATGGCCAAGTCCTCATGTGTCCAAGAGAAAAGACTATTGACGATGCAATAGTAATTGGAGAACAAGAAGGAGGATTATACAAATTGAAGGGCCATCCAAAAAAGTCTTTGGTCAATGACACAGTAGAGCCAAATGAACTTTGGCATAGAAAGCTTGCACATGTGCACTACAGAGAACTACCACTTGCAAGCAAAGCTGTTGAAGGTCTTCCAGAAATTCAAGAAAAACATGAAGGAGTCTGCAAAGGATGTGCGAAATGAAAGAACACAAAGAAGACATTTCCAAGTACCGAAAGCAAAGCATAAGGAATCTTGGAAATGATTCACTCCGATATATGCAGTCCAATGTCATCCAGTTCTTTAAGATGGTATGTATATAGTGTTTATTTTATTGATGATTATTCTAGAAAGACATGGATATACTTTATGAAGAACAAAGATGAAGTTTTCAGCAAGTTCAAGGAATTCAAAGCCTTGATCGAGAACCACACAGAAAAGAAGATCAAGAACTTTCGATCAGATAATGGCAGAGAATTCACATCAAATTCAAAGAGTTATGCAAAGATTCAGGAATTAAGAGGGAGTTATCCACTCCATATAATCCACAACAGAATGGGGTTGCAGAAAGGAAGAATAGAACTATCATGAAATCTACAAGAGCAATGCTTCATGATCAAGATATTCCCATGCATCTATAGGCAGAATCTGCCAGAACAACGGTGTATGTACAGAACCGTACTCCACACAAAGTACTCGAGAAAAAGACACCTGAAGAATTCTTTTCCAGCAAGAAACCAGAAGTCATCCATCTTAGAATATTCGGTTGTCCAGTGTACATACACATTCCAAAATAAAAGAGGACAAAGTTAGATCCTTCAGGAAAGAAGGGTATATTTGTGGGATACTCTAAAAGCTCGAAGGCTTACAGAATATACTTCCCAGGATTCAAGAATATTGACATCAACAGGGATGTAACATTTGACGAAGACTCAACTTACAACAAATCCAAGAAGAGACATGTTGAAGATCCTGAAGAATCAGAAGCACCCATAATTCATGACACAACCATGAATGAAGAAACTCAAGAAGAAGACCGAGAATTTGAAGAACCTGAAGAACCTGTAGATCCACCTCAGGAAAAGAATCCTCACAAGAGGAAACCTGCTTGGGTATGAGAAGCTATCCAAGGTGTGGAAATATATGGGGATCTAGAAGAGAATCACATAGAAAGGAAGAGGACCAAGTCCTGCTCCGGGTATGTAGCTTTATTGTGTGACTTTATCAATAAAGAACCTTCCAACTGTGAAGAAGCGGTAGAACGGAAAGAATGGAAGGATGCTATGATTGAAGAGTATCAATCAATCATGAAGAATGATGTTTGGGATGTTGTTCCAAGACCAGAAGGGAAGTCAGTTTTAACTTCGAAATGGATCTACAAGATCAAGCATGTTGCAGATGGTAGCATAGAAAAATATAAAGCAAGATTCGTGGCTCGTGGCTTCTCACAGAAAGAAGGAATAGATTATGAAGAAACCTTTGCACCTATATCTAGATACACTTCCATCAAATCAGTACTTCCTTTGGCTGCAGTGATGAAATGGAAGATACACCAAATGGATGTCAAGACTTCTTTCTTGAATGGTGTAGTGGAAGAGGAAGGGTATGTAGAGCAGCCACTCGGTTTTGAGACACATGATAGGGAGTCATGTGTGTAGATTGAAGAAATCCCTGTACGGGTTGAAACAGGAACCCGGGACATGGTATGGAAGAATTGATGGCTTTCTATCTAGTTTGGGCTTTACCAAAAGTAAAGAAGATTCCAACCTTTACTACAAGGTTGAAGATGGAAACCTAGTGATGCTCCTACTGTATGTAGATGATCTGTTTGTAATAGGTATGGATGGGTTGATTGCTGATATGAAGTTTCACGTCCCCATCCCTTGAACCAGTGAAGAGGATGCGACCAACACCATAATAACTGGGAAAACAACCCCATGAACATATACAATCCATCAATGCTGAAAATTAAAATCTTAACATGATGCATAACAGGGATGCTAAGACATACAAGCAAATGCCTAATCTAGCATATAGGGATTCATAATTCCTAGGACATCAATATACAGCGGAAGCAACACATTTACATTTCCAGCATTTAACATGTTCATCATAACTCATGAAGCAGTAGATTAATTACAGAGATGAATAACAACAGTACTTATCTTTTGATGAAGAACTTGTCCCGCAACCAGCTACATCGCTGCAACGTTCCACCCAACCATAGGCCAGTGTGCTCATCAATCTCTCAGCAACGCTGCCACCCCCGAGCTGGGCATGATTCCTCCAGGATAAGGGTCATTGCAGGCTTACACATAGCCAAGGGACACAATCAGCCAAACCAACACCACTGGGTTACCAGGCCTTCCACAATCGGCCAAGCCAGCACAGTCCGGAGACCAACCACTGCATACCGTAGCAACACAATCCCTTCACAGCCCTGTGGAGAAGGCAAAGACAACCGAGAACAGTCCCAAACCAAAGATTATCCACAGCTCAAGTCCACCAGACAACACAGAGTTGTTCTTGGCCCTAACGTGGCCAAAACAACTTAGCAACTACACCCAAACCAGGGTATATCAGCAGCCCAAACTCACAATGAAAAGATGGAAACGATCCACAGCTCCAAAACAAGGAAAAATTAGCCAACATCCCACACAATTCACCAATGTAACGGCTGGGTGACATCACACCGTCCACAAAACAGGGGAGAGGCCAACTCCCAGCGTGGACAGAGGAAAACTCAACCAATGACTGTGGCAGTCAGCAGCCAACAAAACGTGGGGAAGACAACAGTCCCCCAACGTAATCAGTGAGCACAACTCACAACATGGGGAAAATGGCTCCAAACGGCCTGTGTGTGAGGAAAACTTGCACCAAACCCCCAAATATAAAGAAGGCCACAATAGTCACCACATAAGGGAGACAGTAGTCCGTCATGGACAATTAAACAAGTGGAAAAACAATAATTATACAGGCCGCATCTAGGAAGAAAATACATACTCTCAGCCTGTGGGTGAGGAAACTGGCACCAAGCCGCAAGGCACATAGGAACACATACCCGACCTCTGTGTGAGGATTCCAACCCGCGCGTGAGGGGAAACAGCTTCACCTATGTGCGCAAATCCACAGGCCAACGGGAGGAACAGATAGACCCTCATCGTGAAGGTTGAAGACCAGTCGTGGGAGCAAACAGACAGTGGCCTCTGCGTGTGGATGAACAGACCATCCCCAGAACAAACAAACCACCGTGAGGATGCGTAGCAGTGGAAGAGTGGAGTGAAGGAAGTTGTGGGTGGAGTGGGCATGTGGGCAAGGGACTGATAGTCCTGCCACCCCACTCCCAAAGACAATAACTGCCCCCAACCACCAGCAGTCATAACTGCCTCAACTACCCAAAACAAGACATTGAAGAGGTTGGGTGAGACAAGGAAGATGGAAAAACACAACAAGGTGGCATCACATGGGTTTTCCCCCCAAAGACCAAGGTTTGACATCCCCCACCCCTTATCCTTTGGAACCATTCCCTTTTCATTCAACGTTGCATTGCTGTAGCTGGTTGTGGTTTGTTTTACTTGATGTGCGTATTTACATGATGCCACATTATAATGTGCCGGATAGCATGACATACCATCGACAACTATCCCTATTGCCAAACATACACAACCAAATCGATGGTGGGCCTTTGCCTTTAGCTCCTCACCACGATTAATTACATATATACATCATGCAAACGGGGTCAAAATCGGGGATGTTACATTCCCCTCCCCCTTGGAATAACATCGTCCTCGGTGTTCCATTACCTATATACAATACATATACAATTGCACATCAAAATTTCAAAATTGCTGATCTGTCCCACGTCCAATTATTTACTTTGAACGTTCAAGACCAAGCCCCTCGGCTTCCATGGACTTCTCTTGCTGGTTCTCAGCTTCCAACTAATCCCGAAGTCTAGGAACTTTGCGGCTATTGCCTTCATCATGTTCCCTCATTGGGCAGTCCTGACGTAAATGATGTCCTCCGCATCTACAGCATCTCACTGGATACTTCATCTTTACCTGCTCAATTTCCTTTGAGTCTTCATGCCTGGACCATTTCCTATCGAGTCGCTTGGATGAATGTCCCATCGCTGATCCACCTTCCTTTCCCTTGCCGATTGCTCCCAGAAGGCTTTTCACCGCCCTTTGCAAACCAATAGAGTCTTTCAAAATCTGGTGGTTCATTTCACTCTGCCTTTTTTGTATCTTGAGCATCTCCCCAAGATTCTCTTGGGTCTTGGCAATCACTTGAAGGAGACTTCTAGCTAATTCCAACAACTTTTGATCTACTGCCATGATCAATGTGCACCACCTGGTTTCACTTTCCTCACCTGTGAAATGCACCATTGAACTTCTATCAGACCAAGCATAATATAGACATTAAAATCAGTCATTTAATCACCCAATTGGCATGACAGTCCAAGTTTCATCAAGGAAACTTTCATATTTTTCATGCCTTCCCCAACAGGCACATGAGCTCATTCATGTCCATTCTTGGGCAGGGAATTAACCACCCCAGCATTCACAATTGACCTTCAGCAAAAACACACATTCCATTTTCAGTCATACATGCATTCAACAATCTTTTGTTTTCACAATGCATAAATAAATATATATATAATAAAAAGGGCAAGAGAGAGCAACAAGAGTTTTTCCCCTCTTTGTTTTGTTCCTTTCTGGAACCCACACCACTGCTGTGGCTTTTCATGCTATCAGCCTCTTTCACTTCACCGTGAATGCTGGACCAATCCTTCTTGGTCATGACACTTAGTGTCTTTGGTCTATTCCAGACCTCTAAACCATGGAGTCTCTCCACATGGTTTGTCTCGGCTGCTAGGACTCCCCCGTCTTACTAGCACCTTTTCCATTACCACTCATTCTGAGCTTTCCAGGATAGTCACATGTCCACATGCACCCCTAGGATGCTCTCATGGTCCTCGCTCCCAGCGATACCTATATCCAAACATTGAATAAATTCACATCAGTTTTATCTCTAGAACAAGAGCTTAAAACATCATAACCAAATCATATACACATGTATATTCATAAGCAAAATAACCCAATACTTATCTGTATTGTGTGTTTCCTCGTTCGTCCACATGATCCTGCTTCGCTTTGCAAGCCTTGGGATTGCTTATGGACTTAGATGTTAGGTCAGCACGTAGGCTACCCACAACATCAAATAATTAATGCCCAGTCAGTACATCCTCATGTCAACTAGGCTTGGAACTTTAACACGACCATTTCTAGGTCTAGGATCTACTATGGATCCCCAGGCATATAACAGCCCAACATACACTTATATCAACAATAACCCTTACTCCGCAACCCCTCACAACAACCATTTACCATTTTACCTTTTACCTTTAGGTTGTCAACACAAGCAACACAAGCAATACAAGCAAACTCATCAGCGTTATTGCTCAAAAACTGTAATCACATTTCTCATCATTCACTATCAAGTATTGAGACACCAGGAGTGTGCCCACTCCCTAGGGTGTAATCAATATTGAAAACCCTTTCATGGCTCAACATCGGAAAAGTGTGCACCCTTCTCCGGTGTGTGCCATGTAGGCCCTATTCACACTCAAGCAATCGGTCATAATGGATATTAAATCAAACATGTTCTGCATATGGAATTTAATAATTAAACATGCATATTCATAGCAAGGGTCATAGAACACTTATCCATTTGCCGTCGCAGTATGCCTTTGTTAAGGAGGAATGGAGGCTCCTTCCCTAAATTAACAGTCCCTCAGTTTTCCATCCCAACTCCTTTTTACATTTCACATTCACGCATGTCTTACCGACATAACCCATACCATCTCATTCATGTTATTACCAAACATGCAATGCAGATGAGACATTTTCAAAATGTCCAATGGCGTTTCACTCGAAACCCATTTCCAAGGGAAAACCTTCCCACGAAGTTTGGCTCTTGTAGGTCATCACACATGATCTTCCTGCAGTGTGTATCCCTGACACATTCATCAAATAGCCAAACAGTCAATCATTACCTGATAATACAATCCCAATTGAGTGTTCCATAACCAAGCAATGACATTGGTAAACAAATTCAAATAGAATTTGCAATTCTATCTACTACAGAAATTGACTTGCTCAATTGTGGGTTTCTTGTAAACAACACTACTATGCCCATCATAATTTTATGCTTACTATCATAACATGAATACCCACTTACCGTGCGTCCCTCCTGACACAATCTTACACAAGCCAACAATGATTAGTAGTCATTAGCAATTCCTTAAATTTGAAATTCACAATTCAAATTTAATAAGCTCTTTCACATGGTAGATTCTGGCATTGGTCAGGGTCTTACCTCTCACTACCATGCCCAAAATAATATACCTGAAACATAAGCTTCAAACATCCAAACACAAGCTTATGCAAGCTAGTAGTGACTAGTAGTTGTCAGCAATTCCTTAAATTTGAAATTCACAATTCAAATTTAATAAGCTCTTTCACATGGTAGATTCTGGCATTGGTCAGGGTCTTACCTCTCACTGCCATGCCCAAAATAATATACCTGAAACATAAGCTTCAAACATCCAAACACAAGCTTATGCAAGCCAGTAGTGACTAGTAGTTATCAGCAATTCCTTAAATTAAAATTCACAATTCAAATTTAATAAGCTCTTTCACATGGTAGATTTTGGCATTGGTCAGGGTCTTACCTCTCACTACCATGCCCAAAATAATCTACCTGAAACATAAGCTTCAAACATCCAAACACAAGCTTATGCAAGCCAGTAGTGACTAGTAGTTGTCAGCAATTCCTTAAATTTGAAAATCACAATTCAAATTTAATAAGCTCTTTCACATGGTAGATTTTGGCATTGGTCAGGGTCTTACCTCTCACTGCCATGCCCGAAATAATCTACCTGAAACATGAACTTCAATCAACCAAACACTTGGTAAGTCTTGATGCATATAACCTTTTTCATTGCTACAACCATTACTGAAGCATTTTCAGAATTTATAAAATTCGAATACTTCCAGCGGTTAGTCACATCAACATTGCCAAAACTCATTTACTTTATGCTATCATCATCATATTAACATTGCAAGGCATAGTCATATCATTCATGTAATTAAATGAAGTGGTTAGATACTCCTTACTTCACAAGCGCATCATTCATACCACCTTGCTCTTCCATAGAGCATTTCTGGCAGCCAATTGATCATGACTATCCTGCATTCATAACAGCCTTTGAAATGGCTCCTGAATTGTCATCAATTCATCATTTCAGTCATTAGTCATTCATAATATCACATGCATTCATCTCAATGCATTCAACATACCACGCATGGCCTAACCATGTCCATTTCATATAGGATGCATTACTATAATCAATGTCATCATCATATATAGGTATGACACCTTTCTATATTCCAAGATTCTCATGGTATGAGGTCTCTCACCTTTACCAATCCATGGAATTTGTCATAAGAAAACTCTTACCTACATGGGTCTTACTTACACCCTTGCCGTGACCAATTTGGTTGGTCCTTTGCAGGAGATTGCAGAATTTTTCTCACCAACTTTTGCTATGGACTTGTTGCTTTATCCCTTTCTTCATAGGGTTGCTGGTCACGGTTTTCAGCATCAGCAACATATTCCTCCAGGTCCATGTCATCGTTGGTTTTTTTCCACTAATGCCACATCAACACAATGATTATCATTAGTGGTTCATTATAAATATATAATTTCCAATATTCTTACCAACATGCGATATCCTATGCATGCACTACATATCCTCATGCATTTCATGCATAAAACTTAGGAAATGTAGTTATAATCAGCAAGATAGAGTTTTAAGAAAAACTTTCCTTTTCAAGTCTTTCATCCTAGCATGGAACTACTCTTCCACACAACAGCTGATTGACTTCATAGTCCTTGCTACCCCCTGGGCATGCAATTGTCCATACTTTTCCATTGGATAACAACGGCCATCATTAGCACTTTTCTACTTCACGCTCAGATTCTGGTCACTTATCCTTGTTCCCTACTGGATAAGCTTTCCAATGCCTATCCACATGCTTCATTCCGACCTCGGATGTGAAAACCACACCACTTATAAAAATGAAGAATTTCACCAAATCTCTGCATTTTACACACAACTGCATTTGGACCAGGTGCCAACTTCAGCCACCTGTAAATCCACTGAAAGACTACTGAATCTGCTGAGGAATCCCACTTTGAAAACCCAAAATTTCCTTTGTCGAAATTGGGTCTTATTCCAATTATCCATCCACAGAATCGGCTCTCAAAACCACTAATCCTTCTGCCGTTTCGGGTCCCTAAACGGCTAACTTCTTCCACGGTTTCAGGTCTCAAACGGCTAACTTCTTCCACGGTTTCGGGCCTCAAATGGCTAACTTCTTCCACAGTTCGTTAGCGGTCGGGTGCACTTCTCATCGGAAGGACAATCCACTAAACAGCCGCAACTGCGGAACGCGATCTTCAATCTTTCTCCGACTCGGCGGCACAACCAGATCGGCGTCGGCAGGATTTTCACATCGGCGAGCTAGTGCCTTTGGTTTCCACAATGGTGGAACATCAAACCTCTATTTTCTTCTGATTCTGGTTGCCGCATCGGCTACCCAAACATCTAAACGTTTCAACGGTTTCCAATAGACGGCATCGGAACAGCTTTAAGCTTCCGACGACCGATGTTTTTTGGACTTAGAGAAATTTTCAAAAATTTCCCTTTCTTTTGCCGCTTGGTCGGCTCCCTTAACTTCTTCTTCGTCGGTGACTTAGTTCTACCAACAGCCGCAATGGTGGCACAACAATCTCATCCGCAGCCGCAACGGCGGAACATGAAACGCTATCTCCTTCCGACGGTGGGATTTTCACATCGGAAGACTAATGTCTTTGTCTTCCGCAATGGCAGCACGCAAAAACCCTATCTTCTTTCGGCGACAGTCTTTCTTCATCGGATGACTTAGTGTCTTCCACTTCCGCAACGGTGGCACAGGAAACACTATCCCCGCCGACGATTCCTACTGGAGGAAATCACCAACACTGTCGCATCGGCACTTTAGTCCCTTCGTCAGCCGCAATGGCAGAACATCGTCTGCTATATCTTGCCGATGTTCAACAAATTTCCTTCTCATCGGCTGTCGAATGTCTTCTGCTTCGGGTGGTTAGTCATTTAGGCAGCCGCAACGGCGGCCCGCCAACTTCATTCTTCTTCCGATCGGCCGCACAATCAAATCGGTGTCGGCGCTCGTACCACATCGGAAGCTTAGTTCCTTTGGCTTCTGCAACGACGACACACCAAAGATAAACTCCTTCCGACGGCCGCCCTTTAAAAAAAAATTTAACTTCTCTTGCGACGTCAGCTGTCTTCCTCATCGGCCGGATAATGACTTTGGCTTGTGCAACGGCGGGCGCATGAGCACTTTCTTTCTCCGACAGTCCACGATTTCGATCCCTTAACCTCCTCGACGGCGTCGGTGATCGGAGGACTTTTCCGTCGGGTGCGTAGTTGCTTCGCCATCCGCAATGGAGGAAGTCCGTTCCACTAGCTCTTCCGCTATGTCGGAAGTCAACTTCACTAACTCTTCCGCAACGATGAAATTCCACTTTGCTAACTCTTCCGCAACGGGGAAAGTCCACTTCGCTAACTCTTCCACAACGGCGGAATTCCACTTCGCTAATTGTTTCGATGGGGAACACTTAGACAAAATTTTCCAGAATTTTTCTCCGTTGTTGCGCCTCGTTGGATGGCCTTCCGACTAAGCCTTTCACCGAATATAAAACCCGTCGGCGATCGGAACCACTTTCCCATTGGACGCTTAGTTGCTTCTTCATCCGCAACAGTGAACGCTTGATCCACTAATTCCCTCCAACGGATGCTTAGAATATCCCCGCAATTTTCCTTCTCTTCTGTCAGCAATCGGATCCACTTCCGCATCGGTGATTCAGTCCTTTCGATAGCCGCAATGGCGGACTGTCAAACGCTAAATCCTTCTGCCACATCGGAAGTCTGTTCCTCTTCCGAATGTCAACACTTAGTAAATTTTTGAGGTTTGCTGCTGTTCTGCTGGACATAGACGGTAATTCTACCTTCTGTCACTGCATCTTTCATGGCCCATAGAGGCCCATTGTTGCAACCTTGAGCTCTGATACCATACTGTCACGTCCCCATCCCTTGAACTGGCGAAGAGGACGCGACCAACACCACAATAACTGGGCAAACAACCCCATAAACATATACAATCCATGAATGCTGAAAATTAAAAGCTTAACATGATGCATAACAGGGATGCTAAGACATACAAGCAGATGCCTAATCCAGCATATAGGGATTCATAATTCCTAGGACATCAATATACAGCGGAAGCAACACATTTACATTTCCAGCATTTAACATGTTCATCATAACTCATGAAGCAGTAGATTAATTACAGAGATGAATAATAGCAGTACTTATCTTTTGATGAAGAACTTGTCCCGCAACCAGCTACGTCGCCGCAACGTTCCACCCAACCATAGGCCAGCGTGCTCATCAATCTCTCAGCAACGCTGCCACCCCCGAGCTGGGCATGATTCCTCCAGGATAAGGGTCATTGCAGGCTTCACATAGCCAAGGGACACAATCAGCCAAAACAACACGGTTGGGTTACTAGGCCTTCCACAATCGGCCAAGCCAGCACAGTCCGGAGACCAACCACTGCATACCGTAGAAACACAATCCCTTCACAGCCCTTTGAAGAAGTCAAAGACTACCGGGAATAGTCCCAAACCAAAGATGATCCACAGCTCAAGTCCACTAGACAACACAAAGTTGTTCTTGGCCCTAACGTGGCCAAAACAACTCAGCAACTACACCCAAACCAGGGTATATTAGCAGCCCAAACTCACAATGAAAAGATGGAAACAATCCACAGCTCCAAAACAAGGAAAACTCAGCCAACAGCCCACACAATTCACCAATGTAACGGTTGGGAGACATCACACAGTCCACAAATTAGGGGAGAGGCCAACTCCCAGCGTGGACAGAGGAAAACTCAACCAACAACTGTGGCAGTCAATAGCCAACAAAACGTGGGGAAGACAACAATCCCCCAACGTAATCAGTGAGCACAACTCACAACATGGGGAAAATGGCTCCAAATGGCCTATGCATGAGGAAAACTTGCACCAGACCCCCAAATATAAATAAGGCCACAACAGCCACCATGTAAGGGAGACAGCAGTCCATCATGGACAATTAAACAAGCGGAAAAACAATAATTATATAGGCCGCATCGAGGAAGAAACTACATACTCTCAGCCTATGGGTGAGGAAACTGGCACCAAGCTGCAAGGCACAGAGGAACACATACCCGACCTTTGCGTGAGGATTCCAGCCTGCGCGTGAGGGGAAACAGCTTCGCCTATGCGCGCGAATCCACAGGCCAACGGGAGGAACAAACAGACCCTCATCGTGAAGGTTGAAGACCAGCCGTGGGAGCAAACAAACAGTGGCCTTTGCGCGTGGATGAACAGACCCTCCCTAGAACAAACAGACCATCGTGAATTTGCGTAGCAGTGGAAGAGTGGAGTGAAGGCAGTCATGGGTGGAGTGGGCATGTGGGCAAGGGACTGACAGTCCTGCCACCCCACTCCCAAAGACAATAACTGCCCCTAACCACCGGCAGTCATAACTGCCTCAAATACCCAAAAAAAGACATTGAAGAGGTTGGGTGAGACAAGGAAGATGGAAAAACACAACAAGGTGGCAGCACATGGGTTTTTCCCCCAAATACCAAGGTTTGACATCCCCCACCCCTTATACTTTGGAACCATGCCCTTTTCATTCAACGTTGCACTGCCGTAGCTGGTTGTGGTTTGTTTTATTTGATGTGCGTATTTACATGATGCCACATTATAATGTGCCAGATAGCATGACATACCATCGGCAACTATCCCTATTGCCGAACATACACAACCAAATCGATGGTGGGCCTTTTCCTTTAGCTCCTCACCATGATTAATTACATATATAAATCATGCAAACGGGGTCAAAACTGGGGATGTTACATGAAGAGGAAGCTTGCTTCTAAGTTCAAAATGAAGGAATTGGGTATGATGCACTATTTTCTAGGCATGGAGGTGTGGCAGAATACGGATGGAATATCCCTTGGACAAGGGAAGTATGCAGTAGAGATCCTGGAGAGGCTCAGGATGATGGACTGCAAGGCCATGAACACACCTATGGCATTGAACCTGAAGCTATTAAGTGATGCTTCATCATAAGCGATTGATGCTACGATGTATCATCAGATGATTGGGTCCTTGATGTACCTGACGAACACGAGACCAGATATTTGCTTTGCTATGAACACCTTGAGCCAGTTTCTGACAGATCCGAGACATGTTCACTTGATTGTTGAAAAGCATATTCTGAGGTACCTGAGGGGTACAATTGATTATGGGCTCAATTATGAGGTGAATCAGAAGATTAACCTGGAGATTTATGTTGATTCAGATTGGGCAGGCAATGCCATCGATAGGAAGAGCACTTCAGGATGTTGCTTTAGTATGGGATCAGGTGTGATCTCTTGGTTTAACATGAAGCAATCCTGTGTGGCACTGAGTACAGCTGAAGCAGAGTATGTCACAACTTGTTCAGCTAGTTGTGAGGCAGTATGGATGAGGAATCTACTATATGATTTATTTGATCTCCAGTTGGATGCTACTTGTATACATTGTGACAACCAGAGTTGCATGAAGTTGTCGGAGAACCCGGTGTTCCATGACAAGTCGAGGCATATCGAGATCAAGTATCACTATATCAGGGATATGGTGCAGAGGGGAGCAGTGAAGCTCCAGTATGTTGCGACGGATGAATATATAGCTGTTGTAAATGAAAGTGTCCTATGGCAAGGGTTTAAGAGGCCATCAACATACTGGGGTTGAAAGGTGGATGGATAATGTTCAGCAAGCATACATAAGCAAGTTCAGAGATGAGAAAGGTCCACACCTAATAAATTGAAGGTTGGTCCAAGCTTTCTCTTCAATCCTCTTCTTGCTCCTCTTGCTCCAAGAGACCTGCAAAATGAATTATACCTTCCTCAAACCATTATGACCACATATAAAACAATGATAATCAAATAAACATGAACTAATGATCTGAATAACATCATCATATGATCATAAACAGAGATTCAATCACACATTGAACAATGATTTTGGAAGAAGAAGGACATCACATCTTTATTAATCTTGAAAACAAGTACAAGTATACCTTCTCTTCAAGTTCGGCACCTCATGAAACCTTGATCCGGTTCTGTTGCTTCTATTCTCCAAGGAACTCAGCCTCCAAGCTCTGCAACACAAGGAGAATGCTTCTAGGGCAAAGATGTGGGTAAAGAGAGCTCCAAATCCTCTAGCATAACAATGCAAAATTCAAGTCCCCTCTCATGGACCTCCCTACCTCTATTTATATGCTTAAGGAAGAGTTAGGGGCGAAGACAAAGTAGTTACAATTGAAGAAGTCAGTTGCATAACTACCCAAACTACCCGAAATCAAAATATGCGTTTTTTGTCATTTTTAAGAGGCATCCGTGGGTTGCATAACTGGACAGTCGCGTATACAAAAAGTATACGTGGTTTTCTAGTACATCAAGTCGCGTATATGAGCAACTTTTTATATCTGTGGGTACGAAAGAGAGCAACTCACGTATCATCCGCGGGTTTGCCTTAAGGCAAGTCATGTATAGGAAAAAACGCAGTTTTAGGGTATTTTTGAGCATTTTCAGACTTTAGTGTCTTCTGGAAAGTTTTATCTAATAGAAATACCTTTCCAATGGTGCAGAGATGAGGTCAAACGGAGTTATAGAACTCAAGATATGGGTCCTCCAAGATAGGTGTTTTTTCAGTGACATTCAGTGACTTTCATGAAGTGTCATCATGGAAAATGTCAACATGTGACGGAATCATGGGAAAGTGGTCAAAAGAAGAGATGTGTCATTTTGAGCTATAACAAATGCCCCCCTAATGTGTGAGGTTAGAGGGGAATATGATAGCCGAAATACATTATAAAGGAAACAGCTGAGTATGGAGAGAGCAGAGAATCCAAGATCGAAAAGCTCAAACAAAGGTACCTGAAAGAGAGATAAATGTCAGAAAAACTGATCTCTGGGACATACAAATCCATATACAAAACATCGCCATAAAGATACAGGCGGATCCAACATATGTATAACTGATGAAACTATCATGGTCGCTCAATATGCAAAAAGGCGCCATATCAAATCTAAAGGAGTCATGGCCACAAATGAACAAGGTGGATCCATACTCATCAATTGATCATAGCCACAAAAATACAAGGTGGATCTATGTCTCAGCAAAATGTCATATAAAGTATAACAAGGTCTTGCGCAACTCGAGCAATAGCAAAAAATGACAATGCTACTGTCATCCCAAGGTCTTCAATCCAAACTGCCCAAAAAAGGTACAAATCCTAACCATGCGAATAAAGGAGTTGAAGTCGAACATGGAAGAAACCGTTTGATTACCGGTCAATAAGGAGAACCGTTAACAAACACGAGGGAAACCACCATTAATGAAAATAGTCCCCAAGGTACCTAGTACATTCTAACAAGTGTGATTACAAGGACTTGAAGTCGAACACTTGAAGAATCTATCGAGTAGGAGACATTAAGGTATTACCACTACCCAATAGTGAGGGAAATTGCCTTTGATGAAAAAAATCCCCAAGGTACTATCATAAAACTCTAAATCTCATTCCCAGAGCAAGATGTGTTGCAGTCGATAGGAAGAGATCCGTTGGAAGGAAGGCATTAAGGAATCCTTCATCATCCAACACGAGGTGAGTCAAAGACTAATTGGATCTGGAATTGGTACTGAATTTCACGACAAGGAAGCTAAAGACATGATGTAATGTACTAATACCAAGGAATGACTGACACAAAAGGTCAAGGAAACTGCAGAATGGCCGACAAAGGTTTAGTCCTTGAACAGTGAGCACGACACAAAAGTGACTTAGGCAGCTTTTGACACAAAAGGACCAACGAAACAAATCTACAATGTAGGAGACATTGATATATTCCCCATATAATTGGAAAAAAGACCAACTAGAGGAGTAAGAAACTTTGAAATCGGGATAAGGTCAAAATACTAGAACCCAACTGTTGATAGACTCAAAACTGGTGCTTTGTTCAAGGAAACAAGACTTTCTTCCATGATGTAAAAAACATGTGAATGAACTTCCCTTCCCCTCTTTCTTGTAAAGGTTTAACGAGTCCAAGAAAGCAAACTCAGGACCATCTTCATTTTTGGCAAGCTCAAAGAAAAGAAAGAAGAATGCTTGATAAAGAACTGATTCGTGGATTTTACGAACTCGAACTAGTACATGCTCGACGGTGTTTTCATAGTTTAGAGAGTCTGAAAACTCCAAAGAAGACTCCAGGGGGTTCCTTTTTCGTACAATTTAGTCTCCTGAGGCCGAAAAAGTATAAAACAAACCACAAAAGAACTCTCTTAACTTCCTAAGAAGAAAAGGCGCACCTTTTTCGTACTTAATCAGGAAGGTTTGAAAAAGGTTAAATTACCACCTACCCAATGCTCCTTCAAAAGCAGCATATAGCCTGAGTTTTACAAGTGTGAAGGAAGGCAAGATCACTCGAAAAGATCCATTTGATTACGAGAAATGGGGCTTACAACAATAAACTCGATGCTTTGTTCTTTAGGGTTTAACGAGCATGACAAAGACACAAAGTACACTCGGAATATTTTTCATGTTTTGTCCCAGAGCACGAAAAAGAGAAACTAAGCTCATACCGGGGGTTCCTTTTCCGTAAGTTTAGTCCCTCAGGTCCAGAAAAGAGATAAACCTATGCCTGAGAATACTCTTCTCAATTCCGAAGAAAAGAGAGGGATCCTTTCTCGTATTATTCCACATGGTCTGAGAAAGATATAACCTACCACCAATGTGGATGCCCATTCACATATTCTTAACGAGCCTGAACGGACAAGTTTACTCAGAAGTCAAGTCTATTTTGAGGAGTCAGACTTGGGCCTAAAGAAACTCAAAATATTTCCCGTGGAGTTTTAACGAGTCCGTAAAATTCAACTTGCGGCCTCCTTACTGTTTTTAACGAGCTCGAAGGAGAGCAGAAAGAATGCTCTAAATGTGAGGAGACGAGTGTCATAAACAGGCAAAACTAGTTCCAAGCGCAAGGAACAAACCTATGCATAATGCAAGGAAAGTGAGCAAGATAAGGACACTCGGGGAATGTCTCCTCAAGGTAAAGGGTGTCAAGTTGCAAAGGCAAAATGATACAAGGCTTAGCGATGATGAAAACAAAGATGAGGGCTTATATAATGAGCTAAAAGCATGGAAGCCAACATCAGGCTCATAAGCGCGAGCAGGGAACATGCAAATGAAATTACAACTTGAACAACAAGGTGAGGCTAGTAAGCAGTTGTGAATCCAACTACAAATCATGTCTCCAAGAAACAACAACATCAGGATCATATTCAGAAGAAATGATCCGATGCGGGTCACTTTGGTAGAAACACATGTGACTTTGCTATCTTCTACAAAAGGTAAAGTCAAGGAAGAATCAACCGAAGAATATTCTATAGAAATAAGGCTCAAGGGTTTATAATCAGTAAGATCAACCTCAGAAGGAGAGAAAAAATCAACAAGGGAGATAGAGTCTGTAGGACCAAACTCAATATCACGGGAGTTGAAAAATTCATAGGAAAAATCAAACTCATCAGGATCACTGACTTGGTATTCAAAGGAAGAGTCAAAAGACTCAACAAGACCAACATAAGAAGAAAGGTTAGGCTTACTAGGAAAATCAGGGTTAGACTTAGTCACAACTGAACCAACATCCAAAAGAAGATCAGATTGTACCAAAGACTCTAGGAAGACTTCATCTGAAGGAAGGAGATCATCCGAGATAGGACACATGTCTAAAATTTCAAATGGATCGACAAAGTGGAGAGAAGACTCTACAGTCTGTATAGGATGACTCACTTGTTCAACTGCTGGGACCAAGTCCTGAGAAGGTAAACATGAAAACAGAGGCTGCTTCTCAGTAGCAATTGAACACAAAGGACAAGAGGCCACATAGTTCACCTGTGGTGGGTTGGTGTCTATAGAAACACTGGGAATATATAAAGGAAAGACCTGGTCTCTAGTCAGGTCAGGAGACAAATCAAGAAAATCCAACTGATCGATAGTGACAATTTATTCTCCATGATTAAAGTACATCACACGAAAGAATTTTGACACCACAGCTTGCATGGCATAGACATAATCACGTCCAAGGAGCATATTGAAGTCCAAGGGGTCTTCTATCACCATGAAGTCAACTAAGACGGTCTTCCCACCCAAAGTAACAGGTGTTTGAGAAAGAATTCCCAAGGATATACAAGTTCTTCTATCAAACGCTAGTAACTGACTAGCAGTCGACACAAGGCTGGGAGATCCCATGCCTCGCCAAGCATGAGCAGAAAAAATACTAACTGAGGCTCCTTCATCAACAATACAATGAGCAATCGTGTATGATTAAACTTTGACCTTTATCTGGAAAGGTGCATCGGAAGGAAGGCGCATCTCAACTAGGCTATCCCAAACAAAGGAAGCAATCTGAGAGCTTGGTGGGGGTTGATCCGAAGCAAGTTCAATGCCCCCTTGTTCAGTAAGTTCTGAACTGGCAGTGAAGAAAATGTGACTAGTAGACACTTCACTCTCCAAAGGAAGAGTGGGATTGATCGATACTGGAATCGATTCAACCACTTCGTGAAAGTCACTCTCTGAAGGGAGAGTGGGATTGACCAAATATGACATTGGTTCAATCACATCAGGATCACTCTCCAAAAGAAGAGTGGGATCGACCAAATATGAGATTAGTTCGACCACTTGATCAACCAAAGGTTGAGTAAATTTTTGAGAAACTATAGGTTGTTAAAGAGAAGGAAATTATTGAGTCTTGAACCACACTCTTCGCACCTCTGCGATAGCAGGGCACTTGTGAGTAAGATGATCACCCTCGCATAGCATACAAGGGAACTTAATTTTTCACTTCGAACGACCAGTTTTCTCAACGGTGTCAACTTGACTAGCAGTGGCTGACTGTTTTCTCTCCACATGACCTGCAGAGGATGAGAGTTTGCCCCCAGCATGAACACCAGAGGCTGGGTGACTGGGTCCAATCTGAATAAGAGAGGCTGGTTGTTGAAAAGCTTCAGAATGTTCAAAAACAGGATGACCATGAATCCAAACTCTTCACACCTCCACGATAGAAGGGCATTTATAAGTAAGGTGGTCTCCCTCACAAAGCTTACAAGGAAACTTGACTTGTGTTTTGAACGGGTAGTCTTTTCAACAGTGTCAACATGACTCGCAGTGGCTGACGAATTGTCTTCAGCATGAAGTATAGAGGCTGAGAGACTGCCCCCAGCATGACTTGCAGAGGCTGAGAGACTGGATCCAACATGGCCTGCAGATGTTGGATGGGCACCACCAACATGAACAACAGAGGTTGAATGGTTAGGATCAATCTGCTTTGCAGCTGTTGAGTGTGTGCCCCCAACATGAACAACAGAGGCTGGGTGGATGGATCCAACATGAACAACAGAGGTTGGATGGGGAGGTTCAACTTGAACAACAGAGGTTCAACAGGTTCCCTCAGCATGAACCATAGAGGCTGAGTGACTGGATCCGACGTGCCCTAGAAAGGTTGGAAGGATTCCATCAGCATGATCAACAGAGGCTGGATGGTGAAGATCAACTTGACCTGCAGAGGTTGAGTGCTTAGATCCAACATGGCCTGCAGAGGTTGGATGGGTGCCCCCAGCATGAACCATAGAGGCTAGGTGGTGAGGTTCAACTTGACTTGCAGAGGTTGAATAGGTGTCCCCTTGCTTATGTGCCTTCTTCCTATTCCTCCTTCTTTTACTCCTTTTAGACTGTCGGTTACTAGTATCAGTACTTTCACCGCATGAGGTAGAAGGAGGAGGAGAATCAACTACAGGTTAAGGGGAAGTAGTGTTTTGATGCCCTTGATATAAGGAGCTTACTTGAGAAGCATCAGGAGCATTCAGGATAGTTGGAGTGGAAAACAACCACACCGGTATCCCTAGGGTGAATCCAGGTAGATTCAGGGTGGCCATCAAGGGAACACAAACACTCCCTGTGAGAGGAATATTACAAGGAGTTCCCATCATGGGGATCTCTTGGTTGGTGTTCAAAGGGGTGTTAGCCATATTTTCAAACCAGGATACAAAGTCTGAGGTTGATAGGCAACCAAAATTACAAAGCACACACCTAAAGGCACACTAAGTACAGACAAACCACAAAGCACTCACTAAAAATTTCTAAATCCAAACAGACAAACAAGTATAAGATATACTTTCCAGAAGAAAGATGAGAGAAAGTTACTTGGTGTCCCTGTAGATGTTCTTAGGCACAAGCGGAGGAATCACCCACCGCCCTCCCACACTTTCTACCGGGGTTACCTTCCAAGCCTGTCCAAGGTCAACCAGAAATAACCTTTCGGTGTACCTGTGTATGAACCCTAGATGTCAAAGAGACTAAAGGCTACCTTAACTATATTGATAGTCTAGGGGGATAGTCACAATCCTGATTCATACGCATGGGAAGGGTAGCTGAGCTCAAAACCATGTCTAAGACAGAATCCCCAGATGCGTAAAAACCTTGGTCTACGCTTTGACAAGAAATCAGAGGGTTATCTCCTCAGTCCAAGTCTCCACGCGGCCTCATGCTTAACTCCCGTTTGAGAGGAGCTTCCCAGATACAATCAACATAGAAAAGAATTTACCTAGTGATTGGCCAACTACGTCTAAAATTTTAACACTTGTGGAGAGTTAAAACTCCCTAATCCACAAGTCTAGCCTGAGCTAGTTGGTGTATGACCCTATAAAATAAAACTTACTAGTAATTTTTAAATTATATCGTTTATTTTAATAGTTGTTTTTAGTCAGAGGGTAAATGGCATGAAACTTATGTGGTGTTTTGACTCAAAGTTGAAACAAAATGACTAAGCAAAGAGATATGAAATGCAAAAAGCAAAAACTATTCTCTTTATTTTTCAAATAGAAACTTGAAAACCACAAAAGAACAAATTCTTTTTATTTTTATTTTTTCAAAAACAATGATATGCCATGCAATCTAGAATAAAAACCTAATCTACATGCATATAAAGCAAACATGTGTTTTTGTCTTTTTCTTTTATAAATGCAAAAGAAAAATCAGACTATCAACTAATGCAAGGAAGTAATGAAAGCAAAGAAAATAGACAACTACTCTACTCCCCACAAACAAACTCTAGGTTTCCCTAAAGTTAGATATCAACCTCTCTTGAAAAGAAGGCTCACAAAGGTAAACAAGCCAACAACTTTGGAATGAAAAGACTGAGCAATAAGACTGACATAAACAAAGGTCAAGAAGTCCCAAGTATCAATCTAAACCTACAAACAAAGGCTGCTGAGACCTTGTCCAACAAGGTCAAGCCAAAGAAGGAGGTGGGGGGGCAAGCAGCACAAACAAGTATAGGTTCTTTTTAATTTTCTTTTATAAATGCAAAAGAAAAACTACCTACAAACTAAAAGCATGCAGATAACAAGAACAAAGCAAAAGGAACTCTGCTATACAACCACCAAACAAACTCTAGAAAGAACTAAAGTCAGTATAAAACCTACTTGGATGGAAGGCTTGCATAAAAGACAAGTCAACTACTTTGACATGGTGAAGTTAACCAACAAAATAAGAAGGAAACCAACACCAAAAATATTCTGAAATAAAACAAAGATCACTAACAGAGGCTGACCAAAAACATAAGCCAAAAATCATACCAAGCAAAGGAGGTGGGGGAAAGAGCAAAGAGCAAACCCTAATGCTATAAAAGGGCTTACCACATAAATAAAGAACAACCAAAAGGGATGACACTAACTCCCTGGAGTCATGCACCTACAGAGGACACCAAAATACCTACCAAACAGCCCACAATAGTAGAAAGAACCAAAAAAAATGAGAAAAACATTGTTTTAGGGGCATCCGCGGGTTGCACCACTAGCAGGTCGCGTATCATACGCAGGTTGCTAATACAGCAAGTCGCGTATATAAGCATCCATGAGTTGTATAACTGGAAATTCATGTATCATACGTGGGTTTCCAGTATAGGCAGTCGCGTATACCAAACCAGACACGCGACTGTTCAGTCAAGCAAGTTGTGGATGGGTGGAAAAACTCCCCAAAAAGGTCAAAAACTGCCTTAGGAAGGCAGGGGAAGTGTGCTATCAGACTTATAAGGTGTTCCTAAGTGGTAATAAGGACCTGAAACAATGCAAAAGACTGAAAGAAAGACAGAGAAAGCCCAAACAGACAAGGCTATCCACAGCGGAGTCGCCAGTTCTGTTGTAAAGGAAAGTGTCCTATGGCTAGGGTTTAAGAGGCCATCAACATACTGGGGTTGAAAGGTGGATGGATAATGTTCAGCAAGCATACATAAGCAAGTTCAGAGATGAGAAAGGTCCACACCTGATAAACTAAAGGCTGGTCCAAGCTTTCTCTTCAATCCTCTTCTTGCTCCTCTTGCTCCAAGAGACCTGCAAAACGAATTATACCTTCCTCAAACCATTATGACCACATATAAAACAATGATAATCAAATAAACATGAACTAATGATCTGAATAACATCATCATATGATCTTAAATAGAGATTCAATCACACATTGAACAATGATTTTGGAAGAAGAAGGACATCACATCTTTATTAATCTTGAAAACAAGTACAAGTATACATTCTCTTCAAGTTTGGCACCTCACGAAACCTTGATCCGGTTCTGCTGCTTCTCTTCTCCAAGGAACTCAGCCTCCAAGCTCTGCAACACAAGGAGAATGCTTCTAGAGCAAAGATGTGGGCAAAGAGCGCTCCAAATCCTCTAGCATAACAATGCAAAAATTCAAGTCCCCTCTCATGGACCTCCCTACCTCTATTTATATGCTTAAGGAAGAGTTAGGGGCGAAGACAAAGTAGTTACAACTGAAGAAGTCAGTTGCATAACTACCCAAACTACCCGAAATCAAAGACGCGTTTTTTGTTATTTTCAAGAGGCATCCACGGGTTGCATAACTAGACAGTCACGTATACGAAAAGTATACATGGGTTTCTAGTATAACAAGTCACGTATATGAGCAACTTTTTATATCCGCGGGTACGAAAGAGAGCAACTTGCGTATCATCCGCGGGTTTTCCTTAAGGCAAGTCATGTATAGACAAAAAATGCATTTTTAGGGTATTTTTGTGCATTTTTAGACTTTGTTTTCTTCTGGAAAGTTCTAGCTAATATAAATACCTTTCCAACGGTGTAGAGATGAGGTCAAACGGAGTTACAAAACTCAAGATATGGGTCCTCCAAGATAGGTGTTTTTTCAGTGACATTCAGTGACTTTCATGAAGTGTCATCATGGAAAATGTCAACATGTGATGGAATCATGGGAAAGTGGTCACAAGTAGAGATGTGTCATTTTGAGCTATAACAATAGCTGATGTGTTGACAAAGCCATTGGCTAGGGTAAAGTTTGAATACTTCAAGGAGAAGCTTGGTGTTCTCTAGATCGAGGTTCCCTCCAAAGGGAAGTGATGAGTCCATGAGCCATTCTAACATGGTGAGAGGATTGGTTCCTTCCATGGTCAGATGTAAGGGCTAAGCCATTCTGTCATGGTCAGAGGATTGGTTCCTTCCATGTCAGATGTGAGTGCTGAGCCATTCTGATGTGACTATAGGATTGGTTCCTACATGATCAGATATAAGCACTGAATTCCATTCTTGGAATGGAGGCACCTGGTCAGTTACCAGGAAAGTTCAGTCTGGGACTGAGGACCATTCTGATGTGATTGTAGGATTGGTTCCTACATGATCAGATGTGAGTATAGAGCCTTTACAAGGGAGGATTAAAAATCCTAACACCCCCCCTAAATGCTAATTTGGACAATCTGTGGGCCCTGGTAACTAAGACCATAGGTCACCCATTACATCAAGTAAAGTAAAGTAACTTCTCAATACTGGGGAAAATGCCACATGGGAAACCCCCCCCACCCCTCTAATTAAGCAAGTAGAATCAAGATCAATCTGGTTCTTTTGTGCACATGTATCCTGGGGCTTGGCATGTGAAAATATCCATCATTATGTCTAGAGGAGTCTTCCTCTTTGGAAGAATAATGATATGCTCAACTAAATCAGAAATATTGCCAGATGAAGACTGGACCCATGTAGAGCAACTGAAATCAACTAATAAGTGAGAAAAGGTTCTTGAGGATTCAGAACATGTGAGGAACACTCAAGAAAATGACATGTTGCAGCCATGAACAGCAAACCATGAGTGGTAAAATCATCCCCAAGTGTTAGGAGCAAGTGTTTAGGCAGATGCAGAATGTCTTCCTCTTTAATAGTTCTATGAGGAGATGAGCATGTGATCAATGGTAGAGAAGCACTGGAACTGTGGAGAGTGAATGATTGAGATCCATAGTTTGATATAGATTCAAAAATATATAATGATTCACAAAATAAAATATCAGCAACCTCATAGGAGGAAACTAACACCAAATCCCCAGCAATAGTTTTGAAGAGAAATTGCGGTACTTGATTTTTCACACTGGAATTGGTGAGAGTAGCTACAAGCATGACTTAAATATCTTGGATTTTAAAATTTGAACTGAAAAATATCAGATTAGAAATTAAATCAGATCTAACTAGGTTCACAACAGATCCAAAACTGTGAAATGAAATCAAATCCCCAGCAGCAGTTTTGTAGGAGACTTGCGGTACTTGTTTCTTCACACCGTTGATGAGAACAACTACAAGCAGTACTGAAGGTTTATGAACCTGAAATTTTGAACCAAGAAATATTAGACCAGATCCAAATAATATCATATCATATCCAATAAGGTTCATATCAGATACAAAAGTATGGTCCACCGAGACGGTAGATGCACATTTTTCTTCTTCTTCAAAATTCTGAATTTTGGTGCATGCAATCCTGCAGGAATTTGCTGGAAGATCTAGATCACGGGGAGCGAATGGATCACTCTGGTAATATGATATTTCTTTCGAAATATCCAAGGTATTACATATTTGCACACCAGTAGCAACATGAGAGGGAGAAAAATAAAATTTCTCTTCACTTTTGAAAGCAATTACTGGCAAATTTTGCACAAAATTCAAAGGAAAATCACTGGAGAAGGACTTTGCTTCTTTTTCATCTTGAACAACTTCAAAAGAGAGAGTATATGTCGAGAATTTTGGATCAGGAACTCTTATGGTGCTAGATGTGCTCTCCAAAGTGTTATTATGATCCTCATCAATCTTTCCAAAGGTTATGTCCAATCTTGTCCAGAGTTCCTTTGGGTCTTCAATAGATCTACTGAGGTAGCGCAAGCTAGGAGAAAGAACCAGTGCTATTGTTCCAAAAGCTCCATCACATGCATTCAGCCAATCATTCTCACTCTCATAGGACTCTTCACCAATTCCAATAGACACCTCATAGAGATCTTGTCTCTTAAGAGATGCAATCATCGTCATCTTCCATTCTGAATAGCTTGTGAATGGGGTGAGAAGAAGAACTGATGAATGCATTCGAAGTTGTACCTACAATTACCCAAAAATGCAAAGTAAGGTCGGACAACCTGCACATTTTAGGTTTTCATCATACCCAGCATAATTGATCAAGCAAGATTGATCAATAATTCCTTAACTTGGGGTATTAAGTGGTAAACCTTCTGCTTCTGGTGCAGTGCTGGAGGGAGAAATTTTGCTAAAA
Organism: Pseudotsuga menziesii; assembly: GCA_001517045.1. Classification (NCBI taxonomy): domain Eukaryota; kingdom Viridiplantae; phylum Streptophyta; class Pinopsida; order Pinales; family Pinaceae; genus Pseudotsuga; species Pseudotsuga menziesii. The sequence continues at coordinate 5,518 of LPNX010685839.1, read as the reverse complement.
AATGATCCAGTAGGAGATCTGAGGAGGGGAAGTGCCTTGTCTGCTAAGGCTCTGATACCATATTAAATTAAGCACATAGATCTGTGTACAAACACACAACTCACAAGATAGATCACACAATTTACTCATTTATTGAAGAATGAAACAGTGTAAAAAAGGCTTGCAGCTGTGAATGCTTCTCATTAATCAAAGAGTAATTAGATAATAAATACATTGAAGTACAATGGCTTAAATAGCCACATGCAATTCAAATCCACATGAGGAAATTTGAATTGATTAGACTCTACTTGACTGTAGGTAACTAAGACCTTGTCTAAATCATTATAAAAGGACTCGATAGTTAACTGACCTTGTCTAAACCATTATCGGAGTTCAACAAAGTTCTAAAACACAACTCAAGTGTCTAATTCAATGTTAACTGAGGCTAACTGACTATGGTAGGTGAGAAATGCGCCTCTCCTGCATGCAACCATGCAAACCTAGCACCAACTAAATGTAGAGGACTAGAACTGAATGTAACTGACTCCTAACTCAGCTTGACTAGTCACCAACTCAACTTAACTGACCTTGGTTGGTATCGTCACTCCCAGTGGCTCCTAGATTGTAGGGATAGGTCTAGGAGGCTCCTAAACTGATGCATGCAAGTGCAATCAGTGGAAGTAGGCCTCAATTAGTGTTCCCCACACTTTAGTAACTGGAACATGTGCCCCAATTAGGCCAAGTGGACCCAATGGTGCTAGTGACTAAAAATAGATTAGATGGACTCTCGATTTAGACATGACTCCTGATTTAGACATATGACCAAATTGGACAAGGGAGGATTAATAATCCTAACATTTCACACTTCCTTAGCTTCCACACTTACTTCTCTATGTGCTTCTTCAAATTGGATTCACCTACATAAAGAATCATTGCTTGATGGATTCATATACTTTTATATTTCTTAAAACTAGATTCAAGTTATCCATCTCATATGTTTGACATCAATCTTGTTGGTTTATTCTTTGACATCAAACTTTTTGGTTAATTCTTTCACATCAATAACAACACAAAGGTTCAAAAAAATTATTCTCATTCCCATTACACCCTTGTACATAAATAAAACTTAGGAACATAAATAAAATACAAACTTTTACTTTTGTTTGGTATTTTATTGTCTTGTTCTACTTCTATTTTTTTAAACCTTTTCTTTGACATTGTTCATTTGTGTTTTATTTTATCTGATTTATATTTTAGTTTGATCATTTTTTGCTGATCTCCTTATACTTTCAAATTGTGTCAAAGATGGATTGTTCAAATAACTTAGTAGTCACATTTTTATAAAAACAATTTTTATTTTTACATTGAGAAACGAAGACATCAAAGCAAGTGAATTTTCCTATATGCATAAATATTATTGTTGTTGCCACAAGACCTTTGGTCTTCTTGTTTAAGCTTGATGATATTGGCTTAATCCCGCTTCTTCTATCCTTTTCTACCTCCATATTGATTTTTAATATCATATTATAAATGTTATGAAAAATCATAAAAAGTTAGCAGACAATGTAACAATTTAACCAAACATTATGAGTTGTATCCAATAAAAGTGACTACCACGTGGAGTCGCCAGATGTTGACTCATAAATTCACCACTTAAAAATAGTGTGCAAAGTATTTCAAGGCATATTAAATGTTTAGATATGATAGTAATAGTTAGGTGGGAATCCTGAAATTAAATTAAATGATATGTCCATTGGGGGGGATTTGTTTCAGATTGTCGGGTTGATTGATGTAGTTGTATCACATGTTTAGTTTCAAATTGGTTTCTTGTAACGATTATACTTTTGTTTGGCTGCTTTCCAAAATATTTTAATATCTTGATGGAATTGGCAAAGGGAATTGATGTGATGTGGTGAAATCCTAATGGATCAAGAATTATATTAACATCTAAGATTGATGGTATTATACATGAAATATTTTGTTTTTATGATGAGTTTTTTCAAACTATTTGGTTTAGTTTATGTTGTACGAATTTTGGAAAAAGGGTGGTGGAATAAAATTTGTGTTATCATAACCATATTTGTTGACTCCATAATGACCTTTGAAAAAAATTGCCACTATAGGATTAGGTGATATTTATATGCGAGTTATATATGGTTTGATAAATGACAAAAAAATATTTTAAATCTTGCAAAAGGTGATGGACTTGTTATATGTTATATGCATTGGACAGTTTAATAATGGGAACACCAATCTAGAAATATGACAATATCCTTCCTTAAATGAGACATACACTCAACATTTAAAAGTGATTTTTTGTATTTTGGAAAGTTGACATGGCAAGGCGAGTCAACATGATGTAATCCCTTGAGTTGTTTGACCTAACTTGTGTTTCAAAATAGGGTTGATCGTGGGATTTTTTTGATGCATTGCATGTCCAATCATTCAATGCCAAATTATGTGGGATGTTAATGGTTATTTTCTCAAAATTTTACCCCTATCATGCTCATTTTTACTGTTCATTTACGGAAATTTGGCTCTCACCTACCTGTAGAGTGCACCGATAGGTTCTTGCAAATGATTTTTGGATTTCATCCCAAGATGTTTTGAGAATAAAAAATATGTAGACTCACAATATTCTCTTATATCAATTGCTATGATTTGGAAAAATAATTTATTTTGGCGTTCTATTTGCATTATTTTTCCATATTCCTTATCTTTGAATGAAACATGTTTGAATTAATGTTTTTTATCTCATGAAATCCAATAAGTTTATATACTCGTCATAATGGTGATAGTTACAACTCAGTTTGGATTAGCTTATAGTATTGTTTGTGTTATTTTGAAGGAATGTTTAGTTAAAAACAATTTGTTGTCTTACAAAATTAAGAGATGCTCTTTGTAGCTTACTGTTTGTATTTATTCTTCAATACTATTTCCTAAGTATTTGGATGAAATATAAATTATTGTTGAAGTTTGGGAAGACCTGCCATTAGTTCCTCACCAAAATGGTTTCGAGGCTTTGTTTGATCTCGAAATGGCTCAAAATTGTTTTTGGGTTGAAACCAAAATCTTTGTTGAAATTTATCATGATATTCCTAGTGGCTCTCATTATATTCTATGATTGTATCTTGAACTCAAATTTCACAATATGAGTCTTCTTTTCAAAGTTAGGGTTCTTGTATTATGAACAGTCTTCAATGGATTTCCATCAAACCCTAGATTGTTTTAACCCATTTTTTGCAACAAGGGTTAATATTGTGGTCAGTTCAAAGCAACTTGTGGATAAAAGAAATTTTAAAGGATTTTTTTGCAAATTGTTCAAAGTTGAAAAATCATTTTTCAAGTTACAAGAATCACTTATCTCATGGTGAAAGGTTTCGATTTTAAATTCATACATAACCTTTAGGAATTTGCATCTACTCATGGAACCTAAAAGCATAATCTCAAAAATGCTTAGAGTTTTGTTCCAAGAATATGTATGTGTTGGTAGTGTTGGTTTGTAGAATTACTGTGTCAATATTCTTAATCATGGTTTGAAAGAATTGCTATAGGTCGATGAGAAGTTTGATGTGCATATTTGAGTACTTGATATGTACAATATTTTGAATGGATCTTCGATTTTTGTTTCTATTGATCTTGAAATGATTGAATTGTTCTTCTTTAAAGTGATTCTCTCAAAGATGTGTGTATGGATTTGTTTCAGAACCTGAGAGAAAGTATAAGTATTCAAGTTGTTTGGCATGGAATACCATAGGGTTTGTATGTTGTTATCATGTAAAATGTCACTTCTCCATCCAAGTATTGACATCCAATATGTCGGGACACAAAAGGAAAAAATGGATTGAAGTAGCCAAAACATTATATATGGGCATGACTGTTGATACATCATCTCCTGACCAGTTGAATATATTTTTATTTGGACATTAGGGTTGCACACACGACTATTTGCACAACAACCCGCGTGTCACACACGAGTATGTGCATTTCAACTCGTGTGTACTTTGAACACGTTGGTTTCCTTAAAGAAAGGAGCATGTCATACGCGACTTTCCTATATCAATACTCACATGTACCTTAATTTGAATTTAAAAAATATAAATCATGATTAGTCAAGATCAGTTGAGTCCCTAATCATAACTATCTCAACTGTCTCAACCATCTCAGCCATCGAAGCCTCCCTATTTCCTCATGTATACTAGAAGGCATGGGACGAGGCTAATCAATCATTCTTAGAAGAGAAAAGTTATGCTGGTGGTATGCCTTTAGACATCTTGGAGCAGCAGAACTCAATGTCCTTGGTTTGTAGAGGAGTCCTTGTTTCATAAGTTGGGTTGTAATCTCACCATCTCTGTTTATTAATAAATAAAGTTCTTCTTCCAATATTGTGCACTCTTGTATATGTTGTTTATGAATTATCTTATAGTTCCATTATGATTATTTTATTTCATTAAGGGTGAATCTGCGGACCTGGGTAACACTTTTTGGCAAGTGCATTTCAGCAAAAACAGAAAAACGCACCTCGGTCGAGGGTTTAACAAGCCCTCGACCGAGGTATTTCTTAACCCTCGGTCGAGGTATTAAAACCTCGATCGAGGGTTAAGAAATACCTCGGTCGAGGTATGGACCTCGACCGAGGTGCCTGTGTCGAAAAAATTATAAAAAGAGGCCGCGGGGGCCGCGGCCGTCTTTTTTGCAAAATTTGACTGTAGAAGCTCGACCGAGAAACGACGAGTGGCGTAAGGATTGGCACACTCAAGAACCCCGAAGCAACCCAACCTCGTCACGATGGCGTCGGAGCCAAGAGGTAACAGTTTAAATAATTGTTTTCAATTTAAATGGAATTTAAATTTTTTTTATTTATAAATTTATAAAATTTGTTTTAAAATTTGGTAAATGTTTAATAATTTGGTAAATTTGGTAAATTTGTTTATATTTTTCATGTTTAAAATGTGTACCGGCAAGCAGAAATGCTGCCGGATTTTTGAAAATTCGTAGTTAAATTGATTTTTTTTGTTAATTTGTTATATATATATAAATTATGTCAACCGGTAGCATTTATGCTACCGGTTTAATTTTGAAATGTGTCTTGGGCAAGCTGAAATGCTGCCTGATTTTTTTCAATCCTCTGTGAATTCATGGAGGATTGAAAAAAATCCATAAAACACCAACTAAACAAACCTATATGAACCATAGAGACAATTAATCAACTGTAGGCCCGAGACAAATAATAAATTTTTTATAAAAATTTATTTGAAATTGGTTAATAAGTTATAATATTAATAAAAAATCCCCATACCCCACCCCCTTTTTTCAAAACATAAATTAAACCTACCATTTAATCTGACCTCACTAACCCTACTTAACCCCCCTCTCAATATTACTACCTTACCCCCTACTAACCCCTACTAACCCTATTCAACCCTACCTAAATTCATATCTAAACCCCTATTTGATAAAATTCAAAGTGCGGGTCTCAAAAGTAAAACATGTAAGTAATTGGAAAATGGTTGTACCTTACTTGATTATAACATTTAAA